>CM042148.1:56551443-56618943 GCA_023376005.1 Doryteuthis pealeii | reverse complement strand
GAACAGCGATGGGTCTATCCCCTTTTCACTAGAGCTAGATCAGGGAGATTGCCCAAGCAAGGGCCATAGTGGAGTGTTGCATGTTATGGACTGCTCGGCCACCACGATTCCATCCTTAAGCATCACGGGTCGCTACCTACGGCTAACAGGTGGCTCCAATGCTGGGGGGGGGGTTACCCCTATGCAGAGGTGCAATCGCTGTATTCTGCAACCCCAGTCGAGGGGTGGCTGAATTGGAGATTCAATCAATTTACAATGAAAATTGAATATAAACTGGACTGACTTTACAATTTTGTCGGAAGACTTAAGGGCTCATGGTTACTATATTCAGAAAATTTCCTTTGAAAAACAAACAATTTAAAGGTGAGACCAACTGAATGGGGCATGGTGGGGGATCAGTTCCCAATATAAAGTCAAGGTCCAGTTTACATTAAATTTACATTGTTAATTGAACAATGTGTAATAAAATCGGATATAAAGTCAGGTGGTCCGAAAGTCTTGTCACTCCTACATATTGTTTTAACTCATTACTTTTTGCCTTAATATATGTAATTATTTTATCTCTAAAAAATTTAAATTATTTCCGAGAATTTCAGGTATATAATTTTGTCACTAAAAGAAGGGGGTAACATGACTTTCAGACCAACCGGTATATTGTAAACTGAATCCCATTTTATGGCCTCCTCACAACCACACTTTTAAAGTCAATTTCTCTCAAAACTGAAAAATATCCGAAAGAACTGAATAGTCTTCACAAGATAAGGAAAAAACATCTATTTTCTGAGGAAATTAGGATATAAGTCAATTAACTAAATCTTAACCGTTACTATGGGTTTCTTTCTCTTTTTAACACTAAAGATCCTGTTATCTTAACGTCCATAACTAAAACGTTATCATTCACGACTTCATTTGTTAAACACAGGACAAAGTTTCTCTTAAAACTAAAAATACGCAGTCGGAAATGCAATTGAAACTCGATCAACTGGTCTGATTGAAAACTGTCTTCATAGCCAGTATCATATTCACACGGTCGCAAGTTGGGCCTTAATGTAGAAACATGAACCGCCCTGAAAAAGGTTATTTAAATGATTGAATGAAAAGAAAAGAAAAGAAAGCCATAGTTCCTGATTAGTAGAGGAAATCCGTGAAAAATGTAAAACGGATGTCAGTATAAGTAAGAGAAACTTGGAAGATTTTTTCATGGAAATCAAAAATGGAGTCACAAACGAAGTTACTAAGAATTTTAGGACATTTGCAAAAATGAACACTGAAAGTATTTTTTAAAAGGGGGTTATGACTTTTGGAAATACTAAGTCTTTGAAATTATAAAAACGTTAAACTAAAATAGTTTGGAACTTTAAGGTACTTAGAATTTAAGTTTAGTTTAAAATTATTAGGTACGTGCAAAAATTTCTAGTCCTTTTTCTAAATATTATAGTTATAGCGTTTGTCATTTTTGCGGACTTATATGTAACTTCAGTATTAAAAAAATGCTCGAAACTTACTATTATCTGGTAAATGCAACTCTCTCTCATTACTGTAAAACAAGTTCTGCTGAGCTGTACTTTAAAAGCACCGTTAAATTCGACAATATTGCCTTTTCCTCACGCAGTTATGGTATATTTATTGGTGTCCATTATTATATTGAAAAGAACGATAATTTTAAATATAGCTCAACTCATGAAAAAATGTCAGTCCAAATTGGTGTAAACTCTTGATATTTTGCTTCATTTAAAAACATTTTTTACTGAAAATGACATACACTATAACTATCATATTGGAGAGAAAAAACTAAAATGATATCTAGGTTAATTCTAGCGAACCAAAGACATTTGAGATTTAATTATTCAGTGAAAAAATAAAAGCAAATGACTTATCTGGAAGGTGAATGTAAAAATTATATATTTCTATATAATTTTTGTACATTATCATAGAAATAAATTTTTTGAGCTATTATATACTAGCACAAATTTAACCTTTAACTGTTCGTTCAGAAAACGTTGGGAACTGCTTCTAGTGTTGATGTTCCAATTCTGGAGCTCTGGGGAGCGTGGAGTACTTCATTGGCATTATTTCCTGGTCCACTATGACCCGGAGTGATAGCACCTGTTAGGGTCTCATCCATGTGTTAAATAGATCAATAAATGAGTTTTAAGAATGTGTTTGAAAAAGAAATTGAATACCCAAACGAGAATGAATAAAACATGTCTTCGGCATAAAATAACCCTAGGGTTGACATGCCGTAAAATCCAACCATTATCATACAATTTGTTTAAAAAACAATATTTACCTGCAAACTGTTCCCTTAACGAGTAACTTATACAAAAGAAAAAATTTTTTAAATAACCCACAGAGTTTATATGCCATTGAAAACAAAAGGTTGGGGAAAACTCCTGGTAAAATAGACAAACCTACTTTTATACTTATTTTATCGGCCCTGTAAATATCTTTGTGAATGCAAGTAATGTTAAAAATGACAGATTTAACACAAAAGTTTATTTATAATCATATATATTTTGTGAAGGATAAAGATACAAGAAATCTAAATGAAAAATATAGATACCGTTAATGACTGATCAAACGTGATTTTTTACAAAATCTTAAAAAATTAAAGAAAATGATAAAAGGTAAATTTGACTATCAACCATAACCCTAATTTTACTAGGACTGGTAAAATAAGTTCGAAAAAGCCTTTGTCTATTTTACCAAGACCGGTAAAATAGCCTATTTCAGAGAAAAAATGTCCGGGGGGGGGGGGGTTATACTTGTTCTAAAGAAAATGGCGAGTCAAATGGTTTTAGCATTCAAAGTTAAACCAAACCCAATGAAATTTTTACATAAAATTCAAACCCAAAAAATTACGTGTTTCGTTAAAGCGAATAATTTGAAATATAATCATTAAGTCTTAAAGCTTCAAGTAAACAGAAAAAATATTTGTCATCCAACTAGAATTGTTTCCAAATCTTCACATTGGCGTGAAGAATATTGCATAGTGTCAGCAAATGCGATAACCTTTCATAGTTATTGAAAAAGAAACCTTACCTTAAACATTAGAGGGTTGGTATATCTTCTGGTAGAAATCATAGCTTTTTGTGAACACTTTTCACAGTAGAAAGTAGATACTTTGAAATATTCGAAAAGTCTGACGAACAACTCGAGAAGAGAAAACACGTATGTGATTAACGAGCTTTTTTATCTTTGTGTTCTGAAAGAGTGCTCCAATCAAAACCATCTTGAAAGCTCTCCCTCCCCCTCTCCTCCTTCTCATCATCATTTACATTTTTGCATTTCGTCTTGGACGATTTGGACGGTCTCATTTTTAACCAGAGGGTGTTGCAAGATGACAACGGACGGAAGATTAAGGACCAAGCGTATTGATATATAGATAAACATAAGTCGTAATTGAATTGGATATAATGTCATGTGGTCCGAACGTCTTGTCATATTGTTTTAACTTTCATTATTTTTGTTTTAATTCAAGTAATGTGATTATTTTGCTTCTTAAAGAAAAAGGGGGAAAAAAAGATCTTTAGAAATTAAATTATTTTCTAGAATTTCGGGTTGTATTATATATATTTTTTTTATCGCTTAAAAGATCTTCGGATTACCCTGAATATTGTGAACTGAAGAAGAAAAAGAATTCAACTTCTCAGTATTTATCTTACCGCTCCGCTACGGGTAACACGTGACACAAAGTGGAATTTTTAGGCAGATACTCTCTTGCACACAAATGCACTGACAAGAGCAGTGTGGGTATTTACCGAGCACCCCACGTATGCTGGTCAGGCACAAGGCCGTATTAAGATATTTGCTTCTCATCCCACTTATGAGGGCGTGACACAAGGACATTTTTATGTGGGCCCACCCACGAGCCGAAACTTATGGGATGTGGGGTGCAAAAAATTTGATCCCGTTGGCATTCCCCCTCAAGGGTGCGCCCCAGGCACTGGGTTATAAACCCAGCCAGACAAGAGCAGTATGAAAAATTGCTTAAACTCCATCGGCAATATTTGTTGGGAGGTGCATCAGTCATAAGGTAATGAAACTGGCACTTGCCCTTTTAAATGAGGAAGGGGGTAGATGCTGCCTGGAGGAATGGCTTCCTGAAGCCGAGCTCTTCGATGTGTCACCCAGAAGCAGTCTTCGAGGCCTTAGATTAACAACCCCTCATAAAACTATTCGGATTGATTGATGTTTGAGGTAGTTGTGCATTAGGGTAGGTCGATTTTTCACTTTTTAAAAATATAAAATTGTCGATCTATGCGAAAATTATGTGTTAGTATACTGAATACTGATATCAAAAATTAGATCTTTTACTTGCACCATTGTTTGAAGAAATAGCATCAGAGTCGTCTACTAAAATACACTAAAATCTTCGTTTTCGCAAAATTTAGCCTTTAGAAAATGAGGATTTTTAGTGCATTTGAGTAGACGATCTTTGATGTCATTTCCTCAAACAATGCTGCAAGTAAAAGATCTATTTTTGGTATCAGTATTCAGTATACTAATACACAACTTTCGCATAGATGGACAATTTGATATTTTAAAAAAGTGAAAAATCGACCTACCGTATTGTGCATATCACATTGGAGACCTATGGTCGAATATCGAGTCCCGGTAGAGCCAGAATTTCAAATGTTAAATTTCAACACAGTCAGATTTTTCTTTGCAATACAGTCTTCTTACTTTCATTTAGCTTTGTGTCAACAAGCTATGCTTAATATATAATTATCTATTGAGCTTAGTTTCGTTGTGGCATAAGGCCAGAAGTATGGGGCACCCAGTGAGAATTTAACCTACTAACAATAGTCTGCTAATCTAGTTTGCTAACCATTATACAACGCGAGGTGTCCGTGTCCTTTTTTGTAAAGGTATTTATTAGGTAAGCTCAGCAACACTGGGCACTCAGTGAGAATCGAACTCAATAACAATGATCTGCTAATCTAGTGAGAATCGAGTCCCCTAACATTGGTTTGCTAATCTAGATTGCTAACAATTGCACCACGTAAGGTGCCCATGCATAGAAAACATCACTGAAACTATTTTATATGACCCACATTGAAGTGGCTACCCGGCGTTGCCTAGATAGAGGGAGGAGGGGGCAAAAAGAAAGTTAGTGTCGCAGATCCATTATTACTGAATTGCGAGCTGGATCCCTGTAGGATGCACCATTAAAATCCCTATGTAAAAAAAATACCTTGTGTTGATCCGGCCTGGTCAGTAAGAAACAAAAAACAAAAGTGCACAAACACTGAAAAAAAATAATAATAATAATAAAATAAAAAAAATAAAAATAATAATAATAATAATATCTCCCATTTAACATATTAAATACAAAAAAATCCCATGCTGCTACTATTTGAATTTTTTTAAAAATTATCTTCATGAATATAAATTAAATCTTCATTATTTTTGCTCAAAAAGCAAAATCTGGTGGTAGTGAATGTATATACATATTTACATTGTCGTTAATTGTTTTATTTTCGTAGTTTCCCCTGGACATACACACGCACATATATACATACACACAACTGCCCGTTATATATGTATAGATAGATTAATCTACCTGAATAAATCACGGATAAAGGAATTTCAAGAAAAATTATTTCTTCCAACAGCTATTTCTTCCCACAGACCTACAGAGAAACACTTGCCATAGAGTGGTGGTTAACAAGCCAATGTCACTGAACACTGTAGCCTCATTAGGTGCTCAATTTATATGAGTCATGCTATTAAGTTAACTGTTGGACTAATACTCTTAAGAAAGGTATAAACCTCCTCATTCCCCAGCTATGGGTTAAATAGTACCATTACCGGTATTCTACAAGAATGGATTTGGTATTAAATTACCCACGAAGGTTGACATGCCATTAAAACAAAGAAACCAAACCAAACCAAACACAACTTATATAGCATCGGACCTGGTATCTTTGGGTTGGTTGGTTGGTTGGTTTATTAATTTTAACGGCATATCAACCCGTCCAGGGTTATATCATGCCTAGCGGTTGGGTTGTTATACATATTGTGTATTCATATATATACATTTAGTAATTGGTTTTAACAATGTGTTAGCATTATTGGGAATCATACTGTATGCCATTGATTTGTTTCATGTCTATATTCTATGGTATAATTTTATTTCCCTCAAAAAGGAGAAAATATCCTCTATGTTAACATTTTCAAATAGGTCCTTCATATTGTTTGCTTTAAAATAATGTTTTCTGATGTGAGCAAAAAATCTGCATTCCATCAATAAGTGTTTGACTGTCAGGGGTGTTTGAAATGTTTCACATTGTGGTTGTTGTTCTTGTTTGAGTATATAAGAGTGTGTTAGTTTTGTATGACCAATGCATAACCGGACATAATGACTTGTTCCTTTCTAGACTTCCTTAAAGTTGGTCTGCAGCCTCCCAAAGTCGGTTTGATTAGGAAGAGTTTATTGTGGATACAGTTATTCCAGTGTTGCTGCCATTTTGTATGAAGGAATCTATTAATTTTAGGTTTCAAGTCAGTATATGGTATCTGGAACTTGTCAGGGATTAAATCTAGAGCCGATTTAGCTGCAGAGTCAGCTCTTTCATTCCCCTCACACCTATATGACTTGGTATCCAGCATATAATAATCTCCTTAGAGTTAGACATTGAGTCTAATCTATTCAGGAGCTTAATGATGAGAGGGTCTTCCAGTTTTTTATTTCTTAATGATAGTAGGACTGAGAGCGAGTCTGAAAAGATGATATATTTTGTGTGTTGATTTTCAGAGATGATGTCAAGTGCTATATCTATTGCACGGGTTTCAGCTGAAAAAATGGAACTTTCGTTTGGAAGGGCTTTTCTTACAATTTTTTTTTATTTAAAATAGCTGCACATGCCGTTTTGTCATTGTCCTTAGAGCCATCTGTAAAGATGTGGAGGTGGTTGGGGTAGCGTTCTAGAACATTGTGGAATTTGTCTTGGTAAGTGCTAGGATGGGTTTTTGTTTTAGGAAGTTCACTTAGCTCAAGGATCACTTTAGGTTTTTTAATGATCCAAGGTGGTGTTTTTAGTATGATGGTTTTATGGATATTTGTGAGAGGAATTTTAGATTCTTTGAGGATAGGTTCCATCCGGAGACCAAAAGGTTTTATTGATTTTTCTTTCTTTTCAAAACATTCTTTGTATCCTTGGTTGAAGGTGCAGTCATAAGCTGGGTTGGATGGGCAGGATTTGAGTTTTGTGTAGTATTGCAAGGCTAGTTTTTCGCATCTTAGCTGTAGGGGTGCCTCATAAGCCTCTACATATAGGCTGTCAACTGGAGAAGTTCTGAAGGCCCCTATGACTTGCCTTAAGCCTTCATGGTGTACTGAGTTGAGCTCTTTGAGATAAGACCTCCTAGCAGATCCATATACAAAGCAAGCATAGTCAAGTTGGGAACGGATTAGTGATCTGTATAGTTTAAGTAGTGTTTGTTGATCTGCTCCCCATTCAGTATGGGCAACTACTCGTAATAGTTGTTGGGCTCTGGTACATTTATTTTTTAAATGTTTTATGTGTGGGATGAAAGTTAATTTTTTATCGAATATAACTCCCAGGAATTTATATTGATCAACAACAGGTATTTCTTTCCTCAAGTTTGATGGTAGGGTCATTGTGCATTTTTCTTAAGGAACAGAAATGCACACATTGAGTTTTGGTCTTTGAAAATTTAAAGCCGTTGTCTGTTGCCCATTTGTTCACTTTGTTGAGGCCCATCTGCAATTGGCGTTCTATTTTGTGGATATCTGTGGATCTATAGCAAATGACAAGGTCATCAACATAGAGAGCGCAGTTGATTATAGGATTGAGGCTATTTATTATATTATTTATCTTAATGGAGAAGAGAGTTACTGATAGGATACTTCCTTGTGGGATGCCTTCTTCTTGAGTTTGGAGGTCAGAAAAAGTGGATCCCACACGTACCCTGAAATTTCTATTGGAGAGGAAGTTTATATATATATATATATATATATATATATATATATATATATATATATATTCCCTTTTTTTTTAGAAATTCAATATTTTAAAATGCATACGCTATTTCGATATATATATATTATATATATATATATATATATATATTATATATATATATATTTTGCTTGAAGGCAGTTACAATGCGTATATCGTACAAAATTTGATAATCAATGAAAATAATCATGACAAGCGAACTCGGCAAATATCGCGCCCTACGTAAAACATCAATCTCATATATATATATATATATATATATATATATATATATATATATACCAACCTCTGCACGAGCAGGATGCGACACAAGGTCAATTTCTTAAACGGATTTAACAGGTTTGAATTAAGAGTTTTACTTCTCCTAGACTGGTTACCTAACCAGGGTTAAAGTGTCCAGTCAACCCTACCCATAGCTGGACAGTAGCTAGATGCATACATTGTGCGGTTAAATTGAATTTAACGGACCTAAATTCCACCATCTTATGTCACCCCGCTAAAAGAAAAAAAATACAAAAAATCTGGGAATAAACGAAACTTAATGAAATTTTCAGTGTTGATACATTAACGAATAAAAGGTATAATGCACCAGTTATTTTATTTAAAAACTTTTACATTTTTTCAGGTCCGTTAACTATGTACCGCGTATCTCTGAGAATCTGTGTTACGCCTCAAAGATACGGGGTTCAAAGTTAACTGACTTGAAAAAATGTAAAAGTTTTTAGATAACATAACCGGTGCATTATATATTTTATTCATTAATATATCAACACTGAAATTTTATTAAATTCGGTTAATTCCCTGATTTTTGGCTTTTTTTTCTTTCAGCGGGGTGACATATGATGGTGGAATTTAGGTCAGTTAAGTTCGATTTAACCCATTTCTCAATGGTATTAACACTATATGAAATGCAAACAGGCTCGTCCAAGATTTGAACTCATGTCGCCGAGTTCATTTCCTTCGATAATATCCATTACACCATACGTCTCCATTACACTACGCGTCTTTTTTATTTTTTAGATACAAAGTTCTGCACATGTAGAAGAAGATTGGCGCAACACAATCTTCTTGCTCCATTCCTATTTTATTCCCCCAGCGTATTCTCAGCCCCACCGAGAGGGTGACCAAACTAGTAGAATTCTTGTGGAGGCGCGAGGTGTAATGGTTACCGTCGGAGGAAATGGACACGGTGAGACGAGTTCAAATTTGCATTTCGCATAGCCTTAATACCCATGGGAAAGGTACAAATCCAACTATTCTCTGTCAGTTGTAGGAGAATAGTAGGACGGACTAGGCTCTTTAACCTTGGTATGGCAACCCGTCTAGGAGAAGGAAAACTCTGAATTCAAACAATTTCAGAAATTGACCTTGTGTCACATCCTGCTCGGGAGGAGGAGTGGGTAAATAAATACACCCCCAAGGAGGTTTAATTGTGTAACGGTTATCCTTGTAGAAAATGGTAATCGGTGATCCGAGTTCAAATATGGCAAAAAGCAGGACATATTGGGTTATTTAGCCTTGGTAAGGCAACCAATCTATGAGAAGGAAAACTCTGAATACACACCAACTGTATTCCGCTCGAAAATTACCTTGTGTCACATCCTGCCCGTGGAGGAGGGGTTGGGTAAATACATACAGTTACAAATGCGAGTCACTAGGTGTCCCAATTTTCTGGCCTTGTATCAAACTAATTTAAACTTGTGTACCTTGAGAAATGTATGCATTCTCCCTCCAGCTATAGGTAAATAGTAGGGCAGACTGGGCTTTTAAACTTTGGTTAGACAACTATCCATTGTCTATCTATACATATATAAAGGACAGTTGGTGTGTATGTACATATCTGTGTGTGCATGTCCGGAGGAAATTACGAAAATAAAACGATTAACCACAAAGTAAATATAATATATATATACACATTCGCTATCATCATAGCTTGTTTTTTTATGCTAAAATAATGAAAATTGTATTTATATTGGAAAGATATTTAAAAATTAGGATTTGAATAGTAAGAGAAAGGAAAGTCATTGGTGGCGTTCGTGATTAAAACATAAATCAAATATGTAAGAACAAAACAATCAATGGATGTGCGAAACTTTTTATCATTCCCCTCTCTACCCAGGCAACTCTGGGTAGCCGCTTCTAGTACATATATAAAGGGAAGTTGGTGTGTATGTATGTATGTATGTATGTATGCCCGGAGGAAACTATGAAAATAAAACAATTAACAACAGAGTAAATATATATACACATTCACTATCATCAGAACTTGCTTTTTGAGCAAAAATAATGAAGATTTGATATAAATTCGTGAAAGCAATTAAAAAAATTTAAATTAAATATTAACAGTATGGAAATTCATTTTTTTTTAATTTGCATTTAATATTTTAAATAGGAGACATTTAAATAGGAGACATTAATTTTTCTTTTCGGAGTCGCTGTGCCCCCATCCTCACTCCCCTTTTTCTGACGCCCTACCTGGTTGGATCATGCAAGGTATTTTTTCACATAGGGATTTTAATGGAGCATCCTGCGAGAATCCAACTTGTGATTCAGTAATAATGGATCTGTCCCCCCTGTCCCAGGCGACGCCGGGTAGTCGCTTCTAGTTTCATGTAAAATGAATCTTGTTTGTTTGTTTGTTTTGTTTTACGGCATATCAACCACTGTGGGTCATTTAATGCAAAGTTTTGAAAGATTCGTAGCGATAGTTTGGAACTCAGTTTTTTAAAAAACAAATATTCAGTTTAACCAATACTTGGGACAAAAAAGTGGATTTTACAAGCACACGAATGAAATGGGCACAAGAGGAATGAGGTGATGGCGAGACAGTTGCTATTTGTAATTTGTTTTGATAATTCCTATGTATAATCATTTTCTCATAACGAGTTTTTCAAATCGCTTTTAATTGTTATTTCTTTCTTAATTACTTTCGTTCCGTTCAGCCATGATTAAATCACTGTGTCTGTTGAGATGGCTTAGCGGTTAGTGTGTTCAGGTAAGCAGACTTTATCAAGTCAACGGTTCGATGTCTGCATATGGAATTTAATGTCATGCCCAGGAGACGGTTAATGGCATTTCAGTTTATTCAAATGGGGAAATTTGATTTGATATACGAGGAAATTGAGTTACGAGCGGACCTAATTAAACTCGTAAGTCAAAGTATCGCTATATTACTTGTATGAAGTAACTATGAACGTATCGTTCATAGTTCATAGTCACTTCATACAAGTAATATAGCGATACCTTGACTTACGAGTTTAATTCGTTCCGCTCGTAACTCAATTTCCTCGTATATCAAATCAAATTTCCCCATTTAAATAAACTGAAATGCCATTAACCGTGTCCTGAGCATGACATTAAATTCCATATAGTGGTGAGGTTCCAATTCTGAAGCTATGAGGAGTGTGGAGTACGCATTCATTGTCATTACTCCTAGATTCACTCTGGCCCGGCGTGGTAGTACCTGTTCGGGACCCATCTATGGGTTAAATAGTACCACTACTGTTCTTTTATAAGGATAGCTTTGGCATTAAATAGCACCCGAAGGTTGATATGCCATTAAGCAATGGGTTCAAAAACCTGAAGGTGATTGACAATGACAAAATACACCTGAAGAAGGCCGGGTGGGTATATCGCCGAAACGTTGTGAACATATATAGATATATATGTATATTTTTACAGGTCCCCACAGTTCGAAGAGTAGATGGAACCAATGGTTCGGAAATGTTCCTTTTCAAATTTGTTAGAATACGAATAAAAGCATTTATTTTCGACTGAAATTTAAAAAAATTCTAATCTTACCTTGGCCTAAACCGTAATGGTTGAGAAACCGGTAAAAATCAAACTTACGAGCAAAATGAATATCTCTATTAATAATGGAGATTCGGTCTCTATTTGTCTGTAACCGAAACTACGTCACTGCTTACGTCACAGTCATTTGAGGAATTAAGTAAGTTAATCAATGAGTATTTAATTTATAGTCAAAATCATTAATACATAGAATGAATTTTATTTTATTGACGATGTTTCTGTGAAAATCTGAGTTAGATTTGCCTCAAAACATCCCATGTTATTAGTACGTTTAAAATCCTGTAATGTGTATTTTATATCACTAAGAAATAAAGGTTTACATAATATATGGTGTGGTCAATTTGCATACAGGTTTGAACAAAACCGGGTTGAATAAATAATTACTTGGTGTTATTAATCTATAATATCAGTTTTATTCTACAACGTATTAAAATAAATCCTATGAATGATTTTATATAGAAACCAATTGAAATATAATTAAAATAAGTGTAATCTTTTTATATGCGTACTTATTTAATTTCGTAATCTTTCTAATTTAATATATTTCATTACATTAAAAATTAAATAATGGATATATATATATATATATATATATATATATATATATATATATATATGAAAGACCCTTCAAATGTAAGTGGGATAAATCTTCACATTACCCTTTGAATTACCAAAGATTGTTTGGTTGCTCTTTGGGGCATTGTGTACAGTTTACCGGTTTAGGACACACACACACACACACACAGACACACATATATATATATATATATATATATATATATATATATATATATATGTCCTAAACCGGTAGACTGTACACAATGCCCCAAAGAGCAACCAAACAATCTTTGGTAATTCAAAGAGTAATGTGAAGATTTATCCCACTTACATTTGAAGAGTCTTCATCACCACCATGAGACAGAAAGATATATGTCGTTGGGGAGAGATAAGAATATGTGTTCACCCCATTAAAGTTATAACCCCCCCCCCAAAAAAAATGAGGAAAGGATTTCTCACGCGACGAATGGCCACGAGATGTGAAAAGCGTTGTCTCAAGAGATAAGAAGACGCACATTTAAACCAAGATAAGGTAATTTTTTTGTTTGCCTACAATACAATGGAAGTTTCACTGAAGACAGGTACAATAACAGACATCTTTGCCTTCACAGAGTTCTCATTAATGCGTGAAAACGATTATACTCATGATCGGTAGTTAGGACGTTACATCGTGGTGTAATGGTTAGCAAGCTAGTTCTGCAGATCTATTACCACTGAATAGCGAGTTCGATTCTCACTGCCCCATACTTGAGACATTGTGTTACATCATATCCGTGGCAAACGGGTTGGGTAAATGTTTAGCAAGATAGTTACACAAATCCATTACCGCTGAATAGCGAGTTCAATTCTTGCTGGTTGCGCCATACTTGATACCTTTTCAGACAATTATTCTCATCTTCATTGTTATAATGTGTTCAGTGGGCAAATATCATCTCAAGAGACTTAGGGTGTCCCATTATGGAGTAATGGTTAGCAAGCTAGCATAGCAGATCCATTACCACCGAATAGCGAGTTCGATTCTCTCTGGATGCCCCATACATGAGACCTTGTGTCACATCTTACCCGTAGCAAACGGGTTAGGTAAATACCTACTCAGGATCAGTAAGTATCTTCAGTATTGAGATGAGAACTAGTGCTCTGCGTTATTTAACCCATTTTAGTGGGTTAACTTACCACTAGGTGCTCCGTACTTCTGATCTTGTGCCAAACTAAGCTAAGCTTAGTAAATGACTACAGCGTAATTTGACCGTAAGCAAGGGCACTTCAATTTCTGATTGAACTCTTGACTGAACTAATGGAATGTAAACCTGGCCAAATCTTGAACGGTGTGATATCTCTTTGCGTTTCTTGGCTTTCAAGAAATTGGCACTCTGAAGCAATTTAATCATTCGCACGTGTTTGGCAATTAAGGAAAACTTTCTTTTTTAATTATTGTTAAATGCCCGCTATTACTGACAATGAATCTCGGTATCGTACTGCAAAGGCTGACAGTGCGAAACTGAAACGAGGTAATTTACTTATTGCCGATCCACTTTCAACATTTGTGGTTGCGAAAAATGTAGGATTCAATTTTCTTTTTCTTTCTTTCTTTCTTTCTTTCTTTCTTTCTTTCTTTCTTTCTTCTTCTTCTTCTTCTTTTTCTTTTTCTTCTTCTTCTTCTTCTTCTTCTTCTTCACTCAGATCATTCAGCATTCTCTAATAGAAGACTTGTCATAGAGCGAAGATTATCTTGCTAGCCATAGCCAGTAAATCCATTGCTCACTGAGTGCTCCATAAATATAACCTTGTGCCAGCGTTATATAATAAAGAAGAAAACAAGGTAAGTAAATAAGATAGGGTAAGCTGCGAGAAAGTAGAAAGAAAAAAGTAGAAAAAAAATAGATTAAAGAATATGAAGAGGTTAAATATCTATTCTCCCGCGACTACGCATATCTTATCTAAGCAAAGTAAAAAAACTGATACTTAGTTCATTATAATTGAACAGAAGGACTCAGATTACAATAATAGTTGGAACTTATTTGAATAGAATGAGTGTTGTATACCCTTTTCTTTACTTACTTCTATTCTTCTTCTGACGTCTTTTCTATCTTACGTCTTCTTCTAACATCTCTTCTAGCGTCTGGACTTCTCTTGGGGACTTCGTGTCTGGTCTTCCATTGGGGATTTCTCTTTATCAGAAGCCCTGTGTCATTGGTAGTTTTTAGATAATAACACAAGACTTCGATTTAACTTAGATCATATTTATTTCGAAACCCCCACCAGACTACATGCGCAGACCGAGTCGGAGCGTGCATTACACGACTCACCACCGTCGTGGTTTCTGGCCGACTGACTAAAATCTATTTCTAATCTAAACCGGAAGAGGGTCTTCTCCACCGATTCTCACGGTATGCACCGGAAGGAAGGATCAGGACAGGTCAAGCCTTGTCATTCAAATCCTTCAAGTCCGTGGGCTGCAACTTATAACAGCCATTTTGATTTCTACAAGTAGTGTAGAAATCAAAATCAAAATCATAAATATTAAGAATCTAATAATCATGTAACATGAGTTCTGAGGTGAATAGATAGTGAACTTTTAAATATACCATCATACAGGTAAAAAATACCAAGATAATTCAGAACATTCGTGGTGGAAATTTCGTAGGCAATGGAGTTAGAAGAATTGGGTGGAAATAATGATTTTCAAACAGATCTATTTGATTGATTGATTGATTTTAATGGCATGTCAATTCGTTTTGTTTTATTTTTGCCTTGAGGTTAGGGAATCGTGTTCCTTGTACATTCATATTTATATTTTTTGTGTAGATGTTTCTTAAGAATTAAGAAAAAAAATCACACATGGTCCTATCGAATACAGATAATTTTTAAACAGATCTATTTGACCCATAGATGGGACCCTAAAAAGTACTACCACTCCGGTCAGAGTGAACTTTCGAGTAATGACAATGAAGGAGTATTCCACACTTCCCAGATCTCCAGAATTAGATCCTTACAATCAGGTGTAGTTTATCGTCATACGAGAGTGGGCTGAAAGTTTCATATGATGACGTCATATTTACATTATCTGTAGATGAGATGTTGCTATCTTAGTATGTGAACTAGTCTACTAATTTGATAGGCATACCATACAGTGTGGAGCATCTTGTGTAGCCTTTTTTCCAATCGTTTTGTTAAAATCCAAGTGGTGCAGCCACACAGTAGCACTGACACGGCTACAGCTTGGAAGAATTCTTGCTTTATCTTAGAGATATTAGATTTCCATATTATCGATAATTTGTCAATAGCAGCCCATGCTTATTCTATGCCTATATTGACATCGCTTTCTGTAGATGAGATATTGCTACCTAGATGTAATAACCGATCTTCCCTTAATAAACATTATTATTGGCTTCTACGGAATTGGTTACTGAATTTAGCTTTTAATATGCGTTGCAATTATTAGCGAATCAATCAAGTTCTGCTTATGGTTCACCAGTTTAAATACGAATGGACATAAAGTAAAAATATATTTTAAAAAGATGATTTTATTCTGTAAACTGCTATTTGCTTGTTGGGTAACGGCTATTTATCCCCGAGACCTATTCTTAAAATCTATCTCATTTAAGAAACTCGTCCTCAAATATGTTCTAAACAAAAAGGAATATTTAATATGAATTTAATTTTCGTATATTAAAGCCCACAATAAAATAATAGTTGGTTGGTTGGATTTACGGCATGTCAACCTTTGTTGGGTTATTTTATACCGGAGACATTTTTTTTATTCATTCTTGATGGGTATTCAAAACTTATTTCAAGCTAAATTTTTTTTCAAACATTATTCTAAACTCATTTCTAAACTCATTTCTAAACTCATTTTTTCTATTTAACCCATAGATGGTATAACAGCTACAGTTGACCTAGGAATAATGGCGATAAAGGGTACTCCACACTTCCCAAAGCTCCAAATTGGAACTTCACCATTTAATGCGGTTTAACGTCATATCCAAGACACTAAGACCCCCAGCCACCACCTTTTAGCACATATATGATAAAAGAGATTAGGGCTTTGTCATAATGACATTAGGGTCGGGATAATCATATATATATTTACCAACTCCTCCGCACGAGCAGGATACGACACAAGGTCAATTTCTTAAGCGGAGTTCAACAGGTTTGAATTCAGAGTTTTCCTTCTCCTAGACTGGTTACCTAGCCATGGTTAAAGAACCCAGTCTGCCCTTCTATTTGCCCATAGCTGGAGGGAGAGTAGGATTCGTACCTTTCCCAAGGATATTAGCGCTAAGTGAAATGCAATTACCACGTCCAGGATTTGAACTCGGGGAGACGAGCCCATTTCCCATGACTTTAACCATTACACCACGCGCTTCCTTCTAATCGTCGGGATAATCATATAGGTGCTAGCACCATTGTTAGTGAGTTCGATTCTCATTGGGTGCCCCATAATTCAGGCCTTGTGTCATCTAAACTAAGCTTTGTAAATAACTATACCAAGGTAGTCCAACAATTACTACCTAAGTATGTGAACGATTCTACTAATTTCAGACGCTTATCATCCAGTGTGCATATGTCACCATCTTGTTTAAACATACATGAACTCTGTTTCCTCAGGACATTACGCTGGGCAGTTTGTTATTCAAATATCTTGTCCAAACACAATAAGCATGAAATGACATCGTTATACAACAATCCAGTGACGATTAAGTATCTGACAATTTCTCACATGTTAATTATGATTAGATTTTAATTACAACGTAATTCGTCAAGCGGTTTAATGTTCCGTGATAACAAATCGCGAGAGAATGTTTTTTAAGAAAACCCTCATAAACACCTAGAAAACTTTGTGACGCGAAATCAGAAGTTGATGATACAGTGCTACTTTGACTTACGAGTATATATATATATATATATATATATATATATAGAGAGAGAGAGAGAGAGAGATCTTAGCCCTGAAGAGCATTAAGCGAAACTTTTAGTAGGTTCGTCTGACTCATTAGATTTATCTTTATACATACATATATATATATATATATATATATATAAATATATATATATTATGTGTGTGTGTGTGTGTGTGTGTGTGTGAGAGAGAGAGAGAGAATATACATGGACCGGTTTAGCTCAGTCGGTAGAGCATTCGACTAGAAACCAGAAAGTTCCTGGTTCGATACCGACCCTCGCCAACTCAGCGAATGAGTAGCACAGGGATCTGTGCGGTAAAGTAAGGAGCCGATGGTAGGTCTGGCGATCCACCTCAGACGCGAAAATAATCTCCTTGGTCTAGCGCTAGTGAAAAGCGGATAGACTCCCTCGTTGTCTGGCTGATACCGACTTTAGGCCACCCGATGACTTTACTTTTTTACTTATATATATATATATATATATATATATATATATATATATATGTGGTGTGTGTGTGTTGTGTGTGTGTGTGTGTTGTTGTTGTTGTTGTTGAGAATAAAGGAAAAAGTGGATATAACAACACAGCAACTAAATTCAATTTATATTTCGCCTCATTGTTGGCTGAAGCTTTTTCAAAATTTATTGAGACAAATGCTTGTACATTCTGCTTTTATAGTGAAAAGGTAATTGGTAAGGAATGAAGGGAGGGTTTTGGCGTGTGGTATAGAGGATTGAGAAAAAAGTAGGGGTGGGCTTACCCAATTATTTTCCATTTAAGGAAAAAAATTAGTGAAATAGATCCCTAATTAGGACTGAGCCTATTCTAGTAGTGACAACCCCAAGCGGAGTTTAACAGATTTGAATTCTGTTTTCCGACTGGTTGCCTAACCAAGGTTAAAGAGCTCAGTCTGCACTACTATTCACCCATAGCTAGAGGGAGAGTAGTTGGATTCATACCTTTCTCAAGGGTATTAGCGCTATGTGAACTGCAGTTTCGTCCAGGATTTGAACTCGGGTCGACGCTACAGTTCACATAGCGCTAATAATGAGAAATAAGCAGTAAAAAGTTCGTAAAAAATTAGATATCTGTAACGGAAATAACACTGCTGTATCCGTACAGCAGCGTAAGAGAACCCGGCTGTGTCTTGCCTGCCTGGATCGAACTTGCGTCCTTCGAAATGAAAAAAAAACAAAACAAAAAAACAAAACACGACTTAAGAGTGACGCGAAGCGCAGCTTGATTCAGGTACCCGGATGCCCGAAAAGTTTCATGGGCTTTGATGTAAATTAATAGACAGTCCAAAAGCGACTCGTGGGGAGGCTTCAAAAGGAAGTATATTTTAACTACAATATCTAATTTAATAGAAGTAAAGAAAAAACATAAAACAGTAAATCTAGTAATTTTCAGCTTTGTAATAATTTCTCTTCGTCTGCAGATTAACTTAAAATGCTCGCCCAATCAGAATACGTGTAAACCACAAGATGGTGGTTGTAATATAAACATTTATTACAACAATCATACAATAGGCGGTGTTCGCTTCCGCTAGTGTATTTGGGGGTAAATGCCTACCCGGAATATAATTCCAGGATACTACAATTTTTAAAAATCATAGCGTGACCAAGGGGTTCGCAACCAAAGCGTCCGATTACTCAATTTATTACCGCAAATATAAAGGTTTATTTTTTCAAGGCAAATTACGATTTGCAAGTTTTTTTGCTTTGTCCTTGGAGATTGGACCAAATACTCTAATTCGCCCACATATAAGTAATTCACCCTGAGCAAACCCTTAACATGTTTTATATAAATAATATTATTTCTATTTCAGCGTCTTTATATGAACTGACGCCAGAGTAAACAGGTCGTTGACCGATGTGGGACAATATCACACACGTTTCTGATTGGCCATGTTGGGCGCTTCAAAGGGAATTATGGGAACCTTTTTCATTTGAAGTTTTATCAAAGGGAATGAAACGAAAAATGCATATGTCGCAAGCGGTGAATTAGTGTGTAAAAGAGAAAGACACATTCTCGTTAATTTAAATTTGCTGCTGAAGTGTAACTTATATAAAAGGCAAATTTTAGAGCGATTTCATCTTTACTCACATATAAAGGGCAGTTTGTATGTATGTATGTATGTATGTATTTATGCATGTATGTCCGGATGAAACAATGAAAATAAAACAATTAACGACAAAGAAAACACACACACACACACACACACACACACACATATATATATATATGTATGTATAAGCAGGGATGAACTCATAAGCGACGTTCTCCTGTGGAAGCCAACACATAGACATGCAAGTGTGGGGCGCCCAGCAAGGACATACATTGACCAGTTATGTAAAGATGTTGGCTGCTCCGCAGAGGAGCTTCCAGGTGTAATGAATGATAGGGAAGGTTGGCGAAAGATTGTCATGGATGCCCGTGCTACATGCGCGACATCATGATGATGATGATGATGATGTATGTATGTATATTAAATATCACCGGTTCTTGCTTTTTGTGTAAAAATTATGAAGATTTTATTTATATTCGAAGATATTTAACAATTAAAGTATACATACAAAAAGCATTGAAATTTTACTTAAAAATGTCCAGCATTTGTAAATCTCAAAAGTAAACAAATCAATACACCAGTTCTTTTTAGCTCTCCACCCTATAGTCAGGCGATGCTGGGTAGTCGCTTCTAGTTGTTTAATAAGTAGTAGTAAAGTTGATTGGTTGGGTCATTTAATGCCGAATCAATTCATTTTTATATCAGTTGCTTACAATACCCGCTGTTGCTTAAATGGCCACCCATCTAAGTAGTGAACTGGTCCATCGCTGCTTAACTTCAGTGATCTACCGGGAACCAGTGCTTTCAGTGTGACTATGACCGCAAGTAGTAAAAAAAAGTCTGCTATTGTCGGTATTAGTCGAACAGCGAGGGAGATTGTTTTTTGCTTATGTGGAGCGCCACAACTACCGTCAGCTTTCCACTTTACCACTCAGATCAAATTACCCAATCTGTGCTACTTATACGCTGAGTTGGCGGGGACCGTTTTCGAACCAGGAACCTTGTGATTCCCTTGGCGGGTGCTCTATCAACTGAGATAGATTGACCCAAACCCTCCACCAGTAGCCAGTCTTAGACTACCGACAAAACAAAAGGATCAGTCCCAAAATTCACCACACGATGGTAAATAAGTTTTATCCTTTGAGGAATTTCAGGACTGACGCACAAGCAAGCATTTTAAAAAGAATACTAAAACATTTACGTACACAGTACAAATACAAAGATTAATACTTACAAAATATATCTTTTGTAAACTGTTGCTTATTACAATCAATAATATATAAAAAAGACAATGTCTGTTTTAACTGAAACTCCTGTTATATGTTTAATTGTTTACTTGTTTTGTTTATCATTCATTTCAGAATTAACCTTTTTATCACGACACCTAAGAGATATTTCGGAACTCTTAAAATTTGGGATGGTCACTATTAGAACGGACTCAGTTCGAATTCAATTTTTTAAAAATACTGTTGTATGGACAAAGGCCAATAAACATGCGTGTCTATAGAACAACCCGTTTGAGTGTTAACTGTAGGGAAGTGGGACCAAGGTGTCCAACCCTCGATGTTTGATTTATCCCGTCACGGCCGCCATTTGCAATATCTTCTCTGCGCATGGGCGTGTAGCGTTGGTTTCGTATTTGCCTGAGAGTTGTCTGCCCGTTTAGTTCGCTGGGGGCCGTTTTATATTTAAGCGGCTGGTTCGAACGTCTCTTCCTCTTTTCCTGTTCCTCAAACTACGAGACACATGGGTTAGATTCTGGTCTACCCCTTCTCGTTGGGGCTCGCCACCCCTTACATTACTGTAAGTTATTCACACAGCATGGACTATTCCTAGTCTCATGTCTGTGGCTTTTATGTTTATCTTTTTACCATTCATGAATGTGTCTTTATCTTTATTTATGTACACCTTGTATTATGTACCCTTTTATCCATGTGCTGTATACGTATTAAATGTTTTGTTTATCAAACCTTTGTCGGAGTTGGTGTCTTCAAGTACATATCACTCTTAACATTACAGGCGGAACAAGCCCTTTTAACACTATCGGTGATTTGCATGTGGCAGCAAGTAGTTCAATAAAAAAAAAAAAACAAGCGACATGAACGGAGGACACTGGGAATTGTGAAGCGAGACGAGCAAGACGATGAATTTGTCGAAGTCAACTGCTACAAGAATTACTAACCTCACATGTTGCCGATTTGGCTGGTGCTACAAGTAGCAGACCGCACGTCCCGCTTGGACTGGTGTCCAAAATACTGTCTTCCTACCAGGGCACAGTGAGTATATTCTCATATGGCAACGGCTAGGATCCAACTGAATTAGTGTTGCCTAGCCTGTTTATTTAGGAGATTTTGATGAGCAAAATAGGCTCCGTTGAATCGTTTCTGATAAGTATTGTGGCACTATTATATACCCACATTGACATCGGACATACAATTGGTGTGTGTGACAGTGAGAGTTCTCAGATAAGAGAGTTCTTTAGTGATAGAGAGATATTAGAGAGAGACAGATTAGAGACTTACTTGGTTAGGAGTTGGCCTTACTTTATCACTTGTTGACATCTTTACTCTTCCAGCTGCCATGTTCCTGTCTAGTTTTCTTCTAGCTGCTTATTCTTGAGTTCCTCTAAGGGCTTCTGTTGGGCTTTGCTTATTTTTAATTAAATTAACCACAAGACATTTTTTGTTACTTGATCAAGTTTTTATTTTATCTTTATGCCCATCTCACCGCGCGGGGAGAGTATTTTCCAGTCCTTTGATTGGTCGACAAACAATCCTTTATCGTTGCTTTCTAGATTATTTTTTTATCCTTTTTTAGAAGCTTCTTTGAACCCGTGACTCTAAAGCTGTATTGAGATTACATCTCTTGACTAATAAGGAACAAAAGAGTTGATTACCTCTCGTGTCTGCCAGTAGGCACTAGGTGGTATAGCGAGCAACATTATAGCCCATAGTCTATTAGTTTCGCTCATTTTTTTTTATAGTTACGTACTCGTTACGCATAAATAAGTATACAATTCACATTACCCTCATAAGACATCATAAGATGGCTCAGTATGACTTAGATGTTTGTTGACCACAGCTGATAACGAGAAAGAATTTTCTTTTTTGTTTTGTAACCGATTATATTTATAAAAAAAAATGTCTCGCACTGATGAACACAGCAGAACAGAAGTTTTTAGTTGAATAGATGTATTATTTCCCTGAATTTTTATGTTGAGGATTGACGATTTGTCCGTGTCAGTTTGAATGACAACGCTTGCGACGATTGAGACGTGGAGATTAGACGACTTGAAGACTCGCTACACATTTCACCTGGGAACTTCTGTGACAGACTTGTGGGGATTAAAATAAAATAGAAATAAAAAATAAAAATAACAAACTCCCAAGAACCTTCACCGGAAGAACCCCCGCGCATGTGCGAAAAAAAGAACCCACTTCCGGCCCCCAGAGAATCTCTCAGCTATTCGAATTTAGGCCTTAACGGTGTCTAGTCACTACTACTGGCCAGGGAGATATTTCTTTGTCATGCGGTAGCTATGACCGAAGAATAAAGCCTAAATCATAAAACCACATTTTTTCTTTGTCTCTTCCTTTTTCTTTCCTTGAATTCCTTCCTTTTCAGTGCGACCACAAAGTAAGATGGGCTTAAAAGCAAACCCCTTAGAACACGCACCAAAAATTACCAGCTACCTCGAATGTTGCCAATTTGGCAGGTACTACAAGTAGATTTAGATTATTCGGACTATTGTCCTCATCTTTATTATCTACACAATGTTTCGGTCGAAGTGCCCTCCGAGTCTGAGAAAGTTCCCGAGTTTGACAAGAAACACCCGAAAAAAGCCGGAGGGCACATCGGCCGAAACGTTGTGTAGATAACAATACAGACGAGGACAATAGTCCGAATCATCCAAATAATACTGATGTATTATTATTATTACTAGCAGGGCCTGTGGATATACCACAGTATCATAATTTAATTATTACAACATTTGATATGTTTACTTAAGAGCAAATACTTCAATTTATAAAAAGTATTAGCGTGATTGTTTTCGCGTTCTCATCCCCTCTCTCTATCTTTCTTCAACTATCTTTCTTTCTTTCTTATTATATTTACATTTTTGCATTTTATCTTGGACGATTTGGACGGTCTGATTTTTAACCAGAGGGTGTTGCAAGATGATAACGGACGGAAGATTAAGGAACACCGGTATTAATATATCTATTAATAACAGAGATTTCTCTATTTATCTGTAACCGAAACTAAGTCACTGTTTACGTCACAGTCATTTCAGGAATTAAGTTTATCAATGAGTATTTAATTTATAGTCAGTATCATTACTACATAAAATATTAAAATTCTATAAAAATCAATTAATTGTCAAATTTTCACGAAAATTTCGATACCTATTCACCTTTAGATGAATTTATGTTTAAAATAGTTTTTCATAGAATATATAAGGGGAAATATTTTTTTACTAAATCGACCCCCCCCCCTATTTAGTTTTATGAAATCTGAACAAAATATATTTTATTCGTACGATTTTTAAATTCTTCTTTAAAGGTAAAAATCTGAATAATTAAAGCAGAAATTTTTAGAAACATTTTGGCAGTCCCTACTGTCCTAAAACAAAACAAACATCTCAGATGTGTGGAGTGAATATGATGCATTTTAAGTAAGTAATTATTTCTTTAAAAATATTAAATGTTTTATTTTATCTATTTAATTTTCCCAGCCATTCAGGCAAAATTTTCAAAAATTTATTTTACGATCGGAGGGCGTTTTTTTTTTTTTATTTTTATTTTTTTTATTTTTTGCTAGTAGATTATTATTATTACACATGATTTTCAAAATCTGTTGATTATTTTAAATTGTTTTTTTTTTTTTCTTTTTTTTTTTTTTCGCTTGATTGGTTCTGTGAGCCTGACGAGCTGATTTCTGATTTTTTCATTGCCCGATGTGGCACTGCATCCATGACAAATGTTTTTTACTATTATTATTATTTCACATATATTGAATATTATTTGTACCAAAAAGATAGTTTGATTTATGCTCACTGAAGCTACAACATCAGTTAAAATTTTGCAAATCAGAAATCATTAATAACTTAAAATTGGTTAACATTAAGACTTTTTTGGTAGCATTTTTGGATTCTTTTGGTCAAAATGCTTTTATAAAGCAATTTTTAGTAGCAGGAAAGCTCTAGAACTCATTTTACAGACAAAAATACATTACAAAAAGTCGCCATTTTTCGCGACCCATCACCTAAATTTGGAGAGCTAAAAATCAACATAACTCCGCCAATTTTTGAAATTGGAAGCTCAAATTTTGGGGATTGTCTAACTTTAACATAGTCCACACCTGGACAAAATTTCAGAAAAATTGAAGTGCAAGATTTTAACAACTTTTTGCAAAATGTTGTAGCTTCGGTTCTGACATTAACATTATCCACACTTCGACAAAATTTAAGAAAAAATGAAGGGGGTGGGTGACATGGCCTGGATGATTTGACATGGAATTACCTGAAGTCACTCTTGATGAAAAGGGAAGAACACAATTGAAATAGAGATAATAATAATAAATACTTCCTAATAAATCGTATACACATCTTTGCAACAAAAACAAAAAGTTCTCAGGATTTGAATAGCGCGCACGAACGGAATAAAGTACAATAGCTCACCAGCTACACTTTGTAAGCAAGTGTGTACGAGGGTAGACTACCATGATTTAAAAACAGTTGGTGGGGTGGCCTGTTGTAGGCATCAGCCGGACAGTGAGGGCGTCTATCCCCTTTTCACTAGCGTTAGACCAGGGAGATTTTTTTGCTGAGATAGACTGATTACCTAGCCACAGTTAAAGATCCCAGTCTGACCTACTACTTACCCATAGCTGGAGGGAGAGTATTTGGATGCATACCTTTCACTAGGCTATTAGTGCTATGGGAAATGCAACCAGTCTCATCCAGAATTTGAACCCTGGTTGGCGAGTCCATTTTCTACGACTCTAACTATTACACTACGCACCTCCAATACAAACGCAAGAAATTTACCATTTATACATTGCGTTTTTCTGACATAGATTATTGTTACATTTTAAATTTGTTGTTGTCAAATAGAAATGGCGATTTCCCAATCTAATCACTTTGTCTTTGTTCTTCTTGCCTTAGTTTTAGTCATTTCTTTCAAACGTTTATGGGCTCGACATCATCATTGACGTCAAGACTATCAAAGACTCGCTTGTATTAAAAAGTTTTCGTAGAATAATGACGATAGTTCATCTGAAAACTTCAGGTAGTTTTAATCATAAAAATAATATGATTAATTATCTGCCCTTAGCAGTCAAAGGGGCCAATCAACGCACTACCGTAGACTGTATCATGCTCATTATTCCGTCTGTCGTCGGTATTGCTGCTGTTGCTGCTGCTGCTGCTGTTGACTTTGGCCGACGCTACTCTCCGTACGAACAACAGTAGATTAAAAATAGATGGCGTCCATTTTAGACTCTTTTCGATCTTGCTTCATTTGTAGTGCTGGCCGTACATCCATCAAGACGTTTCTCAAGTCACTCCTACTACCAAGATGGGCCTCAGTTGATAAATCTGGACACAATGCCTTAAGTTTACAACCCTTTGAATTTTGTTGGAAAATAAGGGTTAATTATCTGCCCTTAGCACCAGGGGGTCAAACAAGCAATACCGTAGATTGGCACCTAAACTGAATCCCTTACTTGTAGTATTGGCCATCAGAGAAGTATTATCCAGTCTCTCCCAGAACCAAGGTGGATTTCAGCAGATAAGTCTGGCCGCAACGCCATTAAGTTTGCAAGTTGTATCTTTTTAAATATACGTTTGTATCTTCATTTGTTTGTTGAGTATTCTTCATCCGAATTTAAATGCCTACCTGTTAATGTGGGAAAATGTATGGTGCCCAGCAAAAAATACCATAATTTGTTAAATATATGTTTGTACACTTATAATGTATTTGGGTCTTCTTCCTTTGAATCGAAAAGTCACCCTTTTTAACGTGGGAAAATATATGGGGCCGAGCAAAAAAAAAAAAAAAACAAAAAAAAAAAAACAACATTAAAAAACATTTTTTAAAAAAAAGCACGTCATTCTATGCTTGTAAAATCTTGCTCCTGATATCATGCTCATTAATACGTCTGTCGACGGCATTGCTGCTGCTGCTGACTTTGTCGTGGTTTGGCTGGCCGACGCCACTCTCTACGTACGAACGACAGTAGATTAAAAATAGATTAAAGACTAATTAATACGTTTAGCTGGCCATTCACCGAATTCTTTTTCTCCGTCTAATTGTCCCGCCAGCTCTCAAGTCTTTTTTCTTTCTTTTTGTCAGCGTCTCTTACAACAGGTGACCGTCGACGATATTCACGGAAACAGACGATAAAAAATTAGATGATTTTTCTTTAAACTCCACTGATGTTCGCCTCATTCTTTAAGTTACTTTTTTTTTCTTAAAAAAAAAATGTTATTCCTAATAGCAAAACAAAGAAAAGGAAATTATGTCAATTGAAATTGAAAAAACATCTAACAAAGAAATCGTTAAAGAAATAAAAGAGTGAATAAACAGTTTTTAAAAACAATGAATGAAATTACACACAAAGTTTGATGCGTGGTGTTCCAAAAGTCGCTTAGGTATTTGAAAATGAAAAAAAAAATGTTTTATGTAAACATTTATTTGTCTTGTCAGTAATGTAAAGTATGTAATTACTTCTAAACAAGATTACCACGCTGTACTTACAAATCGACAGTCTTGTCAACCCTATATATTGTTTTATAATAATGATATATGATATTATAATAATAATAATAATAATAATAATAATAATAATAAATTTTGCAGTCCCAGCAGAGCACAGAAAGAAAGATAAACAAACACCTGGACCTTGCCAGAGAATTGAAAAAGAAAAAAAAAAGAACTCTGGAATATGAAGGTGAAAATGATACCATTGTAATGGTCCCCAAAAGTTTAGAAAATAGACTAGAGGAACTGGAAATCAGAGGAAGAATTGAGACCATCCTGACAACAGTATTGTTAAAATCGGTTAGAATACTCAAAAGAGTCCTGGATACGCGAGGAGACTTATTGTCACTTCTGGGAAAAATCATCTGTTTATGCTAGTGTGAAAAACTTTCGAGGAGTGAAATATGATTTTCTATTTCAGATGTCTGACGCTACAAGTTTGAAAGAGAGGCTTATGGGGATAAGATAAAATTGAAAAAAAAAAAAACAAACTCCCATGAGCCTTCACCGTAAGAACACTCCGCGCATGTGCGGGAAAAAAGGACCCACTTCCGACCCCAAAAAGAATCTCTAGGCCATTTGAGTTTAGTCCTTAACTGTGTCTAGCCACTATAACTGGCCAGAGAGATATTTCCTTGCCACGTGGTGGCCATGACCGGTGAATAAAGTCTAAATCATAAACCACCCTTTGTTTTTGTCTCTTTCTTTTCCTTCCTTGAATTCTTTCCTTTTCAGCGCGACCACCAAATAAGATGGGGTTAAAAACAAACCCTAAGAACACGCACCAAGAATAACAACAGCCACCTTTTAAACCTTAAACATTTAAACCACTTGTAACTCCATAGGCTGCTTCCAAGTATATGGACACATGATCGTCTGGATTTTGGCAAGAGCATGGCGGATGTACGACATGACTTCACTGCAAGATTCTCATTACTTTTATTGTTCTATTTTTATTATTCTCATTCGGTGTAGCTCAGTCGGTAGAGCAAGGTTCCGGTTTAAATCCCGTCCCCGCCAACTCAGCGTATGAGTCACACAGATTGGGTAATCTGATCTATGCGGTAAAGTGAGTAGCTGATGGAGGATGTGGCGCTCCACCTCAGCATAAACAATCTTACTGGTCTAGCGCTAGCGAAAAGGGGATAGACTCCTTCGCTGTCCGGCTGATACCGACAACAGGTCACCCTGGCAACTTTACTTGCGTACTTTTTGAGAGGGGTGACAAGAAAACTCTGTAAAATGGAAATAAATTTACTTCAATTATTAAAGATGCCGTGGGTTTACTTCATATTTTAAAAAGAAAAATTATTATTCTATTAAAAATTAAAATTTCTATTAACTTTTTTTAGCCCTTGGGGGCACTCTATATAACTTTACATTCCTAACTTCACCAAAGTTATAGGTGTAGGACTACATTTCTTACTTGCCACGGTTCTCCTATTTGACGTTAGGGAAACGAGATGTAATTATATTCCGTGTCTACTAGGCGCTAGGTGGCGTAGTGAGCAGTTGTATAAAAGTGAAAGTGCCAAAATTATAGACCTTTTTGTACCATCTAACTCTCGAAAGAAGAACATGCACCAGTTGCATCCACTGTTTACAGGACAGGGGGCTTTTGTGTCCCAAGCACATGCTCAACATGTAAGTGTTTATACTTTTTTCTTTTACCAACAGCCTCAAGACTTTTGTCTCTTAAAGACTATTTTCCTATTTGGGAATTTCTCTTAAACACATATGTATGGTCTCTTCTTATATTCCGTCATGTTCGGGCTTGCTCTGGCAATGAAATATCACTTGTTTTCACGGTAGGCACTAGGGACGTAACGAGCAATAGTATAAAAGTGGAAGCGCTAAAATCAAAGGCCCTTTCCTTTTTTTTATCCACGAGAGAAATACACACCGTTTGCATCTCTTGTCCACTGGATAGGCGGTCTTTAAGTCCCAGCATTTCATGTCGGCAACACGAAAACATGCTCACATGTAAGTGTTTATACTTTCCTCTTTTACCAACAGCCTGAAGATATTTTCTACGAAACGACTAATTTCCTATCAGGACATTTCTCTTATACAACTGTTTTTTTGTATCTCATGTCATGTTTTGCATTTCATTCTATTAAGTTTGCACAGGCAATGAAATATCCTTGACATCACTTCACAATGAAATATTCTCGTTATCACATTTATACCGTACGAGAAAAACAATATCGTCAACCGATCATCATTCGTCAACATAAGTAAATGTTCTTTAAAGAACAAGACTATCACGTTTAAGATTAATACGGGCAAATCTTTGATAGTCTTATCTATAGATTTTTTTTTTTAAATTAGAATGGTGACAAAATTGAACAAAAATGCAATATCAACTTGAAGAAGGCCGAAAAACCTATCGACCTAAATGCTGTATTGAAAAGAACAAAAATCTATGTGATTGTATTACAATCATCGTGGTGTAATGGTTAGCAAACTAATTTCGCAGATCCATTACTACTGAATGGCTGAATCATGGAAATCAAGCCGATTCGAAAGAATATGCTGTAATTAATGTTTCTAAGCAAAATAACAAACTTCTGGGATTCGCAAAACAGTTTGCTTCATAGAACCCCCCCCCAAAAAAAAAAAAAAAAAAAAAAACAAACGGACATCCAATATGGCACCCAAACTAAACGTAGTTGTACATTACGCAAATAGATTTTATAACTCGACACTTTTCCGAGTCAGTCTGCCATGTGGAGTAATTCTCTTTGGATCGACGGATTTGTTTCTTGCAGCTTTTTTTATCATGGTAAAATACATGCTGAACACCACTGCTGGAGAAGCAAGGACACACTCTTAAGTGACATTCCCCCGTGGACACCTACACAACACATGGACACACCAGTGTAGACCGACCAGCAAAACCATACATCAATCAAACCTGCACGGATTGTTGATGCCGTGCGGAAGACCTGACAGGAACGATAACCGATAGGAACGGTTGGCGAGGGAGAGTACTGTAAGTGTGACCTGATGGTGCTGATGAGGAGGAGGGGGAGGAGGAAGGAGGAGGGGAGGAGGAGGAGGAGGAGGGGGGGGGTAAACTCGTTTGTTGATTTTCGTGATAGCTGATTGAAAGAAAAACAAAAAGAAAAACAGAGAATGTGAGTGAACTTTTGTTTCCTTTTTTAGGGAAAATCCCCTAAAAAGGAAACAAAATTTCACGCATATTCTGTTTCTAAAATTGCTGTGATACTTTCAGATATAAAAAAAACTCGCACCTATAAAAACGATTTAAACAAATATACGAGTGGCATACGCCTTTATAGAAATTACCGGTCTGTTAATTCGTAGCTATCACCCGTAATCTTATAATGCATTAGGTTATCCAAAGAGGGTAGCTTAACACAAATATTCGGTAGGGAAAAAGACAAGTTAATTAATATAATATTTAATTATACAACATACAAAGAGGGAACCAAGTTCCTGTCCCAAACCACTAAAGAGTCACAAAACATTCGAGAAACATGAAGAAACGTTTAATAACAAAGGGATGGAAACCACTAACTATTTTTCAGAGGTCTGGAAACAAAGATAGGTACCATGTGCGTAGCATTGCTGAGGATGCGAAAAGACAACGTATTTCTTGGTAAAAGATGTTGATTCTAGGGTTTGCCTTGTCACGTGAACAAAACGGAGACGTGACGTGGGAGAGCCCCTCCTTCAAAGTAAAAAGGGTGACCATTCTATTTTGTCTCCAAACACGCGTATTAAATAAATAGTGAAATGTCCTTGAAGATCAACCACGATCGGGATGACCATCAACAAGGCGAAATAAAAAAAAATCTTGAAGAAGTGTGTTGGATTATTTGGGTATATAAGGTGTGCTGGAAACTACCAATTAAACTTATAGACTCGGCGTAGGCACGTAGATTAAACCCAGCCAATCAACAGCTCGAATACGTGGTTAGTTAACTATTTAATAGCCGATCTGGAAAGCCGTTCATTTGCACGTATTCGCCACGGAAGAACAGATCTACAACAATGACTCTGCTCAACCAAAGGATTCTACCCAATACTAAGGGACACCGAGGAGCAGCCACGGGATTCTACCCAACGCTAAGGGACACCGAGGAACAACCAAATCGTAACAAAGTGTTCACCAATGAAACAAATGAAGATCGTGGTCGAAAAATTTGTGAGATATCTGAATTCATTAGTTTGTCTTGGCGTTCATCCAGCGAATATTAACAAAGTTTTTAAAATGAAACGTGTTTCCACAAAATTCATACCTCTGTAGGAAGACAAGCATAATGGTCTTCTCTTGGATTGTAGGCGTGGCTTCCCATGTCGTGTATCCCTTGGTCACTGGACAAATCAGCCCCTTGAAAAAAGGGACAACGCCTATCTCTTTTTGGTCCTCGCTCATTGAGCCAAAGGGACATATTTCCTCGCTCTGTCCTTAGAGCAGAACAAATACAATAAGTCTCCAACTTTCTCGCCTTAAAAACGTCGTGGACGAAAAAGTCACAAACACTACAAATGTAAATAGGAACCTATAATGAACGCGATTCTCTAATTCTAGGCATAAAATAACCCTAGGAAAGTCGACATGCCGTTAAGATAAATCAATCTATTAATTCATTTTGTGTCTCTTGTTTTTGTTGATTAGTGAAAGCCACAGTGAGTTGAATTGTATCTTGGTCTGGCTGATACATATATTGGATAGGACATATACATATATCGGAAGGATCTGGGACTAGGCTGTTTGCATTTCCACATAGCGCTAATACCCTTGCGAAAGGTATGCATTCAATTATTTTCCCTCCAGCTATGGGTAAATAGTAGGGCAGACTAAGGTATTTAACCTTGGCAAAGTAATATAGAAGTCTAGAAGAAAAAACCCGAATTCAAACCTGTTAAACTCCGCTTAAGAAACAGACCTTGTGTCACATCGTGTTCGTGTGGAGGAGTTGGCACACACACACACACACACACACACATATATATATATATATATATATATATCGGGGGAACATTTAATGTACAGTGAAATAATTTATGAATTTTATCGTCTTCAATTTTTGTCCTAGTGTTATTGAAACCAAATGTCAAAAACAATCATTTAGGTTTAGGATGATTGGAAAAATCAGATATCAGGGAAACAAGTCCATCCGCTTATATTCTTCTAGGGTTTTTCTTTTATGACCAAGAAAATCGTCCGATGTCTCTTTTCTGTCGATGGCATACAGGACCGGATTAAAGTTACTCTAATATAATGATGTGGAAAAAACCACACAAAATTAAGTTATGTGTAGATAATAGTCGAAAGTAACTAGGTGACCTGTCGATTTCTGATTAGTCAGTACAACGCTATCTGTCGATTTCTTATTGGCCAGGAGAAGGCAATGAAGAGAGTGAGAGAAAGGGAGAGAGTGGTGAGAGTCAGTCTGGACTAAGCGGTTGAAGGGCACAGACGGAAGATGGGTGTCTGTTCCCCAAGGCATTTTGACTTGGGGATTAAATAAATGGCCCAGAAAAAAACCAAGAACATCTTGTGTTTGTTATTAAAAACTATGAACGGAACAGGACAAGATATCCTCAAGAGACGACTCAAGTAATTTCCAGACTCAAAGAACAGCCGAAAATGCCAGCCCAAAAACCGATCAAGAAATACCAGCAACTCTGATCCAGCCTCAAGAAGTAGAACTGTATAATGAGAATATAAGTATATTACTATTACCATTATTACATCATCAGTCCTTTTAGATCGAACCCCGCACCGCTACACTACTTGATGCCTTAAGCACAGATCAACAATGCTGTTCCCTCATTCCACCCTTGATAACAACTAGATGTTTAAGTTACTGCTTTTTAATTTGGTAACACAATAGGGCAATATAGTTAAAACATCTGTTCTTTATGTTTTAATTTTAAAGTCATTTAATCAATGATCAATTCGGTAACTTGTTACTTCACACCATCATCATCATCATCATCATCATCATCTTGATAGTACTAATGCTAATCTCTCTGTCTCTCTCTCTCTGTCTCTCTCTCTCCAACCGTGCCTATCGGTCATCGACCCTTGGCAGGTCTCCCGCACGGCATCCACAATCCACACACAGCTGACTGATGTAGGTTTTTGTTGGTCGGTCTACATTGGTATGTCCATGTGTAGGTGTCCTCAGGATACGGTCAGTTCGTCTTTGCTTCTACAGCAGTGTCCAGCATATATTGTTCGTCTTACTTAGATGGTTTGTGTGATAGGAGATAAGTGGCCATGCAGCTGCTTCTTTGTGGGGTGCTTCTTCAAAGATTTATTAAAGACAGCATACAGCATCCTTATGTAGTTCTCATCTAGCTTTTTCTGCAAGCATTTTGGGTCCAAGGGGTGAAGCCATACAGTAGCACTAATACGGATACAGCTTTGATGAATTCTGGCTTTATCTTATCAGAGAGATAAGATTTCTATAGGATCAATAATCTGTCAATAGCAGTCCATACCTTTTCAATGCGTATATTGACATCACTTTCTGTAGATGGGATATTACTACCAAAGTATATGAACAGGTCTACTAATTTCAGAAGCTTACCATCGTGTGTGGATATGTCTTGTTTAAAACACATGAACTTTTTCTGAGTTCACATAGAGACCAATGCCTCTTGCTGCCTTCTCTAGGCTATGCATAGTGATTCGGTTTCTGCAGATGTATTTGCGAGAAGTACTAGATCATCTGCGTTCTCCACATATAGTTTTTTTGTGATATCGCTAGCTTGTCTTTTTTTTTTTTTTTTTTTAGTGTGAAGCCTTTTTTTTCATTAGGTCTAACAACGTTCATAGTAGGTAGTCTAGGCCCATTATAAATATAAATGGTGCTGATGTATCTCCTTATAGGACTCCAGTGACAATGTCAAAAAAATCTGTGTCATCATTAGGTGAATGAATCATTGCTTTCCTGTTTTTCTAGAGCATCATGTTATAGCAGTAACAGTTTTTTGGAGAGACCATATGCTAGTAGTATTTGCTGCATCATTTCTCTGTGTATGGAGTCAAATGCCGTGGAGAAATCTATAAACAAAAGTGTTGCCTTAAGTTTTTTTGCTCGAACTCCTTCTACGATTCGACGAAACCCGTTTTGATTTTTTTAAACGATTTTCTCTACTTCAGGTCGGATGCGATTGAGAAGAAGGGCATTAAAAACTTTAGTAGCTATGGCAGTAAGTGTTATACCTCTGTAGTTCTTTGTGATTCTGAGTTCCCCTTTCTTGTGGAATAGGAGATGGAAGCCTTTGGTTGATCTATTGTATATTTTTATACACTGCATTGCAGAATGGAAGAAGTATGTCACCAAATTTTCTTGTCTTCCATACTTTGAGGGGGGATTTCGTCGAGGTCAGCAGCTTTTCTACTTTTTACTATTTTAGGACTTCGTCGTGTCCATCCTTCACATAGTACTAAAGCTTGATGTTTAGTTGGCTATTAATGATTTTTTCAGTATTATTTTCTGTGATTTTAGGAGGGTTTCCAAGCAGATTTTTGGCGTGCTCTTTCCACTTTAGAAGTCTATCTTCTTGTGACTGATATTAGCTTTGGTCTCGAGATGCTTTTCCTACCACCTTTAATAAATTTGATGATTCTACTTACTTATGATACAAACCCTCTGACTCCGCCCCCACCCAGGCACTATCTTTCAAAAATTAATTTTTACACCGCCCGGAAGGTTTTTTTTGCTAGTTATTATAATATCACCAAAGAAAAAATTCCTTCTCTTTTGGTGTCATAAACACATGCGTATTTTGCCTAATGGTTGATGCAAACCTAATGGCATAAAAAAGAACTTTTCTTCTTGCTTCCTACCTTTCCCAAGGCTATTAGCGCTATGGGAAATGTAGCTTCAAATCCTGGACGAAGCTACAGTTCACATAGCGCTAATACCCTTGGGAAAGGTATGAATCCAACTACCCCCCCTCCAGCTATGGGTAAATAGTAGGACAGACTGGACTCTTTTAGCTTAAAGTTACAAACAGTTTATTATTGAACCGTTAATATTACGGTTATTGATTCAATAATCAACTATTGAGCTATCACTAGGGAACTAATTTTTTTCTTCTTTTCTCTTGATGCAGACCTAATGGTATAAAACGAGGACTTTTCTTCTTGCTTCATACCTTTCCTAAGGGTATTAGCGCTATGTGATCTGTAGCTTCAAATCCTGGATGAAGCTACAGTTCACATAGCGCTAATGCCCTTGGGAAAGGGTTACTGATTCAATAATCAACGATTGAGCTATCACTAGGGAACTTTTTTTGTTGCTTTTCTCTTGTTTGACTCATAATTCATTTCTTTTTTAAATTGAAATAGATCACTAAGTAGGCCTGAGCCTATTCTAGTAGTGACCAGGTTTGATTTCAGAGTTCCTTCTCCTAAAATGGTTGCCTAACCCAGGTTATAGAGCCCAGTCTGCCCTACTATTTACCCATAGCTAGATGGAGAATAGTTGGATTCATACCTTTCTAAAGAGTATTAACGCTATATGAACTGTGGCTTCGTCCATGAATTGAAATCGGGTAGACGAGTCCATTTCCTACGACTCTAACCGGTACACCACAGCGCTTCATAATTTATTCAAGATGAATTACTTTTGGAAAACAATTGACGAGTGAATTAATCTGTCATTTTAACAAACTGACGCGATACTTCAGCTTACCTATTTCAATATAAATGTACGCAGTGCCTTCGGATTCTTTCCCTCTTATTATAATTATATTACCGTTCTTTACATTCCTTACCGAAATATTCTAATTCCTCAAGACATTCCCCGATGACTGCAGGCAAAATTGTCGGCTCAATTTACAAACATGGTGAATTATAAAAATGTATGTTCATACATGACGTGGCATTATTATTTTTTGTGTCATGAGTAAAGGCGGCCAATTACTCATGCACAAAGAGAAGTGGGAGATATGTAATAATAGCGAATAAGTCAAATACTTGGTAATAGTATATTTATTCGATCAGAAATTCATATACATCCTAACTCCCTACTTGTCTATGGACACAACCATTCTTTTACTGTCAAGAGGGGAGGTGGGTAATCATATACAACAATTTTGTTGAGACGGATTTGGATTATTATCATTCAATTATTTTTAAGACGAGTATCCCATTATGGAAGTGCTCGTGTCGAAACGGTTATTGTCGTAGGAAGTGGAATCGGTTATCCCAGTTCAAAGGCTGTTTGTATTTCATATGACGCTAATGCCTTTTGGAAAGGTATGAATTTAACTATTCTACCCCCAGCCATGGATAAATAGCAGAGCAGACTGGGCACTTTAACCTTGGTATGGTCAGCAGTCTATGAGAAAGCTCTGAATTCAATCTAATTGTTTAGTTACCAGTAAGATGTGACACAAGGTCAATTTTAAGCGGAATTTAACAGGTTTGAATTCAAAGTTTTCCTTCTCCTAGACCGGTTAACATGCGAAAGTTAAAGAGTCCAGTATGCCCCTACTATAATAGTTGGATTCATACCTTTCCCAAGGGTAATAAGCGCTATGTGAAATGCAAACAGCATCGTCCAGGATTTGAACTCGTTCCGCCGTATCCATTTCCTACTACGATAACCATTACGCCACAGGGGAAATTAGTTGTAGACCTGGAGATGGAGGGCTGTACCATTCTTTTTGTGCACAAGACACGTTACATGAGTAGCGCCCTCGACGACCAAATTCGTTGCATACCTATCTCCTTTGTATGTTCCTCACCCGCACAGAAATTAAGACAGAAATCCGAATATATTTTTTCTAGTTTTATAAGAAGTGGTAGAGTATTGCCACAACAAGAATGTTCAGCTACGGCTCTTCTCTTTGAGGGAGGTTTATAACTTTTTGAACGACACTCGTAATATAAGTATTACACTTGAAATCAGGAGTAAAGTGGAGATATGAGAGGGTTTTTTTTTTAAATGTAAAGCAGTTACTCTCTTTCAATCAAGTTCCGTCCACTCAAAAATCGGTGATGGAAAGTTCAGGAAAGTTTTGATGTTTCATCCACTAGAAAATCGGTGATGGTTGTAACAGTTTTGACCACTAGCTACAGTTAATTACATTAAGCCCGGAACAATCTAGCAGGGTTTGTTTACTTCCGTCCAGACTCAGTCTGAAAACGGGGCCTAAAAGTATGGAAGGTTGCTTGTTATTCACGTGAATAAATATATCTACGAAAAAAAATATATATATGACACTAGGGAGTCCCAAAATTGACGTAAAATCCGTTTTTGACAAAATGATTTTTTTGGAGATTTCTTTTTTACTCATTTTGATAATTATTTAATTATCTTATAAAACAAAAAAAATATACATCGATATTTTTCTTCTTAAAAAAAGGAGGGGGGGCTAAATTTTCAATAGAATTTTTCTTCAAAACTTATTACTTTGTTCGACTAAAATAAGCTTTGCAATAAATAGATATTTATTTCTAGAATCTAAAAACATAACATTTTAAATTTAACATGAGGATTTTCATATTTTAGATCAATTAAATTGATTTTCAATGTTATTTACGTCACGTTAGACGATTATTTATATGGAAACAAAAAAGAATAATAATTAAAATGGAATTTATATTTTTTTCAATTAATTGATAAAATAAATTGAATAAATTAAATGTAATTTAATTAATAAATTAAATTAAACTAAATTAAGCAAAAGTAATTTAATATAACAACAAATATTGGTTCAAAATAATATCACTTTTCCAAAACAAGAAAAAAAGTATCTTTAGGGAACTCCATACATAAAGCAGAAGTCATGATTAAACACATTGATTCAACCGCAACAAATTAAAACTAATATTTGTTTGTTTTTTTTTTTGTTTTTTTTTGTTGTTTTTTTTTTTTCATGCAAAAAACGGATTTTACTTAGTTAAAAGTTAAAAACGAGTGAGTAAAATTTCAGTAATATTTAATAAATATGTATTTAAAGTAACGTTTTACTTATTTCTAAAAAGAAATGTTTATAAGTATTTTAAAAATATTTTTAAACAATTATTGAAGATGATAAATTAAAATAGATTCGACGCAACTTTTCGCCGAAATTTGAACGAATTTTAATGTTAAAAATGTATTAAAAATAAATTGCATATGTAATAATATTTTTATTTTTTTTTAATGATGGTCATTATGTTACTACTTATCGATTTAGACAAAGGTTTGACCTTAAAAAATAGTTTAATTAATTTTAATTCGTTTTTAAAAAAAACATTAGCAGACGATTTTTGGGTATCCCTAGAGTACACTTATTTCAATGGTGAGATCGGGAGAGTTTTGATGTTTTTGGAAAGACAACAGTTTAGTCTTAGAGGTAATTTGATTATATGATTCATTGTGCGAATTTTCCTTATGCGGACAGAGAGACGATATATGTATTTAGCCAACCATTCCGCACGAGCAGGATATAACACAAGATCAATTTCTTAAGCGGAGTTTAATAGGTTTGAATTCAGAGTTTTCCTTCTCCGAGATCAGTTATAATACTTAAAATATAAATGTGTGCAAAAGAACTCTTAAGAAACAACAACACAAAAAATGAAATACAAATGTACCATGAATGAAATTCCCTAACCTCTAGGCATAATATGTCGTTTAAATCAATCAATCAAATCTTCTTTGAATCAAATCCAAGTGTCATTTCTCTTCCTCTCCAATCATTGTTTAATTTCAGGCTTTGATATGCGAAAATTAAATTCCTATTAAATATTCCTTATTGTTCAGAACAATGGTTCCCAACCTTTTTCTATTCCCGTGCCCCTACAATTTATACTTTTGTTCAAAAATATAGAATCTGAATCCATACTATTATTTCTCTGATTTTTTAGAAATGAGGCTTGATAATTAGTATTATTTGGATTATTCAAACTATCGTCCTCATCTTTATTGTTATCTGTACAACGTTTCAGCCGATGTGCCTGCCTCACCTTCCATCTTACCTCATCTGCTCGTGCTTGAGGGATATTTAAGGCTGCCTTCTCAATTGAAGCTATCAGGTCTAAGAATGGAATCCGCTTGATGGTTGTGGCGAAGTTGAGACCCTTGTTTAGCACTGCCTTCTCTGAGGCGGTTTAGCTGGCGTTTACTGATGTTGACAACGGCATCTACTGGGGGTGGTGGTCTTGCTCTGTCGTAACGCGTTTTTTAAAAAAAATCTCATCCAACTTCCTAATTTGGCGAGACTTGACCTCCTTTTTTTTGACAAGAAATACCTGAAGAGGGCACATCGACAGAAACGTTGTACAGATAACAATAAAGATGAGGACAATAGTTCGAATAATCCAAATAATACCATACTACAGTTTTATCAAAAGATCATATATATTTCACTGTCTAAACCCTCTCGACATGATGAAGGGTAATGATAGTAATCTGAAATAAAGAGACGAAAATATAAATAATATTAATTACAAAAAAAAAAAATCTGAATTTGAACGGACGCTTCTTGTACATCCAGGAAACCCTGGTGTAGAACATATCTTGGGACATGTTTCTTAAATAAGAATACAAGTTTAATGAATAAATAAATTTTTAAGATTAATGAATAAAATTGATTTTTTAAAATATAATCTTATTCTATTCCCATTCGTATTAAAACTGACGTGAGAAACTAAACAGAACTTGATTGATTCGCTAATACAGTGGTACCTTGACTTACGAGTTTAATTTATTCCACTTGAAAACTCAGTTTCGTCGTATATCAAATGAATTTTCCCTAGTAAAATAAACTGAAATGCCGTTAATCCGTTTCCAGCCCCCTAAAAAACACCCTAATTCTTTTTGTTACATTTCTTAAGGGGAAAAATAGCACCATATTGTATAAAAACAAGATAAAATAGAATGTAATGAATTATACGCTGTAATATGTTTAACGTCCATTTTTCTTTGCGTAATAAATTTGGAAACTTAAATGTTTTTAGTGAACTTATTAACATAATCGTATCTGAAGCTCACTGGTACCTCAAAATTTAGCTCTCAACACAAAGCAATAAATCGACCGAGTGACAGCTCGTAAATCGGAAAAGATTCTAAGTTGGGACACTCGTAAATCAAGGTACCACTGTAATTACAATGCATATTAAAAGCCAAAATAGGTTACCGATTCCATAGAAACCAAGAATAATGTTTATTAGGGAAAGACTAGTTCAAATATTTAGGTAGCAATATTACATCCACAGTAAGCGATTCCTATATTGGTTTAGTTTGGTTTGTTTTGTTTTACGGCATGTCAACCTTAGTGGGGCATTTAATGTCGAAAAAGTTTTGAAATAAATTCATTGTTAATGGATACACAATTTTATTTATAAACTCATATTTTTCTATTTAACCCATAGATGGGTCCCTAACAGGTACTACCACTCTGGGTCAGAGTGGATCAGGGAGCAATGGGGATGAAGGGGTGCTCCACGTTCCCCAAAACTCCAATACTAGAACCTCACCATCAGATAGAGTTTAACGTCATTCTCAGGACATTAATACCCTCAGCCACTGCCCTCTAGCTCCGATATGATAAAAACTGCCCGTCCAGCATAAGTAAAGACCAAAGTGGAGTATTACATGTGCATGTCATTAACTACCTGGGTTCTATCCTTAAGCATCACGGGTCGCCACCCACGACCAACAGGTGTCCCCATTGGGAGAGTCTTACCCCTCTGCAGAGGTGCATGCGGTGTATTCTAACGCCTCCTCCGACAGGGCGGGATTCCTATATAGTTACGCATAAGAAAGGTATAAACTGCTCTTGACAGATTATCGATCATATGGAAATCTGATCTCCCTGATAAAATAAAGCGAGAATTCTTTCACGTTGTAGCTGTGTTAGTGCTACTATATGGCTGTAGCACTTGGGCATTAATGAAATGCTTGGTAAAAAAAACTACACGGAAACCTCACGAGGAGTATGTGTGTTGTCTTGAATAAATCATGGAAGTAGCACCCCACAAAAAAACAGGTGTACGGCCACTTACACCCTATTACACAAACCATCTAAGTAAAACGAACAAGACATGCTGGACTCTACTGGAGAAATAAGGACGAACTCATAAGTTACGTTCTACTGTGGACATCTACGCATGGACACACCAGTGTTTGCCAACCAACAATGAATTCTACAACGTAAAACTATTCGCATCTTTTAACATTTTTTAACGTTTGTTTGTTTAATGGCATATTAAATTTCGCGGGTTATTCAATGCCAAAGCAATCCTTGTAGAAGAACAGTAGGGGTGCTATCTAACCCATAGCTGAGCGGTGAGGGGTTCATATCTTTCCCATGGGTAGTAGTATGAAAGTGAACGCAATAGCACAACTGGATTTCGAACTTGCTTTCTACGACGTCGCAGTCCAACACGTTAGCCACTCCGCCACGTTTTCCTGTTTTTTTGTTTGTTTTTGTTTTTGTTTTTTGTAAATTGTTCTTTACTTTGAAGTGGGTCCCTCATACGAAATATGTACTTTTTATTGACTCACAGGTCTCAGATTGTTAACTGTACTTACGCTATTAGTGGTTATCTATCTAAGTACTTTTAAAAAAAACAAAGGCGACATCTCCACACTACTCGGTAAGCCTCCAAACTTGGTGGAACAACTCACGTACCTAGGTAGTAATATCTCATTCACAGAAAGCGATGTTAATGCACGTATAGGGAAGGCATGGTTTACCATAGACAGATTACACTGGGGAACAATTTTGAACATAATTTCTGTTGAGTTCAATTTTTTATTTGATTTTAAATAAAATTGGCATACTGATTTCAAAACGGGAGTCAGTTTTCTTCTATCGCATCAAGTTTTTGATAATTATCAGTCATATGGAAATCCGAACTCACTGAAGATAAAGCGACGATTATTCCAAACTGTAGTTGTATCAGCGCTACTGTATGGCTGCTAACGAAGCGCATAGAGAAAAATCTAGATGATAGCTGCACAAAAATGCTGTGCACGATATTAAACAAATCGTGGAAACAATATACTACAAGAAAGCAGCTGTACGGCCACTTGCCCCCGATCACACAAACCATTCGACGGAAATTGACAAGACATGCTAGACACTGCTGGAGAAACAAGGATGAACTTTAAAGTGACGTTCTCCTATGGAAACCAGCACATGGGCACGCCAGTATAGGCCGTCCAGCAATGACCAACATTGACCAGCTCTGCGCGGATACTGGATGCTGTACAGAGGACCTACCGAGAGCAATCAATGATAGGTACGGTTGACGAGAGATTGTCATGGATATCCGTGCTACTAGCGTGACATGATGATGATGATGATGATGATCTAAGTGCTTAACTTTGGTAATCTAGCGAGAACAAGTGCTTTCATCGGGACATACTAAACATTCTTAGAATCGTGATTAGCAAGGTAGTCTAGCAGACTATTCATCATCATCAGGTGGTGCTGACAGTACGGATACCCATGTCTCTCTCTCTCTCTCTCTCTCTCTCTCTCTCTCTCTCTCTCTCTCTCTCTCTCTCTCTCTCCACCCGTCCCAGTCGGTCATTGCCCCCGGCAGGTCTTTCGCACGGATTCCAGAAACCTCACTGATCTGATTGATGTAGATTTTCGTTCGTTTTTTGGCCTAAACTGGTGTATCCATGTGAAGAACACTACTGTGTAATGGGTTTGATCCTCACTGAGTGCTCTGCATTTGTTATCTTGCACCAAAATAATATAAGCGTAGTAAATATCCTAACCAGGTTGGGACTTTTCTCCTACTGTGTCCAAGCCACATAGGAGGAATAAAAGGATATGACAAAACTGACCCAACAACCAAATCAGCCCTAAAAATGAGCCCAGACGGATTCAAAATCCTGTATACAGACTTGAAGACCAAAATCAATACGTTTTTATATTTAAAAAATGGCAACAGAATTGGAGTAACAACATACACAACAAACTCTTCTCAATAAAACCCAATATATTTACCAACCCCTCCGCACGAACAGGATGCGACACAAGGTCAATTTCTCAAGCGGAGTTTACCAGGTTTGAATTCAGAGTTTTCCTTCTCCTAGGCTGGTTACCTTGCCATGGTTAAAGAACCCAGTCTGCCCTGCTATTTACCCATAGCTGGAGTGAGAATTGGCTTCATACCTTTCCCAAGTGTATTAGAGCCATGTGAAATGTAAACAGCTTCGTCCAGGAATTGAACTCGGGTGGATGAGTCCATTTCCTACTACTCTAACCATTAGACCACGCGCCACCATAAAACCCAATATAGGAAAATGGAAACGAGGCTTCAGAAAGTCCAGAAAGGGCCAAGTCATTATATCTCGATTGCATATAGGTCACACAAAACTTACACACTCCTTTATACTTAAAAAAAATCAATCAGAATGCACAGCATGTCAAACACTCTTTACTGTTAAACACATTCTGATAGAATGTGATTTTGCTGTTATTAGACGTTTTTTAGCACCCTAAAGTCCAACCCCTCCACACTGTGGCAGGGTGGTGACAACGTGGTAGAGTCAGAGCTATCCCGTCCTGTTAGGGCCTCCCAAGGCGGATTGGTCTGGCATTCCGGCTAAAGGGATTCTGGTAAAAATCCAAAGGATGTCTCCATCATAACCAGGAAGCAACGGCTTTTAGCATACTTGTCACTGCGTCTGTGGAAATCTGCGACAAACACGGCCATTTCCTTCCCCTGGCCGGGATATGCATGCGGTGTTTGGGGACCGCTTGTGAATTTCCTATTCACTTGTTACTTTTTCATGTATTCATTTACTATCTCGTTCATTCGGTGTACGGTGAATTCGTTGGATGGAGCTGGCTCAACCGACCCAGGGTGAATGCCGTCACAAGAACAACACAAGCAACATGAGAGATACATTCGAAAATGTCAATATAGATAACATTTTGTCTTACGTGAAATAAATAAAATTATACCAAAAAAATATAACAATAAATTTTAACTTTACCCTAAAAAATGTTCCTTAAAGTGATTCCTGTTTCATTTAGCAATGGACAACTGCAAACATCCTGCTCTCAAAATCAATTTACTGCTTGGCATAAAATAACCCAGGATAGATTGACGTGCCGTTAAAATCAATCAATCAATCAAAAGGTTTCTTGCAATTATTACAAAAGTTACCTAAACGAAAAAAAAGAAGCCTCACGTTGTGACAGACAAGTGTTGGGGTGTGTGCGATTGAAGACTTGAACGTGTGTGTGTGTGGGGGAGGTAAAGATCAACAAGTGCTTCCTGTAATTTAGTAGTAAGTACTTGGCACGTAACGAATAAGTAATAAAAATAAATTGATGAATTGCTCTTCATTTGTTTCAGTGCCTCTGGGTGGGGGTAGTGGTGGTGGTGGTGGTAGTAAATGATAGCATCGTCTGAAATAGCATATTTTAAGTGTCGTCGAAGTGTGCTGAACATAACAAGGAACACGTGACTCGTGCAGCTTTCTTTCTTTTTCCTTTCTTTTTTTATAAGGTTAATTTTGATTGGATATTGCGAAGCGTGACGTTACGGCTCAGTTGTAGAGCGTAGGACTTATGAGCGAATATGCATTTAAAGCATTATCGTGTTAGTATAGCATTTAAAGGCCAACAACAAATAAATGAATTAAAACTTAGTTCAATTCTAAAGGTTTATTAAGCAAAAAAACAAAGAGTAACAATATAAACGTCCTTCCTATATGGAGGTCAAGTTTCAGTGACCTACCAGTCTGATGGAGAGGGAAATTGAGGATATCTGGTATCTTCTATTTGAGTCAATTAACTCGGAGATCATTTCTGGTCGACTTGTCATGTAACTGATCCGTGTGTGTCTATTGAATATAAGGGCTAAAATCTGGGCGCGTCATGTGATTATTATATCCAATCACAGAAAAGCTAACCCTTACTTAACTAAACGTATTTTACTGGCCCAACAGCATATTAATATTAATACATATTTAAAGCCTAAAACCCCCTAAAAATTTTTTTTGCTTGGAAATCTATATCAACGAACTGAAATAGCTGTCTGTGTGTCTGTGTGTGTGTTGGTGGGGATGGATTCAGTGATCGGTATTGAATTCAAGACAAATACGATTTCGAATGCTGATTTTCAAGGCAAGTAGGCACTTTGCGTTTAACTGTTGACCAAACAAGGGGTCAAAGAACTTTTGACGATCTCAATCAAATAATGACGTCATTGTTTTTGCACGCGTATCATTCCATCAACAGTCAAACTATTCAAAATGATTTCCTAGTTTGGGTCCTTGCTATTCTTGAATATTGTTGTAACCTAACAAAGGTTACTAAATGAGAAATAGCCAAAAAAAGAGGTTGAAAATGAAACGGAATCTTTATAACATTAACAAATACAATACTTGCCAGCAGCGTGAAGAAAGGTAAACCACTGCTAGTGGTATAAGACCTTTCAGTCAACATAATACTCCTGTATTTACGAGGACTGGGACATACCCATTAATGTTCATATGTAGGGTATATAACAGATACAAGGAAACACCTAAGGAAAACCGGAGGATACAGTGGCCGAAACGTTGTGTTTTTACATACCACGATAAAGACGAGGACAATAGTCCTTAATAACTGGAATAATGTTTACCTCTCAAACCCTATTTCATGGAGCCGATGAGATGATAGTGATTATTCCAGTGACGAGGAAGTGAAATCTGTAGTTAAGAAGTTCTTCAAAGATCAGCCAGCAGAATTTTACGTGGCAGGGATACGTGCTTTCATTCAAAGGCGGAACATCGCTATTGAGAGAAACGGTGAATTTGTGGAGAAGTAGGGATGTGATCCACAGAGGACCAGCTTCATTTTGATGTTTGATACGTGTTTTTGTGTTGGTAATTATACCTGTCCTAAACAAAATGGCATTACTTTTTGACTCACCCTCGTATATGAAAGGAGTCAAATGCTAATTCCAAATTCAACTTGGCCAAATACGACACAGACGACAAAGCGACATCTTTTTAAAATTCCATTCTGCGTCTAAAAGAAAACTGTTTTTCCCGCGGTTTCTACGCTGCAGATTTTCCCGCCATTAACTCTGACGTCATTCACCGTTATTTTTGTCACAAACGTTTATCTTTATCTTGGAATCACTCGACATAGCTTGAAGTGATAAGATCAAAAGACAAAGAAGAGCGACCGAAAGTAAATTAGTTTGTAATCTTAACGCAGGGGGGCGCACATAAAAGTCAGAATGTACTTTGTTCTCTTAAAAAATGCAGATTAATATGCGATTATTCTTGAATGCTTTTTTTTATTTCAATACAAATAAAGACAGAAAAAATGAAAAGGGTCGTTAGCATCCTCCCGTCTGTTAAAAACGGTGGCGTATTGTCCATTTTTTAAACTGCAACTGCGCGAGTGGCTGAACACGCCAATTTTTAAATGGCAATCTCTGATGCAGTGACTGCAAACGAACAGTGATGCTTGCTGGAGTTGCTGTTGTCTCCCCTTCCTTCTGGCTGTCTTTTCTATGGTGGCTTCTTTCTTCTCTTTTTCATTCCTTTTCGTCCCTTGTCTGACAAGGAGGCGTCAGGTCGCTCGGTTTTCTGCACCAACCTCCCATGTGTTAGTGTTGATGTGGCATGCTTTCACGTCCTTCTAGCAGACGTCTTTTAAAGCGTAGGCGTGGTCTCCCTACCGGTCGGGTGCCTTCTACTAATTCGCTATACAGTAGGTCTTTCGGGATGCGGGCTTTGTCCCATTCAATATAAATAAAGACTGAAAAGGTAAATCCGTTTAAAAAAATGGAGGCGTTGAAGAACGATAGTTGGTTGGATACTCAATTTCCTCGTACGGTATAAATACATATAGGGTGACCACAAAGTCAATTTACACTTCAAAGTTATAAATTCTTTAAAGGTCACACTGACTTTATGGATATTCTGTATAGATTATAATGAATATATATAAATATCTATATATTAATACTCGTGTTCCTTGTACGACCGTTATCATCTTGCAACACCATCTGGTTAAAAATGAGACCGTCCAAATCATCAAAGATGAAATGAAAAAATGTAAATCCTGATTAACTGCTGTCGCTTATCAACCGAATTTTTATTTCTTATGAGTGTCGTCACCTCAGCTAAATAATAGACCATTCCGTTTGTATTATGAAGAAAAAAGAGAAGAAAAAGGATCTGCTACACATAAAAATATAATAAAAAATAAAGAAAGTAGGAAAAGATAGAGGGGTGAGCCCGTGGAAGCGGTAAAGTTAATCTGTTTCAATCGAACATAATGAAAGGTTGGAAAAAAGTGAAAAAAAAGTGAGAGAGAGTTAAAGATAATTATACTTTTTACATATTGAACTATTTACAATAGCTCTTAAGTAAACATATCAAACCTTGTAATAACTAAATTATCATACTGTGGTATATCCACAGGTCCTGCTAGTATATAATTATTACATATAAAATGCTTTGTAAAGAACATGAACCATATGACCTTTAGGCATCCCTTTTTGATCTCGATTAAGAAAGGACATGTTTTTCATTTACACCGTCAATATCCGTTGTTTTAACAGACGATTTTTAGATTTAAAAAAAATTATAAAACTAACCCCTAACCCTAACCTTAACCCTAACTCCTAATCCTAACCCCTAACAAACAACCGGATATTGACGGTGTAAATGAAAAACATGTCCTTTCTTAATCGAGATCAAAAAGGGGTGCCTAATGGTCATATGGTACAAGAACATAATCATTCCCCCACGATATAATGAATGATTCAAACTATCAAACTCATTTTTCAACACAGCATTTAGGCCGATACGTTTTTCGACCTTCTTCAAGATTATATTGCATTTTTGTTAAATTTTGTTACCATTTTGATTAAAGACAATTTGTAGATAATAATGTCAAAGATTTGCCCGTATTAATCTTAAACGTGATAATCTTATTCTTTAAAGAACATTTACTTATGTTGACGAATGATGATCGATTGCTGATATCGTTTTTCTCGTATGGTATAAATGTGATAACAAGGATATTTCATTGTGAAGTGATAACAAGGATATTTCATTGCCTGTGCAAACTTAATAGAATAAAATGCAAAACATGACATGAGATACAAAGAACAGTTGTATAAGAGAAATGTCCTCATAGGAAATTAGACGTTTCGTAGAAAATATCTTTAGGCTGTTGGTAAAAGAGGAAAACATTATAAGAAGTATAAACACTTGCATGTGAGCATGTTCTCGTTTTGCCGACATGAAATGCTGGGGACTTAAAGACCGCCTATCCAGTGGACAGGAGATGCAAATGGTGCGTGTACTTCTCTCGCGGATAAAAAAAATGAAAGGGTGTTTTGACTTTAGCGCTTCCACTTTTATACTATTGCTCGCAACGTCAGTTATCGCCAACCGACACAAAAAAGGAGGTAATTACCTCTCGTATCCCATAACGTCAAATAAGAACACCGTAGCAATTGTAGCGAGAGAAATTATGTACGTGGTAGCTCAAAGCGAGCATGAACATGTATGGCGTGCAAAATGTGATCAGGTGGAGTGTAGCGGGCGACTACAGAGATTGAGATCGCACCTCCTGATCGTGAATCGTGGCTTGAAGTCAGACTACCTCGTTGGCGCGTATGCAATTTTCTACACTGCGATGGCAGCGCAGGGTGCGATTGGCCCGGATGAGGTATCTTGGTCAGGCAGTTAATCATTATTTAAGGCCTGCCTTCAAGTTGCGTATTGAACTTGTTAACGAAAACACAGGCGAGCAACAAACAAGAGGCGAGTGGGCTTTGGCGGAGGACTGCTGGAAAAATTATTGCAAACGGAAGGACTTGGTCAGGGGACTTTGGCAGTTGGGAGAACGTCTTTTTCAGTGGAGAGATCCGACGAATTTCTGTTCTCTCGACGAATTTCTGTTCACATTAGAGTTATCCCTACAACTAAAAAAAATGAAAAGGATAAATCTGTTTAAGAAAGAAATGGAGGCTTGTTATTATTTATTTATGTATCTATCTATTGCTGTTTATGTACATTCGATCCCTGTTCAAAGGAAAAACTTTTGATTAGTTTTTATATAGTAGATTGATTGATTAATTGATTTTAACGGCATGTCAACTTATCACATTTTAAGCGGAGTACAGCTGGTTTCTACTCAGAGTTTTCTGTTTCCCAGACGGGTTGCCGTACTAGACTAAAGAATCAAGTCTGCTCAACTATTGGTACTAATGCACAATAGCGCGAAGAGATAATTTAATTAGATTACGTATAAAAAGCATTGCATTTCCCAGAAATACCCGAAACCTTTGAGACGCTAGGGTTAGGGTTAAGGTAAGGGTTAGGGTTAGTGTTAGGATTAGGGTACTTCGGGAGTTTCCGACATCTAATGCTATCTATACGTAACTGTTATTCTAAGGATATTATCTCTTGCGCGCCGTTGTTCATTAGTACCCTACTATTTACACACAGCTGGAGAGAAAAATGGTTTTGTTATGATCTAGTTCACAAATCCGAAAAAGATTTATCAAGCAAAAATGGCAACAACGTTGGAATAGTAGTAAAAAAAGTAAAAGTAAAGTCGAAGGGGTGGCCTATTGTCGGTGTCAGCCAGACAGCGAAGGAGTCTGTCCCCTTTTCACTAGCGTTAGACGAAGGAGGTTGTTTTGGCGTCTGAGGTGGAGCGTCACACATACAATCAGCTCCTCACTTTACCGCACAGATCCCTGTTCTACTCATACGCTTAGTTGTCGAAGGCCAATATCGTACCCGGGACCTTGTGGTTCCTACTCGGACGACTGAGGTAAAAATTATTATCAATTAAGCCAACAGTATAAGAATGGAATCCAGAATATAGAACAACATGAAAGGAAGAAGTAATTCTGGCTCGGCTGCGCATTGACCATACTAGACTTACACACTCTTTTATGCTCAAGCAGGAGGGTCAACCACGGTGCGGGACATGGAAAAAACCCTACACTGTCATATATTTCCTCATGTAGAGTGGATTTTTCGGTCCAATCAGAAAGAAATATTTCATCCACGAAATACATTTACAAAAATTACACCTGTAAAGGAAACTTGAATATCAACTTTTATCTCACACTAACAATTAAATATACCATTAAACAAACCAAACCAAACCAAACCAAATGAAGTTAATGAAAATTACTTATACAAATTTGAAGATATTAATAACTGGAAGCAGAAACTTTAATAAAAATGACTTATGTGCGGCATTAAATGACCCAAAAAGGGTTCATATGCTGTAAAACAAACAAAGCAAACTAAATCAAACAAATCCGAAGTTTGGTGTAAACCTTTCGCACTTTTATTTCATCAAATGTTGTTTCGTTTGCAAGACGGTCTCAATTCAAACAGGATTAATGACGTCATTTTATATCGATCAATATCAATCGATCTTTTTTTTTTTTTTTTTTTTTATTATAGAACGATGGAAATCGGCACGTCAAACAGTGATTTGTTCGGATTTGCTTTAATCCTTTCGTTAATCTCTTTTTACTCCTCCTCTTCCTCTTCCTCCTCCTACTTTCTTCTCTCATTCGTGTCTCAGCATTTAATTATTTCGCTTACAGTTATGTTATGTAATCGTTCCGTACTCGCCGCCACAAAAAAAAAAAAAAAATTATTCATGGGGATTTTTAAAAAACAAGGTGCCGAGACCTTGGACTGCTTGCTCGTCAAAGTCAGTTATAGATGCAGGTGCAATTAATGGAAATAGATTTTGTCAATGATAAACACACGCGATTCCAGGTTATGTGTGAAATTATTATTATTATTATTATTATTATTATTATTATTATTATTATTCATTTCACGCCTTATGAGTTTTCACACCAGCGTAAGCTGATGATCTATCATTGGAGTTTGAGTGACAACAAGTTTCCTCATGTCTCCAGGACTTCTGAGTATTATAGCTGAGTATTATAGCTGAGTATTGAGACCATCCAAACAACAGCTTTGTTGGAATTCAGCTGTTGTTTGGATGGTCTCAATTCTTCCTCTGATTTTCAGTTCCTCTATTTTTTAAAAGCTTTTGGGGACCGTTCCAAGTGCACCAACTACAACTGGTATCACTTTGACCCTCATATTTCACAATTTTTCAATTCTCTAGCAAGGTCCAGGTATTTGTCTATCTTTTCGTTTTCTCTCATCTTCACCCTGTGATCTGCTGTAATTGCAAAGTTTACCAGTTTACAGGTCGAATTCTTATTTCTAATGAGTGTCGTCATATCAGCTAAATAATGGACCATTCCGTTTTTATTATAAAGAAAGAAAGAGCAGAAAAATACATGCCACACAGAAAAAATATAACAAGAAAGAAAGAAAGAGAGTAGGGGAAAGACAGAGAGGGGGTGAGCGCGGGGAAGCGACAACGCTGATCTGTTTCAATCGAACAGTGAAAAGATGGAAAGAACGAGAAAAAAGAAAAAAGGAGTGAGGGAGAGAGTTAAATCAAGATTATTATACTTATATTTAGCAATAGCTCTTAAGTAAACATATCAAACGTTGTAATAATTAACTTATCATACTGTGGTATATCCACAGGCCCTGCTATTATTATTATTATTATTATTATTATTTGACATCCTTCCGTCTGTTAAAGACGATGGCGTAGTGTCCATTTATTATTATTATTATTATTATTATTAGATGGGCTTGTGGATATACCACAATGTGATAATTTAATTATTACAACGTTTGAAATGTTTACTTAAGCAAAATAGTTCAATATGTAAAAAGTATAATAATCTTTACCGAAATTCTTTCTTTTTCTATTTTTCTTTTTTTCTTTATTTTTCTTTCTTTTCTGTTTTTTTTTTTTTAATTTCATTGAAACAGATGATAAGTGCTATCACTTTCTATCTCTCGCTTTTATTTATTTACTTATTTATTTGCCTTCTGTTCTCTCTGACGTGTTGCGTGTTCTTTTTTCCCCTTTCTTTCCTCACAATTAAAACGAAATGGCCCATTATTTATCTGAGGTGATAACAGCGCATGGCATTTGAACACAGGCATTCATATCTTATGAATCAAAACGGAATGATCCATTATTTACCTGGGATGATGACAGGGCGTGGCACACATAGGTAGGTACTAGCATATTATTAATATTATCATCATTATTGATAATTATCATGGTCATATCGTATTGTCGTAATTTACTAAAGTTAGCTTAGTTGTGGCACAAAACCAGAAGTGAATATTTTCCTGACCTCCCACCAGGCCGGATTGATATAAGGACATTTTAACGTGGGGAGCGACGCACTAACCGAAGCTCATACAGTGACCAGTGATCCCTTCGGCATTCCCCATTTGGGGCGTCTCAGGCACCGGGTAATAAACCCAACCCTGCCCTTTTTGTACGTAGGGGCAGGTTCTACCTGGGAGGATTACCCCCTGGGATCATGTGATTAATTTGATATCTTACTGGTCCAGAACCCGAAACCTCTTTACACTAGAAGTATGGAACACCCACTGAGAATTTAATTCCTTGATAGAATCCGTGAAACCATTTGTAAAGGTTCAGTTGTTCTATTGTTGTTCACAGAATCCAGTTGGGGATCCTAGTCTGTAGGTTTCCTCTGTAATACATAATAGTCCAAATCTGTAGTTTATCAGACGTATGTGGTTAGCCTCTGGTGTTAATCCAAAGGTAAGTCTTCCTGGCAGAAAGTTCATCCAGCAAATGAATGAGTACTGAGCAAACTATCTTAAATGCTTCCTGTCCTCTCATCTCATTGGTCAATTTCTACCGGAAAAGTGACGATTTTGCTTATATCCAGATAAGTTTAACACTCCAAGCTTAGCTTGCTAAACATTTCCTTATGCCTCGTGCCAGTGACGTTATATGTGGGGAATTGTATGCCCGAATCTCATACTGGTTAAACCCAAAGTTTTGAAGGATTATAAACAGTAGTTAAGTGTGCAGACAAATAGGGTAGACAGCTTTTGAAGAAAGGAAAATACAACCACCGTTTACTAATACAATAAATTTACTGTACAATAGGTACCTCCAATTTTCCCTGTGAAATTTACCCTCCTATATTTAACACAATGAAACTTGCATAAAGTTTAATATATCTTGAAATTTTTTGTCCATTCAAAAGAAAAACATAATGATTTTTTTTTTTAAATTTTCAGCTTACGGAAATAATGAAAATTATGAACAAAAACAATGTTTACATTTTCGCATCGTTAAATCAATTGAAATTTAACGTAGTCAAAAAAAAAAAAAAATTAGACTTGAGGCTTCTTAAGATTCTATGAAAAATCAATTAATGGTCCAATTTCACGAAAATTTTCCAGAATTACTTAACTTTTGATGAAAATATGTTTGAAATAGGTTTTTCCTAAAAATATATTAGGGGAAAATTTTTTACGAGGTCTACTCCCCTATTTTATTTGATGAAATATGAAAAAATTAACCGACAAAAAACAAATTTTACTTTTTCAGACGATTTTTATAAGTTTCTACGGTAAGTTTTTTTTTTAGTAAAAGAACCATGAATACAGAAAAAATATCAATAAAGAAACTAACCCTGTTGTAAAAAAACAAACTTATTTTTCAAGATAACGGTGAGTAATTTTCCCCAGTCTGATAATTTGATCTTTGAATTAACTGTTTTTCTTTGCAACAATTCTTTATGATCGTTATTTATTTATTTATTTATTTATTTATTGCTATTATCTCTTGCGGGCTATTTTGCATTAATACTAAAAATACCTACTGTACAAAAGAAAAAAATCCTTTTGGAAAGAATCATGGAGGTAGAGACTGCGCGAGCCATAATGACTACTACCATAAGCTAACTAAATTCTAAGAAAAGTTAATTTTTAGAGAAAATAAAAAAAACGTAAAATAAAACTAAAGGGCTATCATCACTATCATGTCGCGCTAGTAACACGGATATCCATGACAATATCTCGCCAACATCCCTATCATTCATTGCTTTCGGGGAGATCCTCTGCGCAGCATCCAATATCCTCGGAGAGCCGGTTAATGTAGGTATTTGCTGGGCGGCCCGCACTGGTATGCAAAGGCATATATGTTACGATTTTTGTGGCCATTTTTAGGCTACAAGTGTGATCACTTTACAGTGGAGATCCCTTGGGTTAAGCAGAGACTGATCCTTAGTGAAGAATCTTTTGGTTGTCTGTCAGTGTTCCTTAGTGTTGGATAGAATCCTTTGGTTGTTGCCCAGTGTTGCTTAGTGTTGGGTAGAATCCTTTGGTTGAGCAGAGTCCTTGGTTGCAGATCCGTTCGTTAGTGGCGAATACGTGCAAATGAATGGCTTTCAAGATCGGTGATTAAATAGTAAAACCACGTATTCGAGCTGTTGTTTGTCTGGCTTTAATCCACGCGTCCACGCGTTATGTGCATTAGTACCTGTTTCGGGTATTTCCATAAAATGTAATGCTTTTTATATGTAATTTAATGATATTATCTCTTGCGCGTTATGGTGCATTAGTACCAACTAATGATAACTGCTAGTCTTTTTTCTTCTTCTCTAGCAAGTCTGAGTAACACTCCCATTTAAGTCTCCAGCAGCAAACAAGTCTCCGGTAAGATTCTACCACTCCTATTTAATACTTAAGTAAATGATCACTTAGCAGCGGCAGGTACTGTAAGTAGCCTGTGTATCAGACTAAACAAAAACTTAGTAAATATTAATAGCTCAGTCGGCAGAACATCCGCCTAGAAACCACAAAGTCCTGGGATCGATACCGGCTCTCGGTTGGATCAGTGCGGTTAAGTGGGGAGCTTACAGAGGGGAAAATAAGTATTTCACCCCCTGCTGATTTTCTGAGGTTGCCACCTTACAAAAATAGGAACGGTCTATAATTTTCAGGACTGGTCCGTCTTGAAAGTGAGAGATAGATTTTTTTTTTCTAAATTCTAGAAAATCACATTATATCAATTTTTGAACATTTATTTGTTTTTTATTGAAAAATAAATATTATCAAGACGCACCTACCCTGAAAATTATAGACCGGTATATTTTTATAAGGTGAGAAAATCAGCAGGGGATGAAATACTTATTTTCCCCACTGTATGTACAAACACTCACACAGTTTACGTACACATATATTGGAGATTGTATACTACTACTACTACTACTACTACTACTACTACATCGTGATGTAATGGTTAGCAAGCTAGTCTCGCAGATCCATTACTACTGCATAGCGAGTTCGTGCCTCACTGGATGCCCTATACTTGCAACCTTGTGGGGCTTTTTGCCCAACTCGTTCGCCACAGATAGGATGTGAAACAAACTAGCTTGCTAACCATTATACCACGATGGTATGTCCCTTTGTCACACCTTACATGTCGCGAACGGGCTGGGTAAATAAACATGCTACCAAATATGTAACGTGTTCACGCATGTTATAAATATCTGTATATGTATAATATTTACCTCTCTTTGCGTACGTTTACATGTCTCTTTACTCTAAACCAGTGGTTATCAACCATTCTTTTTAAATATGTCCCCCTTTGATTCCTATTTTACCCATAGCCATTCGATGTTTTAAAATCTGATACTAATGCACATAGCGCGCAAGAGACAATATCATTATATTCGCATTTTACGTATAAATAGCATTAGATGTTGGAAACTCCCGAAGTTGTCTAACTCTAGCGTCTCAAAGGTTTCGGGTATTTACGTGAAATGTAACGCTTTTTATAGGTAATCTAATGCTATTATCTCTTGCGGGCTATTTTGCATTAATACTAAAAATCCTATTGTATTTTTATAATTAATTTTATTTTACTTGCCTGGCCCTAAAAAAATGTTACACGGTTCGAGGGAAGGGGCATATGGCCCTTGGTGGGAACCACTACTCTAAACCATAATGTGTGTAAGAGTGTGGATATCGGTATGACTTTGTGTGTGTACATAGAATACCTCGTCAGTCAGCCTCTTTCAAGGTGGTGACGACGGCGGTGTTGGTGGAGGAGGGAACCGTTGAACAAAAAAAAAAAAAAGCTGGTCGGAGCAAAATGAAAATAGACAATGCAAATGAGCCTCGTAAAACCTGAATTTAGATACAATAAGTTGTCATGACAATTGTTTTATCTTCGGGTGCAGTTATTCGAGTATTGGGGGTGGGTGTCCCAGTTTACATTTTGCTGCTAAACGGACCCCAGGTCAGGTTGCCCTCTCACTTAGCTCAATCAATCTTGTTATTTTACGTATCCGATGATCGACCAGTTACGCTTGAAATGCAAATGGTTTAAATAATCAAAGATGAAGACAAATACCGATTGTTTTTCTTTGCAAAGCAAGGATTTCGTCGAGAAGAAGGGGGTAACTTGACTGTACAATGTTATAGTTGTGGTCCCATGTTGACGTCACCGATGTTTGTGTAGTCTGAATCTTTTTTTTTTTTTTTTTTTTTTTTTTTTTTACTCTAAGCTTTGTTTAGTTGTAACACAAGTCCGGGTGTATGGGGACCTCAGTGAGACTCGAACTCACTATTTATGGTTTGCTAGAGGTTCCGGGTTCGATACCCTACTCAGTGTATGAGTAGCACAGGGATCTGTGCGGTAAAGAGAGGAGCTGATGGTAGGTGTGGCGCTCCATATCAAAACAATCTCCTTGGTCTAGCCCTAGTGAAAAGGGGATACATTCCCTCACTGTCTGGCTGATACCGACTTTAGCCCCCTCCCCGCCGACGTCTTTACTTAGTCTAACTTGCTAACCATTAACACCACGCGTAGTCTTCCTACCAAACCTTCTTTCACGGCTGTCGGGTGTTTCCTTGCAGCGTTCTTTTCAGAATAATATTTAAAAAAAACAAACAAAACAAAACAAAAACAACAACAAAAAACAATTAGATTCGAGCTTCATTTTTGAACATAGGGTTGTGGTCGCATTTTTACGCCTAACAGAAGATAGGTTCAGTATTTAATTTTTTTTTAATTAAAATAATTTCTGATAGTAGTCTCTTTAGCTTCTATCGTGGTATAATGGCTAGAAAGCTAATCTTGCAGATCAATTACTATTGAATACCGAGTTCTAATCCTCGCTGAAAACCCAATATTTGCAACCTTGCGTCACATCCTACAGGTGGCGAACGGGTTGGGTAAATACCTACAAGTCTATTCATTTTTAAATTCAACACTTTATTCAATTAAGAAAATATATTTGGAAACAGCATGTTATACTTATTGGCATTCACACGGGAAGCTCCAATACGAAGATTTCAGCGTGTTTGGGTGTCAATTTGAGGACAGTGCATAGAATTTGAAAAGAGTTAGATGAGTCCAATGGTGATTACGAAGGTACAGCAGCTCAGAAACATCATTCTGATAGTTCTGATAACGACGATCCCAGCAAGTCAATCAGGTCCATAGCCAAGGACATGGAAGTGTCTAAGTTTCTTATCGGACTGATAGTGTACGGAGACATTCGGTATTTTTCATACAAGATAAAAAAAAACCGCAAAGGTTTTCAAGAAATTTAAGTATAGCCCTCCAACCGAAAAAGCTTTTTCTCAGAAGAGAAAAGTTTTCTGCCAGGATCAGATGGTAAACTCACTGAACAAGCGTTGACTTGCTCAGTTACCAGAAGATGTACAGGAGGGAATGAAAAGGCATTATTTAAACCCCCTTCCCTCCGCCCATTCTGATTAACATGTTACTACTCGAGTATGAGTCTAGGTTTAATTTAAAAATAGAACCCTTTTTCAATTTACCCATCGAACCTATATACACACACGCGCACACACACACACACACACACACACACACACACACACACACACACACACACACATATATATATATATATATATATATATATTATATAGCGTGCCCTTTGATTTTATTTATGGACATCCTATATATATTATATATATTATATATATATATATATATGACACGGTGAGACGAGTTCAAATCCTGGACGAGGCTGTGTGCATTTCACTTAGCACTAATACCCTTGGGAAAGGTATGAATCCAAATGTTGCTGTAGGTAAATAGTAGGACAAACTATGCTCTTTAACCTTGGTTAGGTAACCAGTATAGGAGAAGGAAAACTGTGGATTCAAACGTGTTAAACTCCGCTTAAGAAATTTACATTTTATCACACCCTACTCGTGCGGAAGGGTTGGTAAATATGTCATAGCGGTTTATATACCATTAAACACCAACCAACTATTTTAAACTTGATAGAAAATAAAATTTACAACTCGAAAAGTATGGTCTTTTTTGTTGAGCCCCATATACCATGTTTCCCCGAAAATAAGACAGGGCTTATATTAATTTTCACTCCGAAATATAAGACTAGGGCTTATTTTCGGTGGATGTCGAGTGTTTCCGTTGTATGATGTGATTGTGAAGAATGCTTATTTCTTTCATCTGTCTGTCGCTCTCAACCAGGCTCTAGTTTAAGGGGAGAGTTTATATTAAAATCATCTTGAAAATCACGCTAGGTCTTATTTTGCAGGTAGGTCTTATTTTCGAGGAAACACGGTATTTCCCACACTAACAGGTGGCTTTCAATTCGGATGAAGAAGACTCATGCACAATATAAATGTACAAAAAATGTATTTAACAAATCCGAAGGGTTGTAAACTTAATGGCACTGCATTCAGACTTATCTACTGATGTTCATCTTGGTACTAGTAGTGACTTGAGAAACGTCTTGATGTATATACGGTCAGCACTATAAGTGAAGTAAAATGGAAAAGAGTAAAAATGGGCGCCAATCTACGATATTTGTGATGATTGGTCCAATTGACTGCCAATGGTAGATAATAATCATATATTTTTCCAATAAAAGAAAACGATTAAAATCAATCAAATAACTGCGTAAGATGTAAAGAAAGAGGGCTATTTTAACAGAAAAAATACCCAGAGTTTTTTGGGGGTGTTTTACCTGCTATAAAAACTGGGAAAATCTTTTGAATAAATAAAAATTTAAAAACTTACTGTATTGAAATGTGAAGTCAGTGTGAAAAATCACGCCTGATGCTAGATGGTTATGTATGCGCATGCGCACGCATTTTTTTAATACTGAAATTTAAAAACTTCGATTCTAAAATACCTAAAAATGAATCAAAGGTTAATTTTCTTCCAAATCACAGATACCAGGATTGTATTATTTCTAGTGAAACATTATACGGGTACTAATGCAGAATAGTGCGCAAGAGATAATATCATTAGATTACGTATAAAAAAAAATTACATTTTACGGAAATACCCTAAACCTTTCAGACGCTAGCGTTAGGGTTAGGGTTAGAGTATGTGTTAGGTTTAGGTTTTTAGGGTTAGTGTAGAGTTAGGGTTAGGTTACTCAGGAAGTTTCTGTAATCTAATGCTATTTATACGTAAATGGGATTCTAATTATATTGTCTATTTTGCGCTATTCTGCATTTGTACCCGTTATACAACTAAAACGAATATTATTAGGTATCTGTTATTACTAAACGCTACGCACGATAAAAGGATAAATTGAAGGAAAAAAAATGAAAAAGAAACCCCCCCCGAAAGAACGAAAGAAAAAAGAAAAAAAAGAGAACTAGGTAAGAAAGAAAAAAAGAAACGGGGTAGGTATTTACCCAACCCGTTCACTACGGTAGAATGTGACACAAGGTCTTAAGTGTGGGAGATCTAACGAGGATTAATCTCGTTATTCAGTAGTAATGGATCTGCGAGACTAATTTGCTAACCATTACACCCTGATGGAATGCCCAAAATACCCAACCCGTTCGTCATGGGTAGGATGTGACCAAAATTCGCAAGTTTGTGACATCTAACGAGGATCAATCTCGTTATTAAGTTGTAATAGATCTGCGAGACTAATTTGCTAACCAGTAACAACCATGATGGAATGCCCAAAGTACCCAATCCGTTCGTCACTGGTAGGATGTGACACAAATCGCCAGTGTGGGGCATTCAACGAGGATCGAGCTCGCTATTCAGTTGTAATGAGAGAAAGAAATGGAAGTATGAAAATAAGAAAAGGAAAGGGTGCAAGTCAGTTTTAAATGAAAAGAAAAAATTCCAAGAAAGAAAGTAAAACAAAACGGTGAATATTGTTTGATTAGAAATTGATTGAACGAAAGAAAGAAAGAAAGAAGAAAGAAAGAAAGAAAGAAAGAAGAAATGTAAAAGGAGAAATAATCACAAAGAAAGAAAGAAAGAAAGAAAGAAAGAAAGAAAGAAAAGAAGAGAAATAATTACATAAAAGAAAGAAGGAACGAAATAAACAAATAAACAAACAAAAGTAAAGGAGAAGAATTACACAAAAACAAAGAAAGAAAAAGAAAGAAAAGAAAGAAAGAAAGAAAGAAAGAAAAGAAAGAAAGTAGACAGAATTACAAAAAAGAAAGAAAAGAAGAAAAGCAAGAGAAGAAAGAATTACATAGAAAGAAAAAAACAAACAAACAAACAAACAAAAGTAAAAGGAGAAAGAATTACACAAAAACAAAGAGAAAAAAGAAAGAAAAAAGAAAGAGAGAAAAGTAAAAGTAGACAGAATTACAAAAAAAGAGAGAAAGAAGAAAAGCAAGAGGAGAAATAATTATAAAAGAAAGAAAGAAAGAAAGAAATAAACAAACAAAAGTAAAAGGAGAAAGAAATTACACAAAAACAAATAAAAAAAAAGAAAGAAAGAAAGAAAGAAAAGTAAAAGTACACAGAATTACACAAATACAAAGAAAGAAAGAAACAACAAACAAACAACAAACAAATAAAGAAAAGTAAAAAGAAGAAATAATTTCACAAAAAAAAAAGAAGGGACGAAAGAGGGAAATCAAGTACAAAAAATGAACAAAAAAGTGAACGTAGAAAAATAAGAATTTTCATTTAAATAATATGAAGAAAAAAAATTGATTATCCATTTAATTGTTGTTTTGGTGACAATCGTCTATTGTTGCATTCCTCTTATCTTCATCCATTGTCATTTTTTGGCAGAGTTTTTCTTCTCCAAAACGACCAGTTTCGTGAGCAATGGAAGTGTAAGATTTCGGTGCACGACTGCTCCTGAGACCAACCTTTAACGGATGGCATTCTTGTACGTATTACTTACAACGACTGCCGTTATTTACACACGTGAGAATAGCTAAGTGGTTAGAGCATCGGATTACAGACTGAGAGGCCTAAAACTATCAGCGACGAGGAAGAGACTTTAATTCTATTGTCTACTTATAAATAGACGTTCATTTTTTTACTTCCTTCCCCTATACCTTCCCTCCTCTTACTCTCCATTCTTCTTCTCTCTTCTTCTTCTTCTTCTTCTTCTTCTTCTTCTTCTTCTTCTTCTTCTTCTTCTTCTTCAACAGGCAGAGACTGCACTGCAGTAGTCGTCGTGATGAGAGTGATTCACCTAATGTTTGTTATCGTTTTCATTTAAATAAAGAAAGGAAAAGTTGGGGTTAGTCCCGTAACAGCAGTCGTCACGGTGATGTTGATGAATTTGTTAGGGGATAACGTGAATGTTAAAAATAAGGAAAGTTATTTCTAGAAAACATGACACACGTGGATTTTTTCTATTTTTCTATTTGGCACACAACGTGGGTCTTTGTCTATTTTCGTAGATTTGGTAACACACGTGGGTCTTTTTCTATTTTTAGATTTGGTAACACACGTGGATCTTTTCTATTTTTAGATTTGGTAACACACGTGGATCTTTTTCTATTTTTAGATTTGGTTGGAATTTTTGATTTGGTAAAACAAGAACAGATTCTGGTTTTTGCAATATACCATTTTGTTGTATGGTCAAAGTTTAATTTTTTGCATAATTCCCAGTTGATCACCTTCCCAACCCAGTCGTGCCTAGCTTTGTATTCCCGTTGTGCTAGTTTGCTATATTCGCTTAATACATGGTTTACAGTCTCATCTCTGTCACCGCACAGTCTAAATTTACTGTTTGTTGCGTCTTATCAATTTTTGCTTTGATATAATTTGTTCTTAAGGCATTATTTTGTGCAGCAGTTATTAGTGATCAGTTTCTCTCTAAAGATTTCCTCTTCTTAACCATGTCTTTTTTTTATTATTCTCTCCTTTTGAGTTTTCACTTCAGCATTAGTTGATGGTCTTTCACTGGAATCTGAGCGACAGCAAGTCTCCTCAGGTCTCCAGGACTCTTCTGAGTAATTCTGGCAGATTGCAGAAGTGCATGGTTCTGAATGGATTCAATCTATTATTATTATTATTATTATTATTATTATTGTTGTTGTTGTTGGTTGTCGTCCGTTCGTTCGTCATCATCATCGTCATCATCATCATCAAAAGATTGTTTAAATGAATGTTGGATTTAAAACCGTAATAGAAGACCCAAAGTCTTCACTAATCATTTTGTTTATTTTCTTTCTGCAAGATTTCTTTTTATTACAACTTTCTCACAATTTTCGCTCGAATAGATGAATGCTTCCAAAATGTACCCTGGGTGCATACAAATGAACGCGCCTTTTAATTTCGGTTTATGTTACTTGTGTATATACAGGTGCATGCGAGTAACTTTATAATATGCAAAGAAGTTTATTATTGATGTATGAGTGCGTGTAATTGTGTGCGATTCTGAACCGATTAAGAGGTGCATTTGCATGTGTGTGCAGTTGTCGGCATGTGCAGTTGACGGCATGTGCAGTAGCATGCGCGTGTGCAGAAGGTAGATGCCGTTCACACGAGCAAGTGCTGCTGTCACTGAACGATTTTTCAGCCAATCAGAACGACCTTTTGCACGCAGACTGTCCAAAGAAAAGTTTCGCCCTGCTTTAGCAAAAAATAATAACCAATCATCAATCGATTTATATATATAATATATATATATATATATATATATATTACCTGCATTCCTCCACTTGTCAAGCCTTGGCCCTTATGTGATTGCCCCAATCCTATTGCCCTTATGGCAAGACCAAACCCTTTTTATCAAGAAACTGTCGATACAGAGACACCGTTGACTCCATGTCCACGCTACCTTAACTTAGATATAACTGCTATTGATATTTACCATTATTTACTTATAAATATAGATCCATATATATATATATATATATATATATATATATATATATATATATATATATATATAAAAGGAAAGAAAATGTTGTATGGAGGCGCGTGTCGGCGTTCCAATGGGTAGTTTTTATCCATACGACACACAAAACACACACATATATATAACAGGTGCGTCAAAAAAGTATTGAGATTTTTTGTATTTTTGACACATTCTGACTGTATTGTATTCTTATTGTAATATAACGTTCCATTCATTATTTTTTTCAGAATACAAGGTGTGTCAATAAAGTACCAAGTTTAACGCTGTATTTACCAAGATAGAAATGAAGAATGAATGAAACTTTTTTTTTCAGAATACAAGATGTGTCAAAATGTTTTTAAAATCTCGATACTCTTTTGACACACATTATATATATATATATATATATATATATATATATATATATATATATATATATATATATATATATATAATGAGAGTATCAAGTGTCTACGTGATTCAACCGAAATTGAGAACTCAAATGTACTTTGCGCATATACACATAGATATCAGTGTATATGCATAACCCTGCATATACAGAGTATATTGTGAATTATTATATGAAAAACCTTAATTCGTTTGAAATACATTTATTTTGGCTACCTTCGCCTCTTTTAGTCTTATTTCATAATTATGAATTATCAGAGGCGAAGGTAGCCAAAATGAATGTATTTCAAACAAATATACATTTTAAGGGGCAAAGAATGCCGAAATAAGTTTATTTCTGATGAATTAAGGTTTTCATATATATATATATATATATATATATATATATATATATATATAAGGATTTCGAAATAAATTCATTTCTGATAAATTAAGGTTTCATATATATATATATATATATATATATATATATATATATATATATATAAATTTTACTTCTAAATTCTACCGGTGTGGGAAAAAAAAACCAGATAATTAAGTTTTTAAAAATAATTTTTTTTTACAAATTTACATCTAGCGAAAAATTTAATTTAAAAAACTTATTACTGGTTTTTTTTCCCACACCGGTAAGAAATTTAGGAAGTTAAGAATTTTATATAATAGTATTATTATATTATATAGTATATAGTAATTATATAATATGAAAACCTTAATTTTATCAGAATAATTATTTCGAAATCCTTATAGTATATATATAATAAATATATATATAGGTATATATATATTACCTATAGATGAAAACCTTAAATATCATCAGAATAAACTATTTCGTGTCATCTTTGCCCCTTAAAATTAATATATTGTTTGAATAGGCATTCATTTTGGCTACATTCGCCTCTGAATAATTCATAATTATGAAATAAGACTAAAAGGGAGGCGAAGGTAGCCAAAATAAATGTATTTAAACGAATTATAGGTTTTCATATAATAATTCACAATATACTCTGTAGTAGCAGGGTTATGCATATACACTTTGATATCTTATTGTTTATGCGCAAAGTACATTTGAGTTCTCAATTTCGGTTGAATCACGTAGACACTTTGATACTCTTTCATATATATATATATATAGTAATATATATATATAATATAACATATTAATATATATATATATATATATATAGGATAATTGTGTGGTAAAAGAGTATCGAGATTTTAAAAACATTTTGACTATCGTTGTATTTGCTGAAAAAAGTTTCATTCATTCTTCACTTTCTATCTTGGTAATACAGCGTTAAACTTGGTACTTTTATTGACACACCTTGTATCTGAAAAAAATAATTGAATGGAACGTTATATTACATAGAATACAATAGCAGTCAGAAATTGTCAAAAAATACAAAAAATCTCAATACTTTTTTGACGCACCTGTTATATATAGTTGTGTGTTTTGTGTGTGCGTATGGATAAACAACCCATTGGACGCCGACCACGCGCCTCCATAACAACATTTTCTTTCCTTTTATATATAGTATAATATATATATAATGAATATATAGTATTATATAATATATATATATAGTGGATTCTATATTTATAAGTAAATATCGGTAATGCAATAGCAGTTATATCTAAGTTAAGGTAGCGTGGACATGGAGTCAACGGTGTCTCTGTATCGACAGTTTCTTGAATAAAAAGGGGTTGGTCTTGCCATAGGCAATAGGATTGGGGCAATGACATAAGGGCCAAGGCTTGAACAAGTGGGATGCAGGTAATATATAATATATAATAATTATATAATAGTATATATATAAATGATTGATGTATGGTTATTATTTTTTTGCTAAAGAGCGGCGAAACTTTTCTTTGGACAGTCCTGCGTGTGCAAAAGGTCGTTCTGATTGGCTGAAAAATCGTTCAGTGACAGCAGCACTTGCTCGTGTGAAGGCATCTACCTTCTGCACACGCGCTGCTACTGCAAGCATGCCGTCAACTGGCACATGCCGACAACTGCACTGCACATTGCATTGCACGCCTCTTAATCGGTTCAGAATCGCACACAATTACAATCGCTTACTCATACATCAATAATAAACTTCTTTGCATATTTAAAGTTACTCGCATGCACCTGTAATTACACAAAGTAATATAAACCGAAATTAAAAGGCGCGTGTTCATTTTATGGCACCCAGGGTACATTTTGGAAGCATTCATTCTATTCGAGCGAAATTGGTGAGAAAGTTGTAATAAAAAAGAAATCTTGCAGAAAGAAAAATAAACAAATGTTATGAAGACTTTGGGTCTTCTATTAGGTTTAGAATTCCAACATTCATTTAAACAATCTTTGATGATGATGATGACGATGATGATGACGAGACGACGACAACAAACAACACCAATTAATAATAATAATAATTAATAATAATATTAGATTGAATCCATTCAGACACACTGCACTTCTGCAATCTGCCAGAATACTCAGAAGAGTCCTGGAGACCTGAGGAGACTTGCTGTCGCTCAGATTCCAGTGAAAGACCATCAACTAATGGCTGAAATGTGAAAACTCAAAAGGAGAGAATAATTCGAAAAAAAGACATGGTTAGAAGAGGAGAATCTTTATGAGAGAAAACTGAATCAGCTGTTAAGTAATGGCTGCTAAAAATAATGCCTCTTAAGAAACAATTTTTATTATCAAATAGCAAACAAATTGATAAGACGCAACAAACAGTAAATGTAGACTGTGCGTGACAGAGATGAGAACTGTAAACCATGTATTAAGCGAATATAGCAAACTAAGCACAACGGGAATACAAAGCTAGGCACGACTGGGTTGGGAAAGTGATCAATCGTGGGAATTTTATGCAATAAAATTAATCTTTGACCATACAACAATGGTATATGTGCAAACCAGATCTGTTCTTGTTTTACATTCTAAATAGAAAAAGCGATCCACGTGTGTGTTTACCAAATCTAAAAATAGAAAAGATCCACGTGTGTTACCAAATCTAAAAATAGAAAAGTGAGATCCACGTGTGTTACCAAATCTAAAAATTTAGAAAAAGAGCTCCACGTGTGTTACCAAATCTAACGAAAATAGACAAAGACCCACGTGTGTTGCCAATAGAAAAATAGAAAAAAATCCACGTGTGTCATGTTTTCTAGAAATAACTTTTCTTATTCTTTAACATTCAACGTTATTCCCCTAACAAATTTCATCAAACATCACCGTGACGGACTGCTGTTACGGGACAAACCAACTTTTCCTTTCTTTATTAAATGAAAACGAAACAAACATTAGGTGAAATCACTCTCATCCGAACGACACTGCAGTGGGCAGTCTCTGCCTGTTGAAGAAAAGAAAAGAAGAGAAGAAGAGAAGAAGAAGAAAGAAGAAAAGAAGTAAGAAGAAGAATGGAGAGTAAAGAGGAGGGGAAGGGTATTATGGGGAAGGAATAAAAAAATGAACGTCTATTATTATAAGTGAGTCAATAGAATTAAAGTCTCTTTCCTCGTCGGCTGATAGTGTTTTCAGGCCTCGTCAGCTGTAATCCGATGCGTGCTAACGCACTTAAGGCTATTCTCAACGGTCGTGTGAAGTATAACGGCAGTCGTTGTAGAGTAATACGTACAAGAATGGCTATCCGTAAAGTGGTCTCAGGAGGCGAGTCGTGCACCGAAATCTTACTTCCATTGCTTCACGAAACTGGCGTTTTGCAGAGAAAACTCTGCCAATGACAATGGATGAAGTAAGAGGAATCAACATAGACGATTGTCACAAAACAAACAATTAATGATAATTCAATTTTTTTCTTCATATTATTTTTAAATGAAAATTCTTATTTTCCTAGCGTTTCACTTTTTTGTCATTTTTTGTACTGATTCCTCTTTGTCCCTTCTTTTTTTTTTGTGAAATTAATATTCTTCTTTTACTTTTCTTATTTTGTTTGTTTGTTTGTTTGTTTCGTTCTTTCTTTGTATTTTGTGGTAATTCGTGTTACTTTAGCTTTTCTTTCTTTCTTTCTTATCTTTTTCATGAT
>CM042148.1:56487873-56551343 GCA_023376005.1 Doryteuthis pealeii | reverse complement strand
CTAGAAGAGAGAGATACGGTGCGTCTTGATAATATTTTATTTTTCAAATAAAAAACAAATAAATGTTCAAAATTGATATAATGTGATTTTCTAGAATTTAGAAAAAAAAAATCTATCTCTCACTTTCAAGACGGACCAGCCTGAAAATTATAGACCGTTCCTATTTTTTGTAAGGTGGCAACCTCAGAAAATCAGCAGGGGGTGAAATACTTATTTTCCCCTCTGTAAGCTCCCACTTAACCGCACTGATCCAACCGAGAGCCGGTATCGATCCCAGGACTTTGTGGTTTCTAGGCGGATGTTCTGCCGACTGAGCTATTAATATTTACTAAGTTTTGTTTAGTCTGATACACAGGCTACTTACAGTACCTGCCGCTGCTAAGTGATCATTTAATTTAAGTATTAAATAGGAGTGGTAGAATCTTACCGGAGATTGTTTGCTGCTGGAGACTTAAATGGGAGTGTTACTCAGACTTGCTAGAGAAGAAGAAAAAAGACTAGCAGTTATCATTAGTTGGTACTAATGCACCATAACGCGCAAGAGATAATATCATTAAATTACATATAAAAAGCATTACATTTTATGGAAATACCGAACAGGTACTAATGCACATAACGCGTGGACGCGTGGATTAAAGCCAGACAAACAACAGCTCGAATACGTGGTTAGTTAACTATTTAATCACCGATCTTGAAAGCCATTCATTTGCACGTATTCGCCACTAACGAACGGATCTGCAACCAAGGACTCTGCTCAACCAAAGGATTCTACCCAACACTAAGCAACACTGGGCAACAACCAAAGGATTCTATCCAACACTAAGGAACACCGACAGACAACCAAAAGATTCTTCACTAAGGATCAGTCTCTGCTTAACCCAAGGGATCTCCACTGTAAGTGATCACACTTGTAGCTAAAAATGGCCACAAAAATCGTAACATATATGCTTTATGCATACAGTGCGGGCCGCCCAGCAAATACCTACATTTAACCGGCTCTCCGAGGATATTGGATGCTGCGCAGAGGATCTCCCGAAAGCAATGAATGATAGGGATGTTGGCGAGATATTGTCATGGATTCCGTGTTTACTAGCGCGACATGATAGTGATGATAGCCTTTTAGTTTTATTTTACGTTTTTTTTTTATTTCTCTAAAAATTAACTTTTTCTTAGAATTTAGTTAGCTTATGGTAATAGTCATTATGGCTCGCGCAGTCTCTACCTCCATGATTCTTTCCAAAAGGATTTTTTTCTTTTGTACAGTAGGTATTTTTAGTATTAATGCAAAATAGCCCGCAAGAGATAATAGCAATAAATAAATAAATAAATAAATAAATAACGATCATAAAGAATTGTTGCAAAGAAAAACAGTTAATTCAAAGATCAAATTATCAGACTGGGGAAAATTACTCACCGTTATCTTGAAAAATAAGTTTGTTTTTTTACAACAGGGTTAGTTTCTTTATTGATATTTTTAACAGAATTCTGTATTCATGGTTCTTTTACTAAAAAAAAAACTTACCGTATAGAAACTTATAAAAATCTTCTGAAAAAGTAAAATTTGTTTTTTGTCGGTTAATTTTTTCATATTTCATCAAATAAAATAGGGGGAGTAGACCTCGTAAAAATATTTCCCCTAATATATTTTTAGGAAAAACCTATTTCAAACATATTTTCATCAAAAGTTAAGTAATTCTGGAAATTTTCGTGAAAATTGGACCATTAATTGATTTTTCATAGAATCTTTTAAGAAGCCTCAAGTAACTTCTTTTTTTTTTTTTTTTTGACTACGTTAAATTTCAATTGATTTAACGATGCGAAAATGTAAACATTGTTTTTGTTCATAATTTTCATTATTTCCGTAAGCTGAAAATTTAAAAAAAAAAATCATTATGTTTTTTCTTTTGAATGGACAAAAAAAATTTCAAGATAATATTAAACTTTATGCAAGTTTCATTGTGTTAAATATAGGAGGGTAAATTTTCACAGGGAAATTGGAGGTACCTATTGTTACAGTAAATTTATTGTATTAGTAAACGGTGGTTGTATTTTCCTTTCTTCAAAAGCTGTCTACCCTATTTGTCTGCACACTTACTACTGTTTATAATCCTTCAAAACTTTGGGTTTAACCAGTATGAGATTCGGGCATACAATTCCCACATATTAACGTCACTGGCACGAGGCATAAGGAATGTTTAGCAAGCTAAGCTTGGAGTGTTAAACTTATCTGGTATAAGATATAAGCAAAATCGTCACTTTTCCGGTAGAAATTGACCAATGAGATGAGAGGACAGGAAGCATTTAAGATAGTTTGCTCAGTACTCATTCATTTTGCTGGATGAACTTTCTGCCAGGAAGACTTACCTTTGGATTAACCACAGAGGCTAACCACATACGTCTGATAATATATAAAAGGAAAACTACAGATTTGGACTATTATGTATTACAGAGGAAACCTACAGACTAGGATCCCCAACTGGATTCTGTGAACAACATAGAACAACTGAACCTTTACAAATGGTTTCACGGATTCTATCAAGGAATTAAATTCTCAGTGGGTGTTCCATACTTCTAGTGTAAAGAGGTTTCGGGTTCTGGACCAGTAAGATATCAAATTAATCACATGATCCAGGGGGTAATCCTCCAGGTAGAACCTGCCCCTACGTACAAAAAGGGCAGGGTTGGGTTTATTACCCGGTGCCTGAGACGCCCCAAATGGGGAATGCCGAAGGGATCACTGGTCACTGTATGAGCTTCGGTTAGTGCGTCGCTCCCCACGTTAAAATGTCCTTATATCAATCCGGCCTGGTGGGAGGTCAGGAAAATATTCACTTCTGGTTTTGTGCCACAACTAAGCTAACTTTAGTAAATTACGACAATACGATATGACCATGATAATTATCAATAAATGATAATATTAATAATATGCTAGTACCTACCTATGTGTGCCACGCCCTGTCATCATCCAGGTAATAATGGATCATTCCGTTTTGATTCATAAGATATGAATGCCTGTGTTCAAATGCCATGCGCTGTTATCACACCTCAGATAAATAATGGGCCATTTCGTTTTAATTGTGAGGAAAGAAAGGGGAAAAAAGAACACGCAACACGTCAGAGAGAACAGAAGGCAATAAATAAGTAAATAAATAAAAGCGAGAGATGAAAGTGATAGCACTTATCATCTGTTTCAATGAAATTAAAAAAAAAAAAACAGAAAAGAAAGAAAATAAAGCTTAAAAAAAGAAAAATAGAAAAAGAAAGAATTTCGGTAAAGATTATATATACTTTTTACATATTGAACTATTTTGCTTAAGTAAACATTTCAAACGTTGTAATAATTAAATTATCACATTGTGGTATATCCACAAGCCCATCTAATAATAATAATAATAATAATAATAAATGGACACTACGCCATCGTCTTTAACAGACGGAAGGATGTCAATAATAATTAATAATAATAATAATAATTAATAGCAGGGCCTGTGGATATACCACAGTTGATAAGTTAATTATTACAACGTTTGATATGTTTACTTAAGCAAAATAGTTCAATATGTAAAAGTATAATAATCTTTACCGAAATTCTTTCTTTTTTCTATTTCTTTTTTTTAAGCTTTATTTTCTTTCTTTTCTGTTTTTTTTTTTTAATTTCATTGAAACAGATGATAAGTGCTATCACTTTCTATCTCTCGCTTTTATTTATTTACTTATTTATTTGCCTTCTGTTCTCTCTGACGTGTTGCGTGTTCTTTTTTCCCCTTTCTTTCTCACAATTAAAACGAAATGGCCCATTATTTATCTGAGGTGATAACAGCGCATGGCATTTGAACACAGGCATTCATATCTTATGAATCAAAACGGAATGATCCATTATTTACCTGGGATGATGACAGGGCGTGGCACACATAGGTAGGTACTAGCATATTATTAATATTATCATCATTATTGATAATTATCATGGTCATATCGTATTGTCGTAATTTACTAAAGTTAGCTTAGTTGTGGCACAAAACCAGAAGTGAATATTTTCCTGACCTCCCACCAGGCCGATTGATATAAGGACATTTTAACGTGGGGAGCGACGCACTAACCGAAGCTCATACAGTGACCAGTGATCCTTCGGCATTCCCCATTTGGGGCGTCTCAGGCACCGGGTAATAAACCCAACCCTGCCCTTTTTGTACGTAGGGGCAGGTTCTACCTGGGAGGATTACCCCCTGGGATCATGTGATTAATTTGATATCTTACTGGTCCAGAACCCGAAACCTCTTTACACTAGAAGTATGGAACACCCACTGAGAATTTAATTCCTTGATAGAATCCGTGAAACCATTTGTAAAGGTTCAGTTGTTCTATTGTTGTTCACAGAATCCAGTTGGGGATCCTAGTCTGTAGGTTTCCTCTGTAATACATAATAGTCCAAATCTGTAGTTTTCCTTGTTATATATATCAGACGTATGTGGTTAGCCTCTGGTGTTAATCCAAAGGTAAGTCTTCCTGGCAGAAAGTTCATCCAGCAAATGAATGAGTACTGAGCAAACTATCTTAAATGCTTCCTGTCCTCTCATCTCATTGGTCAATTTCTACCGGAAAAGTGACGATTTTGCTTATATCTTATACCAGATAAGTTTAACACTCCAAGCTTAGCTTGCTAAACATTTCCTTATGCCTCGTGCCAGTGACGTTATATGTGGGGAATTGTATGCCCGAATCTCATACTGGTTAAACCCAAAGTTTTGAAGGATTATAAACAGTAGTTAAGTGTGCAGACAAATAGGGTAGACAGCTTTTGAAGAAAGGAAAATACAACCACCGTTTACTAATACAATAAATTTACTGTACAATAGGTACCTCCAATTTTCCCTGTGAAATTTACCCTCCTATATTTAACACAATGAAACTTGCATAAAGTTTAATATTATCTTGAAATTTTTTTGTCCATTCAAAAGAAAAAACATAATGATTTTTTTTTTTAATTTTCAGCTTACGGAAATAATGAAAATTATGAACAAAAACAATGTTTACATTTTCGCATCGTTAAATCAATTGAAATTTAACGTAGTCAAAAAAAAAAAAAAGAAGTTACTTGAGGCTTCTTAAAAGATTCTATGAAAAATCAATTAATGGTCCAATTTTCACGAAAATTTCCAGAATTACTTAACTTTTGATGAAAATATGTTTGAAATAGGTTTTTTCCTAAAAATATATTAGGGGAAATATTTTTACGAGGTCTACTCCCCTATTTATTTGATGAAAATATGAAAAATTAACCGACAAAAACAAATTTTACTTTTTCAGAAGATTTTTATAAGTTTCTATACGGTAAGTTTTTTTTTTAGTAAAAGAACCATGAATACAGAATTCTGTTAAAAATATCAATAAAGAAACTAACCCTGTTGTAAAAAAACAAACTTATTTTTCAAGATAACGGTGAGTAATTTTCCCCAGTCTGATAATTTGATCTTTGAATTAACTGTTTTTCTTTGCAACAATTCTTTATGATCGTTATTTATTTATTTATTTATTTATTTATTGCTATTATCTCTTGCGGGCTATTTTGCATTAATACTAAAAATACCTACTGTACAAAAGAAAAAAATCCTTTTGGAAAGAATCATGGAGGTAGAGACTGCGCGAGCCATAATGACTATTACCATAAGCTAACTAAATTCTAAGAAAAGTTAATTTTTTAGAGAAAATAAAAAAAACGTAAAATAAAACTAAAGGGCTATCATCACTATCATGTCGCGCTAGTAACACGGATATCCATGACAATATCTCGCCAACATCCCTATCATTCATTGCTTTCGGGAGATCCTCTGCGCAGCATCCAATATCCTCGGAGAGCCGGTTAATGTAGGTATTTGCTGGGCGGCCCGCACTGGTATGCATAAAGCATATATGTTACGATTTTTGTGGCCATTTTTAGGCTACAAGTGTGATCACTTTACAGTGGAGATCCCTTGGGTTAAGCAGAGACTGATCCTTAGTGAAGAATCTTTTGGTTGTCTGTCGGTGTTCCTTAGTGTTGGATAGAATCCTTTGGTTGTTGCCCAGTGTTGCTTAGTGTTGGGTAGAATCCTTTGGTTGAGCAGAGTCCTTGGTTGCAGATCCGTTCGTTAGTGGCGAATACGTGCAAATGAATGGCTTTCAAGATCGGTGATTAAATAGTTAACTAACCACGTATTCGAGCTGTTGTTTGTCTGGCTTTAATCCACGCGTCCACGCGTTATTGTGCATTAGTACCTGTTTCGGGTATTTCCATAAAATGTAATGCTTTTTATATGTAATTTAATGATATTATCTCTTGCGCGTTATGGTGCATTAGTACCAACTAATGATAACTGCTAGTCTTTTTTCTTCTTCTCTAGCAAGTCTGAGTAACACTCCCATTTAAGTCTCCAGCAGCAAACAAGTCTCCGGTAAGATTCTACCACTCCTATTTAATACTTAAGTAAATGATCACTTAGCAGCGGCAGGTACTGTAAGTAGCCTGTGTATCAGACTAAACAAAACTTAGTAAATATTAATAGCTCAGTCGGCAGAACATCCGCCTAGAAACCACAAAGTCCTGGGATCGATACCGGCTCTCGGTTGGATCAGTGCGGTTAAGTGGGGAGCTTACAGAGGGGAAAATAAGTATTTCACCCCCTGCTGATTTTCTGAGGTTGCCACCTTACAAAAATAGGAACGGTCTATAATTTTCAGGGCTGGTCCGTCTTGAAAGTGAGAGATAGATTTTTTTTTTCTAAATTCTAGAAAATCACATTATATCAATTTTTGAACATTTATTTGTTTTTTATTGAAAATAAATATTATCAAGACGCACCTACCCTGAAAAATTATAGACCGGTATATTTTTTTATAAGGTGAGAAAATCAGCAGGGGATGAAATACTTATTTTCCCCACTGTATGTACAAACACTCACACAGTTTACGTACACATATATTGGAGATTGTATACTACTACTACTACTACTACTAACTACTATCGTGATGTAATGGTTAGCAAGCTAGTCTCGCAGATCCATTACTACTGCATAGCGAGTTCGTGCCTCACTGGATGCCCTATACTTGCAACCTTGTGGGCTTTTTGCCCAACTCGTTCGCCACAGATAGGATGTGAAACAAACTAGCTTGCTAACCATTATACCACGATGGTATGTCCCTTTGTCACACCTTACATGTCACGAACGGGCTGGGTAAATAAACATGCTACCAAATATGTAACGTGTTCACGCATGTTATAAATATCTGTATATGTATAATATTTACCTCTCTTTGCGTACGTTTACATGTCTCTTTATTCTAAACCAGTGGTTATCAACCATTCTTTTTAAATATGTCCCCCTTTGATTCCTATTTTACCCATAGCCGTTCGATGTTTTAAAATCCGATACTAATGCACATAGCGCGCAAGAGACAATATCATTATATTCGCATTTTACATATAAATAGCGTTAGATGTTGGAAACTCCCGAAGTTGTCTAACTCTAGCGTCTCAAAGGTTTCGGGTATTTACGTGAAATGTAACGCTTTTTATACGTAATCTAATGCTATTATCTCTTGCGGGCTATTTTGCATTAGTACTAAAAATCCTATTGTACTTTTATAATTAATTTTATTTTACTTGCCTGGCCCTAAAAAAATGTTACATGGTTCGAGGGAAGGGGCATATGGCCCTTGGTGGGAACCACTACTCTAAACCATAATGTGTGTAAGAGTGTGGATATCGGTATGACTTTGTGTGTGTACATAGAATACCTCGTCAGTCAGCCTCTTTCAAGGTGGTGACGACGGCGGTGTTGGTGGAGGAGGGAACCGTTGAACAAAAAAAAAAAAGCTGGTCGGAGCAAAATGAAAATAGACAATGCAAATGAGCCTCGTAAAACCTGAATTTAGATACAATAAGTTGTCATGACAATTGTTTTATCTTCGGGTGCAGTTATTCGAGTATTGGGGGTGGGTGTCCCAGTTTACATTTTGCTGCTAAACGGACCCCAGGTCAGGTTGCCCTCTCACTTAGCTCAATCAATCTTGTTATTTTACGTATCCGATGATCGACCAGTTACGCTTGAAATGCAAATGGTTTAAATAATCAAAGATGAAGACAAATACCGATTGTTTTTCTCTTTGCAAAGCAAGGATTTCGTCGAGAAGAAGGGGGTAACTTGACTGTACAATGTTATAGTTGTGGGTCCCATGTTGACGTCACCGATGTTTGTGTAGTCTGAATCTTTTTTTTTTTTTTCTTTTTTTTTTTTTTTTACTAAAGCTTTGTTTAGTTGTAACACAAGTCCGGGTGTATGGGGACCTCAGTGAGACTCGAACTCACTATTTATGGTTTGCTAGAGGTTCCGGGTTCGATACCCTACTCAGTGTATGAGTAGCACAGGGATCTGTGCGGTAAAGAGAGGAGCTGATGGTAGGTGTGGCGCTCCATATCAAAACAATCTCCTTGGTCTAGCCCTAGTGAAAAGGGGATACATTCCCTCACTGTCTGGCTGATACCGACTTTAGCCCCCTCCCCGCCGACGTCTTTACTTAGTCTAACTTGCTAACCATTAACACCACGCGTAGTCTTCCTACCAAACCTTCTTTCACGGCTGTCGGGTGTTTCCTTGCAGCGTTCTTTTCAGAATAATATTTTTAAAAAAACAAACAAAACAAAACAAAAACAACAAAAAACAATTAGATTCGAGCTTCATTTTTGAACATAGGGTTGTGGTCGCATTTTTACGCCTAACAGAAGATAGGTTCAGAATTTAATTTTTTTTTAATTAAAATAATTTCTGATAGTAGTCTCTTTAGCTTCTATCGTGGTATAATGGTTAGAAAGCTAATCTTGCAGATCAATTACTATTGAATACCGAGTTCTAATCCTCGCTGAAAACCCAATATTTGCAACCTTGCGTCACATCCTACAGGTGGCAAACGGGTTGGGTAAATACCTACAAGTCTATTCATTTTTAAATTCAACACTTTATTCAATTAAGAAAATATATTTGGAAACAGCATGTTATACTTATTGGCATTTACACGGGAAGCTCCAATACGAAGATTTCAGCGTGTTTGGGTGTCAATTTGAGGACAGTACATAGAATTTGAAAAGAGTTAGATGAGTCCAATGGTGATTACGAAGGTACAGCAGCTCAGAAACATCACTCTGATAGTTCTGATAACGACGATCCCAGCAAGTCAATCAGGTCCATAGCCAAGGACATGGAAGTGTCTAAGTTTCTTATCGGACTGATAGTGTACGGAGACATTCGGTATTTTTCATACAAGATAAAAAAAAAACCGCAAAGGTTTTCAAGAAATTTAAATATAGCCCTCCAACCGAAAAAGCTTTTTCTCAGAAGAGAAAAGTTTTCTGCCAGGATCAGATGGTAAACTCACTGAACAAGCGTTGACTTGCTCAGTTACCAGAAGATGTACAGGAGGGAATGAAAAGGCATTATTTAAACCCCCTTCCCTCCGCCCATTCTGATTAACATGTTACTACTCGAGTATGAGTCTAGGTTTAATTTAAAAATAGAACCTTTTTCAATTTACCCATCGAAACCTATATACACACACGCGCACGCACACACACACACACACACACACACACAACATATAATATATATATATATATATATATATATATATATATATTATATAGCGTGCCCTTTGATTTATGGACTTATATATCTATATATATATTATATATATATATATATATATATATGACACGGCGAGACGAGTTCAAATCCTGGACGAGGCTGTGTGCATTTCACTTAGCACTAATACCCTTGGGAAAGGTATGAATCCAAATGTTGCTGTAGGTAAATGGTAGGACAAACTATGCTCTTTAACCTTGGTTAGGTAACCAGTATAGGAGAAGGAAAACTGTGGATTCAAACGTGTTAAACTCCGCTTAAGAAATTTACATTTTATCACACCCTATTCGTGCGGAAGGGTTGGTAAATATGTCATAGCGGTTTATATACCATTAAACACCAACCAACTATTTTAAACTTGATAGAAAATAAAATTTACAACTCGAAAAGTATGGTCTTTTTTGTTGAGCCCCATATACCATGTTTCCCCGAAAATAAGACAGGGCTTATATTAATTTTCACTCCGAAATATAAGACTAGGGCTTATTTTCGGTGGATGTCGAGTGTTTCCGTTGTATGATGTGATTGTGAAGAATGCTTATTTCTTTCATCTGTCTGCCGCTCTCAACCAGGCTCTAGTTAAGGTTAGAGCTTATATTAAAATCATCTTGAAAATCACGCTAGGTCTTATTTTGCAGGTAGGTCTTATTTTCGAGGAAACACGGTATTTTCCCACACTAAACAGGTGGGCTTTCAATTCGGATGAAGAAGACTCATGCACAATATAAATGTACAAAAATGTATTTAACAAATCCGAAGGGTTGTAAACTTAATGGCACTGCGTTCAGACTTATCTACTGATGTTCATCTTGGTACTAGTAGTGACTTGAGAAACGTCTTGATGTATATACGGTCAGCACTATAAGTGAAGTAAAATGGAAAAGAGTAAAAAATGGGCGCCAATCTACGATACTGTGATGATTGGTCCAATTGACTGCCAATGGTAGATAATTAATCATATATTTTACCAATAAAAGAAAACGATTAAAATCAATCAAATAACTGCGTAAGATGTAAAGAAAAGAGGGCTATTTTAACAGAAAAAATACCCAGAGTTTTTTGGGGGTGGGGTTTTACCTGCTATAAAAACTGGGAAAATCTTTTGAATAAATAAAAAATTTAAAAACTTACTGTATTGAAATGTGAAGTCAGTGTGAAAAATCACGCCTGATGCTAGATGGTTATGTATGCGCATGCGCACGCATTTTTTTTAATACTGAAATTTAAAAACTTCGATTCTAAAATACCTAAAAATGAATCAAAGGTTAATTTTCTTCCAAATCACAGATACCAGGATTGTATTATTTCTAGTGAAACATTATACGGTACTAATGCAGAATAGTGCGCAAGAGATAATATCATTAGATTACGTATAAAAAAATTACATTTTACGGAAATACCCTAAACCTTTCAGACGCTAGCGTTAGGGTTAGGGTTAGAGTATGTGTTAGGTTTAGGGTTAGGTTTAGGGTTAGTGTTAGAGTTAGGGTTAGGTTACTCAGGAAGTTTCTGTAATCTAATGCTATTTATACGTAAATGGGATTCTAATTATATTGTCTATTTTGCGCTATTCTGCATTTGTACCCGTTATACAACTAAAACGAATATTATTAGGTATCTGTTATTACTAAACGCTACGGCACGATAAAAGGATAAATTGAAGGAAAAAAAATGAAAAGAAACCCCCCCCCGAAAGAACGAAAGAAATAAAGAAAAAAAAGAGAACTAGGTAAGAAAGAAAAAAAAAGAAACGGGGTAGGTATTTACCCAACCCGTTCACTACGGGTAGAATGTGACACAAGGTCTTAAGTGTGGGAGATCTAACGAGGATTAATCTCGTTATTCAGTAGTAATGGATCTGCGAGACTAATTTGCTAACCATTACACCCTGATGGAATGCCCAAAATACCCAACCCGTTCGTCATGGGTAGGATGTGACACAAATTCGCAAGTTTGTGACATCTAACGAGGATCAATCTCGTTATTAAGTTGTAATAGATCTGCGAGACTAATTTGCTAACCAGTACACCATGATGGAATGCCCAAAGTACCCAATCCGTTCGTCACTGGTAGGATGTGACACAAAATCGCCAGTGTGGGGCATTCAACGAGGATCGAGCTCGCTATTCAGTTGTAATGAGAGAAAGAAATGGAAGTATGAAAATAAAGAAAAGGAAAGGGTGCAAGTCAGTTTTAAATGAAAAGAAAAATTCCAAGAAAGAAAGTAAAACAAAACGGTGAATATTGTTTGATTAGAAATTGATTGAACGAAAGAAAGAAAGAAAGAAAGAAAGAAAGAAATGTAAAAGGAGAAATAATCACAAAGAAAGAAAGAAAGAAAGAAAGAAAGAAAGAAAGAAAGAAAGAAGAAGAGAAATAATTACATAAAAGAAAGAAGGAACGAAATAAACAAATAAACAAACAAAAGTAAAGGAGAAAGAATTACACAAAAACAAAGAAAGAAAAAGAAAGAAAAAAAAGAAAGAAAGAAAGAAAGAAAAGAAAGAAAAGTAGACAGAATTACAAAAAAGAAAGAAAAGAAGAAAGAAAAGCAAGAGAAGAAAGAATTACATAGAAAGAAAGAAACAAACAAACAAACAAACAAACAAAAGTAAAAGGAGAAAGAATTACACAAAAACAAAGAGAAAAAAAGAAAGAAAAAAGAAAGAGAGAAAAGTAAAAGTAGACAGAATTACAAAAAAAAAGAGAGAAAGAAAGAAAAGCAAGAGGAGAAATAATTACATAAAAGAAAGAAAGAAAAAAAGAAATAAACAAACAAAAGTAAAAGGAGAAAGAATTACACAAAAACAAATAAAGAAAAAAGAAAGAAAGAAAGAAAGAAAAGTAAAAGTACACAGAATTACACAAATACAAAGAAAGAAACAAACAAACAAACAAACAAACAAAATAAAGAAAAGTAAAAGAAGAAATAATTTCACAAAAAAAAAAGAAGGGACGAAAGAGGGAATCAAGTACAAAAAATGAACAAAAAAGTGAACGTAGAAAAATAAGAATTTTCATTTAAATAATATGAAGAAAAAAAATTGATTATCCATTTAATTGTTGTTTTGGTGACAATCGTCTATTGTTGCATTCCTCTTATCTTCATCCATTGTCATTTTTGGCAGAGTTTTTCTTCTCCAAAACGACCAGTTTCGTGAGCAATGGAAGTGTAAGATTTCGGTGCACGACTGCTCCTGAGACCAACCTTTAACGGATGGCATTCTTGTACGTATTACTTACAACGACTGCCGTTATTTACACACGTGAGAATAGCTAAGTGGTTAGAGCATCGGATTACAGACTGAGAGGCCTAAAACTATCAGCGACGAGGAAGAGACTTTAATTCTATTGTCTACTTATAAATAGACGTTCATTTTTTTACTTCCTTCCCCTATACCTTCCCCTCCTCTTACTCTCCATTCTTCTTCTTCTTCTTCTTCTTCTTCTTCTTCTTCTTCTTCTTCTTCTTCTTCTTCTTCTTCTTCTTCAACAGGCAGAGACTGCACTGCAGTAGTCGTCGTGATGAGAGTGATTCACCTAATGTTTGTTATCGTTTTCATTTAAATAAAGAAAGGAAAAGTTGGGGTTAGTCCCGTAACAGCAGTCGTCACGGTGATGTTGATGAATTTGTTAGGGGATAACGTGAATGTTAAAAATAAGGAAAAGTTATTTCTAGAAAACATGACACACGTGGATTTTTTTCTATTTTTCTATTTGGCAACACACGTGGGTCTTTGTCTATTTTCGTAGATTTGGTAACACACGTGGGTCTTTTTCTATTTTTAGATTTGGTAACACACGTGGATCTTTTTCTATTTTTAGATTTGGTAACACACGTGGATCTTTTTCTATTTTTAGATTTGGTAACACACGTGGATCTTTTTCTATTTTTAGATTTGGTAAAACAAGAACAGATTCTGGTTTTTGCATATACCATTTTGTTGTATGGTCAAAGTTTAATTTTTTGCATAATTCCCAGTTGATCACCTTCCCAACCCAGTCGTGCCTAGCTTTGTATTCCCGTTGTGCTAGTTTGCTATATTCGCTTAATACATGGTTTACAGTCTCATCTCTGTTACTGCACAGTCTAATTTACTGTTTGTTGCGTCTTATCAATTTTTGCTTTGATATAATTTGTTCTTAAGGCATTATTTTGTGCAGCAGTTATTAGTGATTCAGTTTCTCTCTAAGATTTCCTCTTCTTAACCATGTCTTTTTTTTATTATTCTCTCCTTTTGAGTTTTCACTTCAGCATTAGTTGATGGTCTTTCACTGGAATCTGAGCGACAGCAAGTCTCCTCAGGTCTCCAGGACTCTTCTGAGTATTCTGGCAGATTGCAGAAGTGCAGTGTTCTGAATGGATTCAATCTATTATTATTATTATTATTATTATTATTATTATTGTTGTTGTTGTTCGTCTTCGTCATCATCATCGTCATCATCATCGTCATCATCATCATCAAAAGATTGTTTAAATGAATGTTGGATTTAAAACCGTAATAGAAGACCCAAAGTCTTCACTAATCATTTTGTTTATTTTTCTTTCTGCAAGATTTCTTTTTTATTACAACTTTCTCACAATTTTCGCTCGAATAGATGAATGCTTCCAAAATGTACCCTGGGTGCATACAAATGAACGCGCCTTTTAATTTCGGTTTATGTTACTTTGTGTATATACAGGTGCATGCGAGTAACTTTATAATATGCAAAGAAGTTTATTATTGATGTATGAGTGCGTGTAATTGTGTGCGATTCTGAACCGATTAAGAGGTGCATTTGCATGTGCAGTGCAGTTGTCGGCATGTGCAGTTGACGGCATGTGCAGTAGCATGCGCGTGTGCAGAAGGTAGATGCCGTTCACACGAGCAAGTGCTGCTGTCACTGAACGATTTTTCAGCCAATCAGAACGACCTTTTGCACGCAGACTGTCCAAAGAAAAGTTTCGCCCTGCTTTAGCAAAAAATAATAACCAATCATCAATCGATTTATATATATATATATATATATATATATATATATATATATATTACCTGCATTCCTCCACTTGTCAAGCCTTGGCCCTTATGTGATTGCCCCAATCCTATTGCCCTTATGGCAAGACCAAACCCTTTTTATCAAGAAACTGTCGATACAGAGACACCGTTGACTCCATGTCCACGCTACCTTAACTTAGATATAACTGCTATTGATATTTACCATTATTTACTTATAAATATAGAATCCATATATATATATATATATATATATATATATATATATATATATAAAAGGAAAGAAAATGTTGTATGGAGGCGCGTGTCGGCGTTCCAATGGGTAGTTTTTTATCCATACGACACACAAAACACACACATATATATAACAGGTGCGTCAAAAAAGTATTGAGATTTTTTGTATTTTTGACACATTCTGACTGTATTGTATTCTTATTGTAATATAACGTTCCATTCATTATTTTTTTCAGAATACAAGGTGTGTCAATAAAGTACCAAGTTTAACGCTGTATTTACCAAGATAGAAATGAAGAATGAATGAAACTTTTTTTTTTCAGAATACAAGATGTGTCAAAATGTTTTTAAAATCTCGATACTCTTTTGACACACATTATATATATATATATATATATATATATATATATATATATATATATATTATATATATATATATATATGAAGAGTATCAAGTGTCTACGTGATTCAACCGAAATTGAGAACTCAAATGTACTTTGCGCATATACACATAGATATCAGTGTATATGCATAACCCTGCATATACAGAGTATATTGTGAATTATTATATGAAAACCTTAATTCGTTTGAAATACATTTATTTTGGCTACCTTCGCCTCTTTTAGTCTTATTTCATAATTATGAATTATCAGAGGCGAAGGTAGCCAAAATGAATGTATTTCAAACAAATATACATTTTAAGGGGCAAAGAATGCCGAAATAAGTTTATTTCTGATGAATTAAGGTTTTCATATATATATATATATATATATATATATATATATATATATATAAGGATTTCGAAATAAATTCATTTCTGATAAATTAAGGTTTTCATATATATATATATATATATATATATATATATATATATATATATATATATATAAAAATTTTACTTCTAAATTCTACCGGTGTGGGAAAAAAAACCAGATAATTAAGTTTTTCAAAATAATTTTTTTTTTTACAAATTTACATCTACAGAAAAAAAAATTTAAAGAAAGAAAAGACCAGCACATCCGACTTTCTGATAATAATCATCAGTATCGTATGTAGAGACAAAAAAAAACACTAGAGGAGTTTTCTAAGTTATATATGTAAAAAGTGCTCTATACACTAAGTAGAGCATGATTATAAGTACCTACATGAGTCAGACACTATCTACCAAGGTTTCACCCGAATGATTCTTCAGGAAATCTTTCATTAATGAATCCATATTTTCCCTGTAGACATTTAAAATAAAAGATGAAATTTTTTTTTGATTTGTAACACAGATGGTTCTCTATTATTTCAAAGAATTACTGTTTTCTTCCAATCTTGAGGTACTGGCAATTTTCAATTTAATTGCCGCTAACCATGTTGGTGGCCTTTGATAACTTTGAGGCCAAATTCTAAATATTGTTTGTCCCCCACCCCACCTGCATCTATATCTGCTATGGCCATACACTAATATATATAAGGTGTGTCAAAAAATCATCGAGATTTTTTGTACTTTTTGACACAACTTGTATTCCGAAAAAAATTAACGTTCCATTCATTGTTCATTTCTATCTTTGTAAATACAGATCAATCTCGATACTTTTATGACACACCTTATATATATATATATATATATATATATATATATATATATAACTTTCAAAGAAATAAAAACTTAACAAACCGTCATCCCGTAACAATTTATTTCGACCAGAAACTCAAAAGATTTTTAAGAATTAAAAAAAATTAAAAAAATTCTTAAAAGCCTAGTCTCATCAGACGGATTTTACAAAAATAATGGGATTCACTAAAAGAAGAAGTTATACAACCAGAAAAAAATCTTAATATTCACAAAATTTATGTCAGATAGCAAGTATAAAGTTAAAAATTCTAAGCCTAATAAAAAGATATAATGTATATCTTAGTTTCCTGTTCAACTGACTTCTTCAAAAAATAAATAAATAAAAAAATAAAACGTTATAAAAATATGTATACACACACATAAGTAAATAAAAAATAACAAATATTTATGTCTAGACGTTTTTCATAAAAAATATTTGAAATCATTAAAAAGGCTTTATCTTCAAATTAATTTACGTTAGAATTTAATATATAAATCTAATATTTAATATCTAATATGAAATAAAAAATATAAAAATAAAAAAAACTACCACAATCACGATCAAAAATAATAAAATTATATTGTTATTATTATTATAATAATTATATCATCATCAATTAAAATTAATAATACTATTATCTTATTATTACTACAGTCAATGATATTAGCTCTTATCCTTATCAATGATTACTATAGTTATTTAAAATATATGTACTTTTCTTCTCTCATTTTTATAGATAAAAGAACATCTGTCTTTTGTTCACAAATGGAAGAAAAGAGTCATGATCGTGACATAGACAATACTAAAAATAGTTTATCATTTTTAATCAAGTCTAGTTTGAAATTATCTCAACATTTGCTTTTCGTTTATCATTTAAGCGTTAAATTCCCAATTTTATAGTATACAATCTATATATTAATAGTTGTGTACCTTAATTGTGATACAACTAGCGCTTTGAGAATAAGCTATAGATGGAAGCTGCATGCGATCTTGAACAAGTTGTGGAAGCAACATCTCACAAGAAAGCAGCTATACGGCCACCTGCTCCCTGTTATACAAACCATCCGAGTAAGCCGAACAAGACATTCCAGACACTGTTGGAGAAGTAAGGATGAGCTAATAAGCGACGTCCTTCTGTGGATACTGCATGCTGTGCGGAAAACCTCCCGGAATCAATGAATGATAGGGACGTTTGGCGTGAGATTGTAATGGATATCCGTGCTGCTGGCGTGACATGATGATGATGATGATGATGATGATATACAATCTATATATTAATAGTCGTGTACCTTAATTGTCTGATCGTTATTATCTTGCTACACCCTCTGGTTAAAAATGAGAACGTCTAAATCGTCCAAGATAAATAATGGACCATTCCGTTTTTATCATAAAGAAAGGGGAGAAAAGGCTACATAGAAAAAATATCAGAAAGAAAGACTGTAGGGGAAAGATCGAGAGAGGGGGTGAGTGCGTAGAAGCGATAACGTTAATCGGTTTCAACCGAGCATGATGGAAAGATGAAAAGAAGGAAAGAAAGAAAGAAAAAGATAGTTAAATCTAGATTACTATATTTTTACCAATTGAACTATTTAGCAATAGCTCTTAAGTAAACATTGTAATAATTAAATTATCATACTGAGATATATCCATAGGTCCTGCTAGTTAAGTATAATGGTAACAATCGTTGGAGGAAAACAAAAAGGTGCTCAACAGCATCCAGGAAAAAAACGCGGGAATGAAAGGTCATCGTGACTGGTAAATGAAGAAATTCGACAAGACAGACGTGTATTAAGATGGAAATTCAAAGAAAACTTTTTATACCCACTCACTTTTATACCAGTATATATATATATATATATATATATATATATTATATATATATATACCAACCCCTCCTATTTGACGCTGGGGGGGGGGGCACGAAAGACCTTCCGACGGAAGTGTCCTGACAACAGATATATAAAAGTCAGTTGAAGACACTTGGACCCTAGAAAATAATTTTCATTCAACAAATGGATATGCTACACCAGCAGTGCATTTTTTTGTAATTTCTCTTATAGAATATGATACTTACTTTTCTTTCTTTTTTTATTATTATTTATTACGGCAAATAACTACTTTGTGGCAGCAGCAAAGTAAAAAAAAAAAAGAAGCTCTTTTATCTTCAAGGTTCGAGAGAAGTAACACGCACCATTTACGTTTCCTGTCTACGGACAGAGGGGGCTTTGAACCCCTACAAACTCGTGTCGCATGGCACGGTCTCTTTAAGCTTGGTGTGGTAACCAGTGTAGAAGAAGGAAAACTCTTAATTTAAACCTGATAAATGTTGCTCAAAATTTGACCCAGTGTCGCATATTACTCGTGCGGGGGTGTTGGATAAATACAAACATTGAGCCGAATGAAATCCCATCAGTGGTGGTACTCAACAAGACAGGGGCTTCGTCTACCACAGGCATTCTACGTACCTTTTACGCAAGGGCTTTCCTAACAGTTAGTTACAACTTTAATTCTTTGTTCCGTAGCCTCAAGACTATCTGTAAGGACTCTTTTCTATTGGAACATTTAGTCTACCTATATATTAATTCTCATGTTCCTTAATTGTATGACCATTACCATATTGCAACACCCTCTGCTTACAAATGAGACCGTCCAAACCGTCCAAGATGAAATGCAAAAATGTAAATCCTGATTATCTGATGTCACTTACACACCGAAATCTTATTTATTATGAGTATCATCACCTCAGCTAAATAATGGACCATTTCGTTTTTATTATAAAAAAAAGAAAGGAAAGAAAAGGAATATGCTACACATAAAAAATATAATACGAAAGAAAGAAAGAGAGAGAGAGAGTGAGCGTGTGGAAGCGACAACGCTAATCTGTTTCTATCGAACATGATGAAAAGGAAAGAAATAAAAAAACAGCGTGAGAGATTTAACTCAAGATTATTATACTTTTTCCATATTGAAGTAATTAGCAATAGTTCTTAAGTAAACATATCAAACGTTGTAACAATCAAATTATCATATACTGTGGTATATCCACAGGCCATGCTAGTACACATATATTATCTGTATCCTTCTATCCTTTTTTGTATTTTTTCGGTTAGAGTTTGCTCAGACAATAAAGTTATATATTATCACCTTTCGTCATGATTTGTTCTCTCTCTCTCTCTCTCTCTCTCTCTCTCTCTCTCTCTCTCTCTCTCTCTCTCTCTCTGTATATATATATATATATATATATATATATATATATATAAAAGTTGAAAAATGGAAGTGAATCCGACAATTATGTTGAAAAAAATAAATGGAAAGGATACAGTATTTTCTTTCCTTTTATTTTTTCAACGTATATATATATATATATATATATATATATATATATATATATATATATATATATATCGTTTAAGGAAATGATGACAACTAAATTATCACACCATTCAACAACTGTTTAAAAAAAGATGTGCACAGTTTATAAATAGCTGGTTGGCATTTGATTTCCAGTCACGAACTTCATTTAAATATTCATAATGTAATTATTAAATAATTATCATTCATAATTTATCATTTATAAACATATTCATTTAGATACATTTTTATTTAGATATTTTATTGATTATTTATATACATATTTATATACATATCTATTTGAGAAGAAAATATCGAAATAAATTCGACGGCATATAGACATGTAAAAAATATTTTTAAAAATCTAAAAAAATACATTCTAAAGGATGAATTTATTCATAGATTGAAAGTTAGTCAATGTTAAAACGTCTCTTTTGTTTTGTTTTTCTTCATAAAAACCTTCATCAGCACAAATTGCTATTTCTTTGGACATCTTGTGACATAGTAAAGATTTTATGCGAGGATGCAGGCCTGCGTTAACGTCCAAAGAATACTGTTGATACAAACTTTTTTTTTAAATAACGGGATTTTGTGAAGAAAGATTTTCTTAATATGAGTGACACTTTAAGAGATTTATAAATGTAATCTTTTTGTTCGTATTCAAACAGTTAGTACTATCTAAGTGATTACACTATGTAATTAATTTTCATCTGCTGCTTGAAGACAAACCTAATTCATAATATTTAATTAAACGTGCATAATTATTCCAATAAAATAATTGTTTCTTTTAAATTTTTAAATTCTAACTGGAGGCAATATACCAGAGCTTTGCAAGCAGAAGGAATTCATCTACTATCTACAGCTCAACGGCGGTTCCAGCATAAGGCTACCTGATCCTAAGTTTTTTCATTGGCATTTCAGTCTCGGAAGACTATGATAAAGTTTTTATAGGCTCCTGAAGTTACAGCGCCTCCTGTGACTGTGAAATCCGATGTTTGAAAAACATTCTCGACCACAGATTTTGCATTTGAAGGCTGTCCCTGAAGATGTTGATGTTCCAATGCTTTGTTGCCGCTGTTTTCTTCTGGACCTCTTAGATTCATGGTGTTGTGTCAAGGTGACTTCTGACATGAACATTCCTTTACGGAGATTCTGCCGCCACCGAGGGCGGTCATGGGCCAAATTTTCCAAGCTGGAAGGGGCAAAGCCAAAGCACCTGAGATCATTCTTCCAGACATCCTTGAATCGCAGCTGGGGGCAACCAATCTGTCTTTTACCAGACGTAAGCTCTCCATAGAAGATGTCTTTCGCAATAATTCACACCCTCATTATGACTTTCTTGCGTTCTCTATCGTTGTTCATCTTCCTGTGGTAATCCTCTGATGAGACTCAGGTGAAAACAAAGAATTCTTGTTAAGGATGAATCCGCTTATGATAGCAATTCTCGAATTTTAATTTCTGTATTATTAGTTACGTCTTGCAGGAGAATGGCTTTCCCCTGATAAAGAAAACATCTCCTTTCCTAATGATAAACAAAATTATTTATTAAAACATTCTGCTAGATTCAACAATCAAATATGCTACATTTGGTGACTTTACATCAAAGAATTTGAGTGTCAACACCCAGATTTCCGATTTCCGATATATATATATATATATATATATATATGTGTGTGTGTGTGTGTGTGGATAATATAGGTGCTATATTCACCAGTAAACGGTGCTCAATATAATTGACCATTTCTATTAATATTTGGTCTAAAGATCGCATAGGCGAGAAAAGGTCAGTAACCAGACACCGTTGACTCCATGCCCATGCTACCTTAGCTCTGATGAAGACCGGTGTTCATAGAGTGTTTATTACAATTGTTTTCATTTTAATTCTAAAATGATTTCAATTGAATTACACTTTATAAGCCCCATAGGTTGAAACAGACGTTTATTAGCACAATATTTAATATTGTTTTTCTATTTCTATATCTTATATATATATATATATATATATATATATATATATAAAATATAATAAAATAAATATATAAAGTTTTCATCTTTTTTTTTTTTTGCAGTCAAGCATCTACTTTGCACTACAATCTATGTTTTAGCATAATGTCCTCCATTATCAATTAAGTGATGAATAATTGATTTTATAGATTGAATACTATAGAGTAGGCATGTCGGACAGGGCCGCATCTATTACGTATGTATGTCATGAGGGCCACATGGATTACATATGTCTGTCATGAGAACTGCAACATGACAACTAAGTCTTTAAATCCTTCTTCTATATTAAAAGAATAATGTGATGATTGCTATCATTAATTTTATTTGTTATCAACTAAAAGCCAATGAATCTAAATATATTTTTCTTAAAACGAAAGGAAAAAAGACTATTACTGACTGAGTTCAAATGATAAAACGTACAAGTGTCACTTTCAATTATAACCATGTGTTCATTAAAAGCGGGAGAAGGCAAGAGAAAAGACTTACTTCCTTTCATTGACTGTGTTAGCCTCCTCTTTCCACAACTCAAAGGAACAGGTGAGAGACAATGCGGCGATAACAGACTCTGTTTCTTAACTACACATTGCCCTAATGAAAATAAACGACTGTTTTCGACCAAGAACTTTTGGAAAAATCTTTTTTTTTAAACTTGGTGTATTGTAAAAGCACCGTATGAGAGTGCAGTCTGCATGCGGGCCGCACCTGTGCTTGTGGAGGGTCGCATGTGGCCTGCATGACTATAGAGTCAAAAATTTAGATAAAATGTAGCTAAGGTGCGAACTTTTTGGTGGACCCTTGTATTAGCGGGTGGAGTTGATTTTAATCAATATATTCGAAACCTGATAGCAACAGATTCCTTCTCCACATAAATTTGAACTGATGTCGCTAATGTGAATAAGACGTAAATGAAGGTCAAAGGCAGGAATAGTCATTAATATTAATTAAAAATCATGAAATGCGAATACATTTGAGTTGCATTGACATATTTGCATTTATTGAAGCATATACATTAGTAGAGTACCAAGGCAAATGAAGAATAGAATTAGAAAATTTATGTTCCGACAAGTTCACTGGGTCTATCTGTCTGTCTTGAAAATCAACGTGCGGAATACTTGCGCCAGTAAATATGCACAACCTCTTCATCTAGTTTAACAAGACTCACCTGCCCGGCATCTTTCTACGGTAGATACACAAAATATTGGAGTTATCAAGTACAAAGTAAGTAAAAAAAAAAACTTTATCAAACTTTTAAAAAATAATTTTATCAACAAAGGTAAAAAAAAAGTAAGTCGTCGAGGTGGCCTAAAGTCGGTATCAGCCAGACAGCGAGTGAATCTATCCCCTTTTCACTAGCGCTAGATTAAGGAGATTGTTTTTGGTGTCTGAGACGGAGCGCCACACCTACCATCAGCTCCTCACTGTGCCGCACAGATCCCTGTGCTACTCATACGCTGAGTTGGCAAGGGCCGGTATCGAACCAGGTAACCTTGTGGTTCCTAGTCGAACGCTCTACCGACTGAGGTAAATGGTTTAAAAATAGGATTCTATGCTATCTTTCCAATCTCTTATTCTAAAGATGAGGACAACAGTCTGAAAAGTCAAAATAATACATATCAAGCCTCATCTCAAAAACTCAAACAAATAAAACAGAAAGATATTTCCTGTTTTTATTCAAAAGTTTTCTTTTTTAAACTATTAAACATCATTTTTGTTGCTTTTATTGTTGGAAATACGTACTTAAAAATTGATTTTATATAAAAATGCATCACCTGTGCAAATTTAGAATAAACTAGAATGGCTACCCGACATTGCCCGTCAGAAGGGAACATGATTGGTTTTAACAGCATTTCAACCCATCTAGGGTTGTTTTACTTTTCTTTTTTCTTTTTTTTTTTAATAATTTTATCAACAAACTTAAATAGGATTCTAGTTAAATTCATCGTCGGTAAATTCATCGTGTGGTAAATTTATTGCTAGTAAATTTTATCTCATAATAAAATCATCGCAGGTAAATTTATCGTATCCGTTTAATTGCCCTTGTAATATATTATACTAGTAGGGCCTGTTGATGACATCTTAATCATTACAACGTTTGATATGTTTACTTAAGAGCTATTACAATAGTTCAATATGTAAAAACTATAATAATCTTGATTTAACTCTTACTTTTTGTTTCCTCTAGTAAATACATAATAAAGGTATTCCCTAATACTAACCCTTTAGCTCTTTTTTATTAAATTCTTAAAAACAATGATTAAATTCAGTATTTAGCCATGAATAATTTGTTTGTAGGCATTCTTCCGTCTGTTAAAGACGATGGCGTATTGTTCTTTTTTCTTTTACTGCATCTGCGCGAGTGGCTGAACACGCCAATTTTTGAATTGAAATCTCTGTTGCAGTGACTACAAACGAACAGTGATGCTTGCTGGAGTTGTTGTTGTCTCTCCTTCCTTCTGGCTCTCTTTTCTGTGGCGGCTTCTTTCCTCTCTTTTTCACTCCTTTTCGTCCCTTGTCTGACAAGGAGGCGCCAGGCCGCTTGGTTTTCTGCACCAACCTCCCATGTGTTGGCGTTGATGTGGCATGCCTTCATGTCTTTCTTGCAGACGTCATTAAAGCGTAGGCGTGGTCTCCCTGCCGATCGGGTGCCTTCTACTAATTTGCTATACAGTAGGTATTTACCTGCAATAAATTTACTACATGATCAATTCACTGTGATTAATTTACCGGGCACACTAAAAAAGATATGAACTTTGATACTATTTATCTAGGTTTTTGAGATGAGGCATGATAATTTGTATTATTTATTTATTTATTCGGACTGTTGTCCTCATCTTTATTGTCATATACACAGTTTCGGCCGATATATCCCCCAGCCTTCTTAAGGAGTTTCTTGTCGAACTCAAGAACCTTCTTGTCGAACTCGGGAGCTTTCATGGAACTTCGAACCGAACCCTTTATTCAATCCACCGGGGTAGAATGTTCTCGAGCACATGTTTTAAGCTATGTTAAGTATTCTGTTATTATCGCACGTATGATTGAACTTGCAACCTACAAAGTGACTGTAACTTAGAACTGTATTAACTTATATCCGTTGCACCATGTGTCCAACGTCATGAAGTCTCCCAAGTTTGACGAGAAGGTTCCCGATTTTCGACAAGAAATGCCTGAAGAAGGCCGGGGGCAGATCGACCGACACGTTATGTATATAACAAAAAAGGATAAGGACAGCAGTCTGAAAAAATCTAAATAATACAAATGAACTTAGCTGTTCAGTTACTTCTATTGCTTCTTATTTTCTGTTGTGCGTCACCAGCATTGTATATTTCTCGATTCTGAAATGTATTCAAATGTCCCGAATGAAGAGTCTGATAGTAATGAGCTTTCCAATTCTTATTTAAGTAAAATGTTTTAGTAACGTGAGTACAGTTCGGCACCTTTGGATGTTTTTGTCGAAGTGACCAACCATACTGGATTGTGAGATGCTGAGTCTGCCTGATACTCTCCGAGTGCTACTCGACGGATGTTCCTCCATGACTTGGACCACAACTTCAAAATCGGTCGAGGTTCTTGAAACCCGAACGAAATTTCTGGTTACTGTACTGTGTGATCAACCACACATTCACTTTTCGCACAACATTTTTTTTGCTTCCACAGCATTATGGCCCAGTTCGAACTTGTAAAGCATAAATTCCCGAATTAGACTACATTGTATGTTCATCTATAAGGGTTTCAAATCACACCAACGGTTTTAACAGTTTCGATCACGTGTATATATATATATATATATATATATATATATATATACCATGCCCTCCGCTCAAGCAAGATGCGACACAAGTACAATTTCTTAAGCGGAGTTTAATTGGTTTGAATTCAGAGTTTTCTTTCTCCTAGACTGGTTGCCTAACCAAGGTTAAGCCTAGTCTGCCCTACTATTTACCCACAGCTGGAAGGAGAGTAGGTGGATGCAAACCTTTCCCTGAAGTATTAGCGCTATATGAAATGTAAACAGCCTCGTCGAAGATTTGAACTCGTCTCGACGTTAACCATGCGCCTACACGGTCATATGATATATACGCCGCAAACTAGCATGTGCCAAAGTATTGCAGAATTTTTTTTTTAAATACATGGTTGGTTGGTTGGTTGGTTGGATTTTACAGCATGTTGTTGGGTTATATTATTTTATGTCAAAGACATTTTGTTTTATTGGATATTCAAATTTTTTCCAGCATAATCTTACAAAAAACTCATTTTTGGTCTATTCAATCTATATATAGATGCGACCCTAACAAGAAACCTGCTACATAAATTTGAACTGTTGTCGCTAATGTGAATAAGACGTCAATGATTGACCTGAAAGTCATGGCGATGAAAGGGTATTCTACATTCCCCAGAGTTCCAGAATTGGAACTTTACCACTAGATGCGGTTTAACGTCAAACACAGGACACTAAGGCCCTCAGTTACAGCCTTCTAGCACATATATTATAAAAGGGTTGGGGTTTCCATAAGGGCGATATGGTTGGGACAATCATATAGATGCTAAGAATTTGCGTGACCAATCGGATTGATCAGTAATGGCCAAAGTGGAGTGTTGCCTGTCATGCACTGCTTAGCCATCAGGATTCTGTCTTTAAGCATCACAGATCATCATCCACGGTCAACAGGTGGCCCCATTAGGGTGGGGGTTACTCCTCTGTAGTGGGTGTATTCTGCTGCGCTAACCGACAAGACGGACATGAAAATGTTAAACATCAGTGAATGATTGCTTTTTGATGATGGAATGTCTACTTTGTTGGGAACTTATAAACCTAATTACACACGAATTTAACACGTGGCCTACGTTTGCTCAAAAGGCGGTTTCTCTTCACTGACGTTGCCATATTTCATTTATTGCATCAGTTTTGAAAGTACACGTAATGTTCCAATAATGTACCACGCCTCTGTGATATAATATAATACCAACATGTGTACGGCAATAGTAAATTGACTTTGTTACGTGTTGGTACACATTTGGCGCGCGTATTTATCTGTGATTTATTTATTATCTGTATATATGTCATACAATATGATATGATAGCACTATTTAATATAGAAATGATTTCTAATGATAAGGTTATAAGTTATATAGATAAATATACATGTGTGTGTGTGTGTGTGTGTGTGTGTGTGTGTTTTGTGTGTGTGTGTGTGTGTGTGTGTGTGTGTGTGAATAGTTATTTGGCTGTGAATAGATTCCTTTTTTTTTTTTACTTTTATATCACTTTTTTGAATAAAAGTTCTAGTTATAACATAATTTTTCATTGTTTCCACCTTCTTTAAGTAGTATATGTAGATACTGCTATGTTATTATGAAAGTATATATTCTAGATATTGTCTTTAAAAAGAAAGTGAAATATTTGCAATGATACATGTATGTACCATTACGTACACCAATAATATACATTGTGGTACATATGTGCACCAATGCGTAGTCAACGTGTTACGACATATCCTTTATCTCGCCTAAATGCAAGTATTCGTCTTCATATTCCATGCAAGATAATCGAGCTCAATCGATGAGGTAATAACATGAGGACGGTTTCAAAACACGCGAGCTGTACGTTTATTAACAAGTACTTCTAATCGCCCTTAACAAAGAAACTAGGGGCAGATGACTGACCCCTATACAACAAGAATTCGGAGTAAATGACTCTAGTCCAGACAATTTACTACGATAAGTAAATTCTTATATACTTATTATAATGGAGATTATGAGTCTGTCCGTCTGAAACCGAAACTACGTCACCGCCATCGACACAATTCCCTTAGTTATCAGCATAATAGTCTCAATGGTTATTAGATAATCATTATTTAATCATAATTAGCATCTTATGAATTAACAATATCTCTATTAAGGTATTGCTGAGATAGATTTGCCTCAAAACAGCCTATGATATTAATGTAGCCATGCACAAAATTTACCAAGGTAGAGTTTTTTTTTTAATTTCTTGATTTTAAAACAATTACCAAAAATCCGAGAATTGTCCAATTTTAATGAAACTTTCACCAAATTATTTTTCAACGACTTAATTTTATAGCAATTATTAACGTATTAAAAGCAATCCTATGTATAATTTTATATTGAAACCAATTAGAATAAAGTAAAAGTGTAATCTTTTTTGTATTCGTATTTAATTTCATTAGTTTTTCTAATTCGATATAATATTTAATTATATTAACATTTTAAAATTTTTTTACTAGTACTTACTAATACTTACCTGACACCCGGCCCTCGGGTTGGGGGTCCAGTGACTTCGGCCCTGGACTGGTTAAGTAATGTTAACAGCGTTGAACCCAGGGGGCTATCCCCCCCCCCAGGCAATACCAGCTCCTTTGATTTAAAGTGACATGGGTGGGTTTATTGCCCAGTGCCTGAGGCACTCCTCTTGAGGGGGGGGATGCCAACGGGATCAATGCATATTGTGCACCTACCATCCTTTGAGCTTCGGCTCGTAGGTGGTCCCACATTAAAAAGAACTTGCGTCATACCCGCATACTTTGGATGCGAGGTAAAAACCCTTACAAATATACCATCTGACTAGAATGATAATTTTAACACACTTCACATCTGGTGCCCGTCGGGTGAAATGATGTAAACGAGCTTAACTTCGAGGGGCCATTCCCCTCTCTCCAAAACAGTGCGTATCCTTCTTCTAAAAGAGATAGGATCAGGTTCATTGCTTGGTGCCTGAGGCGCCCCTAAACCGGTATACTGACAGACCACTGTCAACCTGTACGCGAGGGAGTCTCCACTTAAAAAACGACCATGTGTCAAAACCTGTAAATAACAGTGTAACAATTATGTGCGTGCGCGTGTGTGTTTATTTGTGTATGTATGTTCTCTCTCTCTCTCTCTCTCTCTCTCTCTCTCTCTCTCTCTCTCTCTCTCTCTCTCTCTCTCTCTCTGTGTGTGTGTGTGTGTTTCTGTATGTGCGTTGATTTGTTGCATACTCTTTTTAAGTTAGCCTCTATCGTGTTTCTGTTCTTCTAATGTCTACTCTATTTCTATCTGCTGTCTGCTTCTTCGTATTGGGGTTTCTTCTTGGATCGAGCCGGACACCCCCTTCATCGGGGGTTGTCTGCTTCTCTGCATTCCATCTTTAGTATTTAATCATAAAACACGGGGACATTTCATCATGTACACCATTATTAAACCGATTCCCGATACATTCTTGCCGCGCGCACGTGGGAAGAGAAGCAGAAGAGACACCAGGAAAAATAACCTAAACGGCAAAGGGCAGATAACCAGGACTTTGCATCACTAGAGACTAAGGGGCGCAACTCCACATTTTGTTCAATATATAACAAGGATAATACTTAGTGTGGCAATGGATAAACAGACAAGACTTTATTAAATATGATGTTGGGTAGGCAATAAGGCAATTAATCTTGTTCCACAATAATGGATAGCTTTCAGATATTTTTTTGTTTTTTTGTAACTAAAAATCTTGATGTGATTTTTTGGACTTTGGCCTCAGCTCAATGTCATGTTGGATTGAAACTAGTCCCCCCGCAGCCCCATTTTGACTCATCACCCCCTAGATCTTTCTACCGCCCCCAGGAGCCCTGTCGACTGCGGTTTTAGAATATACCGACAGAACCTCTATAGAGAAGCAAGAACCTCTGTAGAGAAGCAAGACATTCCCCAATGGGGCCATCAGTTGGCCGTGATGCTTTTGGACGGAATCTTGTTGGATGAGTAGTCCATGACATGCTACACTCTACTTTGAACCTTTTAAGCTAGACAGGCCGTCGGAGAGGCTCTATCCGATAAACCAGCTGGTCACGTCAAGCCCTAGCACATATTGGATTGTCCCAATCTAATAGGTATTAGGGCTTAGCCCATATGGTAAGCCCCAACCATTTTTATCATGTATGTGCTAGAATATGGTTGATGAAAGTCTTAGTGTACTGGGTATGACGTTAAACTGCATCTAATGGTGAAGTTCCAATTTTGGGCTCTGGGGTGTGGAGTACCCCTTAATCGCCATCACTCCCAGATCCACTTTGATCCAGAATGGTTGTACCTTTTAGGGTCACATCTATGGATTAAATTGGAAAAAATGAATTATTTAAAAATGTGTTAAAAAATTGAGTTTAATTTTTTCTTTTAATACCCATCAAGCATGAATAAAACAAAACGTCTTCGGCATAAAATAACTCTGTTACATAATTTATAAGCAGTCATAATTTATGAACGCACCTGTTGTTAGAATTCGAATTAGGGTTTAAAATCATGGGGTCTATGGAAAGGTACCGACAGCTGACGGTTAATAACCTTTGACCCCTTAAATACACGCCATTACAGACGCGTGAGAACAAGTTTAGTTAGTCAGATCGACCCGGATTTCAAGGAGCGTAGATGTGTTGTCAACTCCCGGGGACGGTCTTCCCGCGGCGGAATCAAATGGGGAAATAAAACTTGATCAAGAACACCAAGTCTTGTTGTTAATTAATTATTAAACAAGCAATGCCCATCCTAGCCTTGTAAGAAGTAACAAAGAAAATCAACACCCAGCCGAAAGCCCTGAATAGAAGTCAGCCCAGAGAAGATGGCGGCCGAAGTAGAAGCAGTAAGCAACGAGTCATTAATCAGAAGAGTAATCAAGGAAGAAATATCATCTCATCTCTAAACTAACTGTCTGTCTGTCTGTCTGTCTGTATGTATGTATGTCAGTCTGTCTGTCTATCTGTCTGTCTCTCTCTCTCTCCCTCTCCGTATATATACCTGATGTTGAGTATATAACAACTAAACAAGAGTTGACATGCCATAAAATCCAACAAAACAGACCAAACCATCCCCAGGGTGGCGGCATCCCCCACTTTGAAAACCACTGGTCTACATTCATTTTTCTCCATAGTCATTAGACTTTCACTTTGTTTTTATCATGTGTGTTGGAAATTTTTTATCCAAAAGAAATTTTGTATGGCATTTTGAATGCCTATTTTTTGTTCGCCTTTCAATGTGTCTTGTTTCGTATCTTGTTACGAAAACAAACGAAAAAAGGGACCCCTGTCGCTGGCGCCGAAAAACCTGGACTTTGGTCACGTGCCCGCTAAAACCTTTCTTTTGGGATCAGGGAACTCGAGGCGAGAGGATGCCTCTTTGAGTCTGGCAAGCAACCAGCAGATTGTCCATTCTTAGCTACAATATAGACATTGGCCGGTTCCTGAAAAAACCTTAGTTGAGAAGGGTGGCTTTTAGCTTTCGGAAGCCAGCAATTTTCCCTTAAAAAAGAGATACGGGGGTTCTTCATTTCCTTTGGCGAAAAAGGTGGCAGTTCCTTTTTACTTATTCTTCAGACTACGAAGATAGAAACATTGTTGTGAGTGTCCACATTTTAGACGAAAACGGACAACAACGCGTGGAAAAAAAGGTACCAGCGCAGAGGGACCAGCCGTAATTTTCAACCTCAATATCTCTCGTTCTTTAGCGAAAAAGAACGAGAGATATTGAAAGGACTTTTTGAGTTCTGTTGAACTATTTTTTGCCTCTCCTGCGTGAGAATATATTTTTTAAAGGGCTGTTCTTTTATTGTTTACACCCTTTCTGTTATAGTAAGTGTAACCTTCTTTTTTATACACTTTTTATTCAATTTTGTATTTTGGTATTCGGCCCCTAAATTTTCCATTTAGCGGGCGCATGGGGAATTTCATGCAATTCTAATTTGTATTGTAATATTTCATTTTTGCCTAATTTGCGGAGATATTTGTAAATAAAATTTTTTTTCTCTATCAAGTAAGACCGTTCTTAGCTTCATTTTTCCCTACCCTTTTTTAGTAGACGTCCGTTTAAGTTCAATAGTCGATATTTTTCTGAACCTAGAAAAATATTTACGAAATGTCTTAAACTTATTATTTTGATCTTTTTATCTCCCCTCACCTGGGAAATAGTCACTGACACCATCCGGTTTGCTAGTTTCTTTTTCTTAGAAAATTAAAAGAATATTTAAAAATGGATTGGCCAATATTTTTCTCGGAAAATCGACGACCCACTTTTACTAGATAACTCATCGATCGTGTACAAACGTCAATAGATGTATTATACTGAAATATTACTTTCTATTCAATTAATCGTAAACAACACAACAACCAAAATTATACTAGGTATACCCAACTTGTCGAAAAATTCGTGCTTTTACAAAACATAATACCCCCCCCACACACACACACACCGTTTGAAAAAAGTTACCAAAAATCAGGGAATTATCCGATGTTAATGAAATTTTCAGTGTTGATTTTTTCAATGAATGAATGTTATGAATTTTACTTGGTGTTATTGATTTCTAATATTATTGTTTTATTCTCAAATGTTTTAAAAGCAATCTTATGTATAATTTTATATTAAAATCAATTAGAATAAAGTAAAAATAAGTGTAATCTTTTTAAAAAAATTGTATTTAATTTCATTAGTTTTTCTAATTCAATATAATGTTTAATTCAATATAATATTTAATTGCATTAAAACTTAAATACTTACGCTGCCACTCGAGGCATGTGTCCAGAGATCTTCGGCCTCTCGACCAGTTAAGTAAATTTAACAGCGTTGATCCCAGGGAGCTATCCCACCAGGCAATACCTGCCCCCTTGATTTAAAGGGGCCAGGCAGGGTTTATTGCCCAGTGCCTGAGGCACCCCCTTTGACAGGGAATACCGACGGGATCAACGCATTTTTTGCACCTACCACCCATGAGCTTCGACTCGAGGGTGGGCCCACATGAAAATGTCCTTGTGTCAAGTGGGATTCATGTCAAATACTTACTTGAGTCCGGAGGTTTTTTTTTTTTTTGCTAGTTCACTTAATATTAAACAACACAACAACTAGATTATACAATAACTTATACAATAAGTTCGTATGTTTATTTATAGGGCCGTAGCAACCGGGGGCCCTTATTTATAGGGCCGTAGCAACCTTTCTCTTTCTCTTTATATTCAAATCCTAATTTTTAATTATCTTCTCGGATATTAATATTTATATATGTACATGTATATACTTGCTTAAAAGTTGTCCCATCGAGTGGCAATTAAGCTAGCTCATGTGTGGGGCTCTTGATCGGGGCTTCGGCCCAACAATGACACTTAATGCATGAAGTACATATTGAATTTTATTAAACTTGAACAATATTTTTCAAACAATTAACAATTTTGATATTTAAGCTTACGTTTGAAAATTGAGCTCTGGGGGCGGGCAATACTGCTTCATTGTAATTACTCCCAGATCCACTATGTCCCAGAATGTCAGTAGCTGTTAGGGTCCCATCTATGTGCGAAATAGATCTTTTTAAAAATCCTTTGTATTCGATAGAACCGTGTGCAAAATAAATGAATAAATAAATAAATAAAATCTCTAAAGAAACAACTACACCAAAAATGTAAATATGAACGTACAATGAACGCGATTCCCAAACTTCTATACTTAAAACAATCATAGACGGGCTATGTGCATCTGCTGCAGGGCCACGTTGTAACGTGGCCCTGCGGCAGATGCACATGTCACTGCGCTACTGAGGGCGATACGTAACGCAAACGTATACAAGGCAATCTCTCGTTACCAAAACAAATCCTTTCTAATAGCGGTAGGCCAAAATCCTTTCTAGTAGGGTGTTCGCCAAAATAAATCCTTCCTCTTTCTGTGTTCAGGCGATATCTAGTTACGGTGGGTAGAGGAGGAATGTCAGTGGACAGAGACGTCAGTGGACACGCGTCGTCGTCACGGTCAATTGACTTAAGTCAACAGATTATCTTTCTGTTTGGCTATCGTTTTGGCTTGGGGTAGACTGCTATTTGTTTTGTTTTGTTCATTCATAAAACTTTTTGTAGTGACAAAGCGGAGTACACAGGAGTTTCTTTTCTTTACCTAGTTTATTGTCTCAGTCAGTTTTTTTCCAAGAGAGAGGAGAATCTTATTCGCTTGGTTCCCTGAAACTTAGGTCCACTTGGTATCCTTGATTATTAACTTAGTTCGTTCAGCCGTTAAATTGCTTAGGGCCACTTGGTATCCTTCGTTAAGTTTGGCTTAATTAACATACGGTCTTCGGTGATTATTAACTTAGTTCGTCCAGCCGTTAAGTCCAAAATTCTACCTCGAGTCTGTGCCATCCGAGCATCTGACTCCAAACTAACTTCCGTCTGTTCTGTACCAGTGCCCCAGCTCCACTCCCTCAGCTCAACTAACTCTAGACTTCTCAGGACAGGTGCTTCGTTTAGAACATTCCAGAAAGTTCTATAAAATTCTTCAAGATTATAGAACACCCCAAACACGTGTTCAATCTCGCAGTCACACCTAAAACATCTGGTGAGCCATATCAAAGAAACTAATCCAATTTTCAGTCGCCATTGAGTCTCGTTTTTGGCGGAATTATTTATCCAAGAAAACTTTTGTTTATTTCTAGCTAGTAATGGGAATTTAATTATCTCCCTCAGATTACAGGGATCACCTGTTTTAACCCCGGCTAACCACGGATATCATATTTTTTCAGGCTTTGAAACACCTGCCTAGATTATACTACACGGTTGACATGCCGTTAAAACATATCAATCAATCAATCAAACCAAAAAAGGAGTATAAGGATATCCTGGGTATTACTCAAAGTTACATTAAATGGTGAGACTTCAGGACGCTAAGGGAGTAATAAGGAGTCACCCCTGTGTAACAATTACTCCCACTCTGGCCCGTTAGAGTCCTATGTACGGTCCAAATATATATGTGTATAAATCATCAGTATTGGACAGGAATACTTGATTCTATAAAACTAAGGGCAAATTATTAGTATTGGATTGTGTAATATCTTCTGTTTATATTAAGGATGACTACAGATAATCTTAAGACTCATCAAATAAGAACAAATGTTAATCAGTATGGCTTACAATAGGTGGTGCTCACTTCCATCGGTGTAGATAGAATAACCATCTGCACTGAATGATGTGTCCCACTCGGCCGATTCACCCTTCTACTGGTCGACAGTTTCGCTCGGTTAGGTTGTTTCCCTGCATTTTACAGTCCGGTACATTCTCTCCACTCCTGCTGTGAGTCAGAGATCCGAAAAGATGAACCAGACGTCTGATGAAGTCTCTTGAGTCGGGCAAACCGTCGAAATAGCTGCACAAAATTAAGACCTTAACAGAAGGAAGAAACAGTGGGTAAATGTAATATCTTTTTTTAGTTTTGTCGCATTGTTGATTACATTAAACCTTCCCACTGCTCACCCTGTTGGCTGGGGCAGAAGTATACACCAGCTGCACCTCTGCAGAGGTGTAAAATCACCCAATGGGGCTACCTGTTGGCTGTGGGTGGCGACCCGTGATGCTTAAGGACGAGACTCTAGTGACTAAGCATTTCAAGACTTGCAACACTCCCAACCATATTGCCCTTATGGTAATCCTCAACCATTTTTATCATATATATGCTAGAAGGTGGTGACTGAGGGTGTTAGTGTCCTAGGTATGACGTTAAACTACATCTAATGGTGAAGTTCCAATTTGGAGCTTTGGGGAATGTGGAGTACCCTTTCATCACCATTACTTCCAGTTCCACTTTGACCCGGAGAGGTAGTAGCTGTTAGGATTCCATCTATGGGTTAAATAGGAAAAATGAGTTAAAAAATATGTTAAAAAGAGTTTAAAAAATTAAATACCCATCAAGCATGAATAGAACAAAACGTCTTCGGCATAAAATAACCCAACAAGTGTTGACATGCCGTAAAAAAACTTTCTCACTGCTGTCTATCTTCATGTAAGTAACACTGGTATACGCTACTTGACAATTCAGCAAGAAGTCAATTTTCTAATGTTCGGAGGCTGATATAAGGTCTTCGGTTCAGGAGGTCGTCGCAGAGTGCCGTCGACTCCAGTGGTAGTCAAAAGTATTCTCTGCCGATATACGAAAAATCCCAACTTATATGCAATCTGGCCCTTAGCGAGGTGGGTCCCAGAAAAGTGTGTGGGGTTTTACACCAAATTAGTTTTTTTTCCAAATTTGGGGAATTGTTCAATACCTTGTTAGTGGTCAGAAGGCTTGATCCACCCTCTAAAGTCCAACTTGCACCAATTTGGACCACTCGCCCATACCGAGGCCTACGAGAAGATTAAGGTCTGATGGATCGAGTCTGACGTCACTGTGACATCATCATATCTAGTGATTCGGCTGATTTTATGAGAAATCTAATTCTTTGCGTGTGTGAGGGAACGAAAGACCCCAAATATCAAATCATTAATATTATCTTATCTGATGTCCCAATTGACAGAGCAATTAATAATTCCCCTTATCAATTTGTCTACGCTGCAATTTTCTCAAGTAAACAACTTTCTATTTCCGAAATATCTCAGAAATAAAACACATGGCCTGTACTTCTAACTGACCCATCACAAAAGTGTAATTTAACACCTTTTTTTACATTTTCCATGTTCAAATCTTCTTTTAAGCCATCCAAAACCTCAGTGTCACAATGCGAGCATACTACAGATAGGAATATTTGATTCCATAAAACTGTATGCAAATTATTAGTATTGGATAGGAATACTTGATTCTATAAAACTGAGTACACATTATTTGTATTGAATAGAAATACTTGATTCTATAAAACTGAGTACAAATTATTAGTATTGGATAGGAATACTTGAGCTGAGTACTGGATAAAAATACTTGATTCTATAAAACTGAATACAAATTATTAGTATTGGATAGGAATACTTGATTCTATAAAACTGAGTACAATTATTGTATTGGATAGGAATACTTGATTCTATAAACTGAGTACAAATTTTAGTATTGGATAGGAATACTTGATTCTATTGAGTTTATACTTGATTCTATAAAACTGAGTACAAATTATTAGTATTGGATATGAATACTTGATTCTATAAAACTGAGTACAAATTATTAGTATTAGATAGAATACTTGATTCTATAAAACTGAGTACAAATTATTAGTATTGGATAGGAATAATTGGTGCAAACAAATTATCATCGAATATATTTACCCCCCCCCCACACACACACACTCCGCACAAACAGGATGCGACTCATGGTCAATTTTTAGGCAGAGTTTAATAGGTTTAAATTCAGAGTTGTTCTTCTCCTGGGCTGGTAGCCTAACCAAAGTTAAAGAGCCCCTACTATTTACGCATAGCTGGAGGTAGAATAGTTGTATGCATAACTTTCCCAAGGGTATTAGCGCTATGTAAAATACAAACGGCTTCGTCCGGGATTTGAACCCGGGTCGCCGTATTCATTTCCTGCGACAATAACCATTTCACGACGTGCCTCCAAATAATTATCGTAGACAAATAAAGAGCAATTTTTAAAAAAATGATTGCAATGGAACGTTGAAAATATTAATGGCTATTATTATAATCAAACATTTACAAATGAATCAAATTTCGGCTTTAACTAACCCATATAGTGTTGATATGCTGATAAATGAAACAAACCAAAGTTAAAGTATCAGTATTAGATAGGAATAAATAGGAAATAGTAATAGATAAGAATACTTTTTAAAAAATAACAGTGATTGCATGAAAATAGAAATTAATTACTTAAAACCATATAAGTAAGTAAAGTCGTCGGGGTGGCCTAAAGTCGGTATCAGCCAATCAGCGACGGAGTCTATCCCTTTTACTAGCGCTAGACCAAGGAGATGTTTTTTTCGTCTGAGATGGAGCACCACACCTACCATCAGCTCCTTACTTTACTGCACAGATCCCTGTGATACTCATACGCTGAGTTGACGAGGGCCGGCATCGAACTAAGAACCTTGTGGTTTCTAGCCGAACGCTCTACCGAGCTAACCTGGCCTTTTGAAACCATATAATTATGTGCAAATTATTGGTATTAGATAGGAATACTTGAAACTGGCCGCCCTGTCGATGCGGCGTTAAAATGCACCGACTGCACCTCTGCAGAGGGTAAGACTCCCCGAATGGGGCCACCTGTTAGCCGTGGTGGTGACCCGTGATGCTTAAGGATGGAGTCTTGGTGGATGAGCAGTCCATGACCTGCAACACTCCACTTAGAACCTTACTTAGGCTAGACGGGCGCGTCGGAGAGGCCCCCTCCGATCAATCGGCTGGTCACGTCAATCCCTAGCACCTATATGATTTTCACAACCCTATTGCCCTTATGGCAACCCCCATCTCTTTTTATCATATGGGTGATAGAAGGCGGTGGCTGAGAGTCTACATGTCATGGGAATGACGTTAAACTCTATCTGATGGTGAAGTTCCAGTTTTGGAGGTTTTGAGGAATGTGGAACACCCCTTCATCACCATTGCTCCCTGGTTCACTCTGGCCCGGAGTGGTAGTACCTGTTAGGGTCCCATCTATGGGTTAAATAGAAAAATGTATTTATTTTAAAACTTTAAATGACCCATTGAGGTTGATATGCCGTAAAAACAAATCTAACCAAACCAAACTAATTGAAACTGGGTGCTAAAAGATGATTTATAGGAATACTTACTTGAAACCATATACTTGTTTGAAATATTCGTCCTATCTAATAGGAATATTTCAAGTAAGAATACGTAGAACATTGGGGTAAAAAAATTGTTTTAAAAATTATTAGCATTGGGTAGGAATGCTTTAAAGCCATATAACTGTGCAAACAAATTATTATTTCACCCCTTGACAGTTTTTCACACTAGCGATAGCTGATGGTCGTCATTGGAGTCTGATTGACAAAAAGTTTCCAGGATTCTTCTTAGTATTCAAGCCGATCTCAACAATGCTCTTGTCTGGATGGTCTCAATTCTTCCTCTGATTTCCAGTTCCTCTAGACTGTTTTCTAAACTTTATGGGACCGTTCCAAGTGCACCAACTACAATTGGCATCACTTTCATCCTCATATTCCACAGTTTTCTCAATTTTCTAGCAAGGTCCAGGTATTTGTTTATCCTTTCATTTTCTTTCATCTTCACCCTGTGATCTGCTGTAACTGCAAAATATACCAGTTGTCAAGTTCTCCTTTCTTGTTAATTAATACTATGTCTGATCTTTTGACCGGGCGTCTGAGTTCAGCACTCACAGATAGCAGAAAATTTCCTCCAAATGGTCGCGAAACGCCATGATGGCAGAGGTAAACTAACTGTAATGACAAACTATATCACCGATAAACTTTGGAAAGCTTTATTCTACTTAGAATAATTGGTACAATTATTAAGAGTTTATATATATAGTATTCCCTAGAGAGTTCTCCAAAGGGGAGGTAATCATAAAGTAGGGGAGTAGCTCTCAATTATTTATTACACTAACATACAAACCAACTTACAAAAGAGTAAATTATCGCTGGAAACCAACCGACTAGAATTTGGGGAAAAAAATTTAAATTTTGATACCATTTTGGTAAATCTATGGTGGGCAAGAGGTTTTGTGTTTAAGGTTTAAAGGTGACTGTGGTTATTTCTTGGTGCGTGTTCCTAGGGTTTGCTTTTAACCCCACTTTATTTGGTGGTCGCGCTAAAAAGGAAGGAATTCAAGGAAGGAAAAAAAAAGAGACAAGACTTAGGCTTTATTCACCGGTCATAGTCACCACATAGCAAGGAAATATCTCTCTGGCCAGTGACTAGACACAGTTAAGTCCTAAACTCGAATGGCCGAGAGATTCTTTTTTTCCCGCACATGCGCGGAGGGTTCATTCGGCGAAGGTTTGTTATTATTATTATTATTATTATTATTATTATTATTATTAATTTTATTTTAATCCCCACAAATCATCGAAACCTCTTTCATCGAAGACAATTTAAGAGATACTTATTGCTGGCTTGTCTTTGATGGGCTGGAACAAATTATTCCAGCAATAAAGATTGTCACCTAAAAGCGGTTTTAGAAAAGTGTGTTTTTTTTTTTAAATTATTTTTATACGTAATAAGCTAGGCTAAAAGCTAAGAGCTGTGAAAGAAAAGAGAATACAAGATGAATTGCCTGAGTTAACGAAGAAGACACATACTTGTGTGAACACCTCTTTATATTGATATTAGTTTTAATCATAGCATTGGTTTTGTGGCGGGGTCTTCTATGGTCTCTAAATAGAAATATTCTATCTTTACTTATGTATTTTATCTCCAGGTATGTTTTTCAATTACGAAAAATATTATGAAAATAGAAACAAGTGTTTTATAGTTTATGCATTCAAAAATATTTTTAAATATTGCATCCTTTAAGGCAATCCCTTGCCTACAAATTGCTGACTCTTGCACAAATTACCGATTCCTGACTCCGACTTAACATCACTGAACGGAACACACAAGAAGAATAAGTTTTTGTTTGATTTTGTGTTTTTTTTGTTATTAAATAAGCTATTCATTATAAAATTAATACTTAAAAATAAAGTGCTGAAATTTTCATTTACGAAAAACAACCTAGAGCTCAGTTTTCGTAAGCTACAAACGAAAACTGGACCCCGGGTTGTTTTTCGAAACTAGTTAAAATATGAACACAAGTGGATTTAATTACCAAAAAGCCAACGGAACAAAGAGATAAATAATTCTGACAAAAAAGTTACACATTCCAGATTCATGACAATATTATTTATTTTTTGTTTCTGAAAATGTTTGTAAAAAATATTTCCACTCTGATTTTAAAATTTAGAAAATAATCATTATAGATAGTTTAATGATGGTGTTTCTCTAGAAAATCCAGTTGATAAAATGTCTGTGGCAAAATTATATAGTAATGTAGCATTCTCCAGTCAGTTTAGAATAAGTTTCAATTATTTGCTTAGTTTTCTACTTGAATAATATATCCCAAAATTACGTCCTCAAATCGCTACAATTCACCAAATCACCATATTTCTTTAATCTTTCTCTCCTCCAAAGTCAAGGAATCTTGAATCCAAGATGCGATAAATCCCTTATGCCTCACTAGAATCAATATATTGATATTCGTGTTCCCTAAAAGTACAACCGATATCATCTGGCAACACCCTCTGCTTAAAAACTCTTTGAACATTTGAACTCTTGCTTGTTTTTATTGCATATCCCTGTTTTATAGTTTGCTTGTACAGTAAACATTTTGTAGTACAAGTCGTTTGTCTCCTTTTCTCAAAAGCGGCACCCTTCTCCTCACTGCGTTCTAAGTACGGTTATTCTCCTATAAAACTATGGTTTAAACAGTGCTTTTCTGGGGGGGGATCCCACAATACAGCGACCGAAAAGTGTGTTTATATATACCACAATAAAGATGAGGACAACAGTCCAAAACATCAAAATATTCGTCGTAAATTGTTCTTATATTTATACCGTTAAAAGAAATGAGATACTCAATCAATTATCGTTATTCAACAAGCCATACTTCAATTAATTAATGGACTTTATTCTTGCAAAAGAGCCCCCCCCCCCCAAAAAAAAAATGAAAATATCAATTACTAATCCCATTAAGTGACCTTTGTAATTTAATACAAAATAAATATATCAGTAATAGCTTTCAAACATCATCATTTAAATCACAATTAAACTACCGCAGAGAATGATAATAATTACTTATTCAGTTAAGCAGACATGATATCAGATTTAATTATAATCTTTTCCTTTGTTTAAAAAATATATCACCAAAATCAGTCAGCGAAAATATGATGACGCGAGAAACTTATTTTCAATAAAGATTTTTTAATGGTGTAAAAAAATGTTGGTTGTTAGTTCAATGGCATATCAACGCTAATGGATTATTTGATGGAAAATCTGTTTTCTATCTATCTATCTATCTATCTATTCTCTCTCTCTCTCTCTCTCTCCCTATATAATATATATATATATATATAATATAATTTAAAAAAGTAATTCCATTAACTTCATGTGTATTGATAAACTGGTGGTTGGTCATCAGCCACCGCATTCTAGCACTCATATATCAAAATGGGTTGGGTGTTTGCCATAAGGTCAATTTGAAGAATACGGTCGAGACAAACATATAGATGTTAGGGCTTGACATAAGCCAGCGATTGATTGGATGGGGTATTTCCAACCACCCATCTAGTCGAAGTGGAGTTTTGCATGTCACGAGACCATTTAGTACCCGGTTTACAATTGCTCAGCAACCACAATCTATCCGAGGCATTATGGGTGACCACCACAGCCAACAGGTGGCTCCACGGAGGGTCTTACCCCTCTACAGAGGTGCATTCAGCATATTCTAGAGCCCCAGCCAACAGGACAAGTGAAAAAATGTATAAGTAAATTAATCTAAACAAACCAGATATAATAGTTAAAGATCCTTTTAATTCTGAAAATTGATATGATTACTCCAAAAGGAAAGGAGAAAATGGCCGAGTCAAGCAATTTTAGCTATCTTGTTTGGTTATAATTTATATTAGCTTTTAACTTAATAAAAGGCAAGATGTATATGAACAGAAAAAATTCCTTTTTTAATTTTATTTTTCCCCTTAATTTAACATTGAAAGAAAACCAAAAAGATTATTTAGAAAAGAACAACTGCATTAACTTCTAGACATAATACGCACTTCACTGTACTCAACACACATTCCAGACATTCATTAATTAACCATATATACCAAGAACATCTCTGCTGAATTCTTTTCTTTCTTTTTTATTAATCAATAATGAAAAAAATCCGTTCAACTTCCCTTATTTCCTATTCTAACTGAAAGAGAAATTTAATGGGAATAATTCGGATTATAAAGTTGCTTCCCTTGAATGATTATATTTGACGTTGTAAAATAATTTGTTTTCTACGACAAAAATGATAGATCATGAACACTTGAGAAATAAACCTATAAAAATATTCCTTATTTACCTCAAAGAAAGAAATAATAGCACACCTCTGATAAGGAAATACGTCAGCTATTTTATCAACAATTTGAGTAAGCCCATAATAGGACGGTATTTGTTCTGAGAAAAACAAATGGATTTGATTCTAAGAAAAATGAGTTTGGAAAAAATCCACACGTTTATTGGTAAAAAAATTTACGCAAAAAGAAATATAATTCAAACTCTATTCATTATATTTTTTCTAGTGAGATTATTTTATAAATAAAAACAAAACAAACAAAAAACTTTTCGAACAACATGAAACAAAAACACTTGAAATTTTCTTTTATTCAATGAAACATTGACACCTATTATTCAGTTTACCTTCCGTTTCTTTCATCTTAATTTTAGTCATTTTTCATTGCAACCATTTATAATCAGGTGGTCGATAGTGTTTTGGACCCCGAATAAAGTATATTGGTATGATATTGAAAGGAACATTTAACCCCAAAAACCACTGGCGGAATGACACTGAAGAGGTTAAAATAAAATTAAAATGAAAATAAATAAATAAACTCCCATGAGCCTTCAAGGAAGAACCCTTCGCGCATGTACGAGAAAAAGAGCAACTTCTGAGCCCCGAAGATAATCCCTCGGTTATTCGAGTTTAAACCTTAACTGTTTAGTCGCAACCACGACCAGGGGATAATCCTCTGGCCACGGGCAACTAGGACCGGTGAATAAAGTCTAAGTCATAAAACCACCTTCTGCCTTTGTCTCTTTCCTTTTCGTTCCTTGAATTCCTTCCTTTTCAGCGCGACCACCAAATGAGATGGATTAAAAGTAAAAACCCTAAAACACGCAACAAGAATATCCAAGCTACCTTTAAACCTTTAAAACATCCAAACCTCTTACCACCCATTAACCACCTATTGTATGATTGTTGAACTTTCAAAATGAACGCTTGCCAAAATACAGTTGTGTGCCTTTTCTAAATACGTTTCCTAAATCCCGTCATTGTAAAAACATCCATCATTTTAAGACAAGTGTAGAATAAACCAAGTTTTGTAATAATACTTCAATTTATTCATACGTGTTAGGATTACTACGCTCGGCTAATAGGAGAAACATGTGCTGCCAGTAGGCGCTTGGTTAGCGTAGCAAATAGCATTATAAAAGTGGAAGTGGCAAACAAAATCCTTTTAGCTTTGAAGAAACACGCTCATTGTTCTCCTGTCTACGAAAAGGGAGGCTTTGTACCCCAGCATTTCATTCACATGGACACACAAGAACAGTAAATCAAACTTTACAGAGCAGAGCGATTCAAACTTTCTCTAACTAAAAAGACAATTTTAGGACATTTTGCCTCAATAACTTTCTTATACCACCCCTCCCATGTATCTCCTGTTCATGTTGTTATTCTCTCCTGGAAAGGCTTGCTCAGGCAGTAAAATCCTATCACTTATTTCATATTCTAATACACTTATTCAGTATTGTTCACATTTATTCGTACAGAAAACAATACTCAAACAACTATGCTTCCTCTACACGTGAAATAACAAATATGATTATTATGATTACAGTTAATATAGTGAGCTTATATTTAAATGTCGTGTTCCTAAAAAATACGAACCGTATCATCTTGCAACACCCTCTGTTACAAATGAACCGTTAAATCGTCCAAGCTTGAAATGCAAAAATGTAATCCTGATTATCTGTTCCTTGTCCACCGAATTCTATTTCTATGAGTGGTCACTCGACTAAATAAGACTATTCCATGTTATTAAAAAGAAAGACAGAAAAGCATCTACACAGAAAAAATAAAAAAGAAAGAAGAAGGGGAGATCGAACGACGGGTGGTATGCGGAACATGACGCTAATCTGTTCCAATTCGAACATAATAAAAATGAAAAAGAAAGAAAGATCTAAGAAAGAAAGAAAGGAGATTATTATACTTTTACGTATTGAACTATTTAGCAATAGCTCTTAAGTAACACAACCAAACGTGTAATAATAATATGCAATACTCGAGTATATCCACATGTCCTCTAGATTATATAATACTAGCAAAGTACCCAGGTGACAGGCGAAAAAAAAACAAGGTCAATCAAAAATAAATTCAATTATTAAAACAAAAACAAAATGGGTAAACTATAAATCCTTATTTTTTAAAAACATACTCCAAAATAAATATTCCACAAATGAAATGTTACAGGTTTAGAATACAAAAATAGAACTAATGAAGAAAAAAAAGAAAGATCAGATTGCTTTATTTATCAAGATAGTGCTGTATTTCATTTAAGGTTCATTCTCTCCCACACACAGCTCCTCATTGTTTAGATCACTCTGTCTGTCGACACACCTCTACTCACTGTTTAGACCCTTAAAATCTGTCCGCCAAGGTCCTGGCCCTAAAACACATAGTTTAAACCCGCCTAAGTATAACAGAGGACAATCCTAACCACCGGCACCACCTCATCGAACTTGCAGTTTCGAGTTCCTCAGTTCATCGTACACCCAGACGTGTGAAAGAGTGTAACAGAATGTTCTCTTGAAGAGATTCTCATAATCTTTCTTATCCTGAGACTAATCGGAAAATATTCAACTCGTCGTTCTGTTTTCTTTTCTTCTTCTTCAATGGTTTATTGTGTTTAATAATACTTCACCATTTTTTACATTATACTTACGTCACGATTTTCATTTATATTTTATTTATCGTTTTACATTATTTCTTTGCCAATTGGTAAAGCTACTGCCACAATCATTCGCACAACTGAGATGTAAATAAAGGTTGTACAGTTTCAGAAAAGGCCGGGTTAACTCATCGTAGAGCGTTATTCGGCTTAGAACACAAGTTTCTAGTCGATACGGCCCTCGCCAAGACTCATCGTATGAGTACTCAGGTTTAAAATAAGGAGTTATGGTAGGTGGCCACTCCACCTCAGACGCTGAAAAACAATCTCCTTGCGTCTTAGCGCTAGTGCAAATGGATAGACGCCCTCGCTATTGGCTGATACCGACTTTAGGCCACCCCATGACTTTACTTAATTTTGATTGTAAATATTAATATACAGACATAATTTTATTTTATTTTATAGATACATTTTTCAGGTTAAAAACAGATTCACAAAAAAAATGTTCTGCATCTTGTGGCGAGTTCTAACTGAGCTCTGGGAGTGGGATACCGCTTCATTGTATTACTCCCAGTCCACTCTATCCGAGTGGTAGTGCTGTTAGATCCTAGGGGGAATAGATTTAAAAAAGAAGTTTTAAAAAATATTGTTTCACAAATGAGTATTTAAAAAATTGAATACTCAACGGAAAATGAATTAAAAACAAAAAGTCTTCGCGAAAGAAAGTCAAAGGGTTGACTAACTGAAAAACCAACCAAAACCAGCCAACCAACACCCCCAACTCGTCAACTATAAATGTTTACCAGCTATATTGCAACCTCGATATTTTAAAACAACAGCTTATACGCAAGTTCTCTGAAAAATTAGCACCTCCTGTTATGACGCTTTTTTATTTCGTCTTTTTATTTTATTATTCTATTTTATTTTTATTCGCTTTTATTCGCAAACTTAATCCGTTGCAATTCCAGTATGTTTGGTTTTGACTTCACAAAAGGTTTTAACCTTATAAGCAGGAGTGCTCTTCCAGTCGATTGAACGAATAGGTGCGCCCCAAAACTTCCCGCATCCTTCAGTTCTTCACACCGACATGCAAGCACCATCCTGCACTGCACCATCCTGTCCTGTACTTCAGGCACAAAAACGGTATATTTAGTCTTCCAGGACTGAAATGCCCAAGAATATTCGGCAGACCATTTCCTTTTCTATTCTAGAGGTTTGTTTCAAGAATTAATCTGAGTCATACTTAACAATCTAAATTACATGTACTCTGTGTGATTCTATACTTACCCGTTTCTTCGAACTCTGTGTCCATGGCTCGCACCATTGGACTGGTAAGATATAAATAATCAGCTGATCCCAAAGGAGCCATCCCGCAGACAACACCTGTCCCTTTGTCTAAGAGGAATGTAAGTTGTTGTATTATTGGACCAAACCTGTTAAGAGTTACTGCCCCTTGAACTGGACAGAACCAACAGGGAGAATAAAGATGGCTACCTTAACCCTACACGTCATTCGAGTGTACTATTGTAATTCAGATAACATATCAAAGTTATACACGCAATATTTAGCACTGCACGCAGGAGCCCGGCTTGTGTCGTAGCCCACCACGTTATCGATCCTTGCGTCAACTACATGGTGGATGTCATAAATAAATACACTATTATTTTAATATCGAGTTTAGATACCCCTTGTTATCTCCCTAGCAGTTCCTAGTAGTTTTGACTAACGAGAAAGAGAGTCCCCTTTGGTTTGCATTGAGAGTGTTCCTTCTCGTAGACCGGTTACACATACCAAGGCTTAAAGAACCTAGTTGCCCTACTATTTACCATGCTGCCGTCTATAGAATAGTTGATTCGTACCCTCCCAAGGCGTATCACGCTATGGAAAATGCCAAAGCACGCATCTAGATTTAACTCGTGTCGCCCGTGTCTATTCCTAACGACGGTAACCATTACAGTGCGCGCCTCCAACTTATGTACAGGGCGTAGTTTAAATCTCGTCGTTGCCAAGTTTGAACGAAGAGAATCTATTGAGGTTTTATTTCAGTGCTACGAGGACTATTACTCCTCTACGCTCAGTGGCGGAACAGGAGGGGCAGGAAGGTAGCTCCCCAGACACAGCCTTAAAGGAGCGAAAACACCCTAACCCTTGCGTTGCTATATCATGACAGTATATTGCCTGTTACCACTGTACCACCTGAAAACTACCTAGACTTAAGTCCTATGTCCAGTGATCGCCTCGCGACAGTAAGATATAATTAATAGCGTATCCCTGGGGCGTACCTCCTGGCAATACCTGCCCCCTCGTCTAAAAGGCTAGCCCGCAGTATTATTACCCGTTCCTGAGGCGCCCCAAAGGAATGACAAAGGATTACGCAACTTCTTACATTGGCCACTGCGGAGCTTCGTTGCTGCAGACTTCCTAAATTAAAAATAACCAGTGGACTCACAGAGAATAGTACTCCTGAACTATGAATTGCAGAGAATTTGAAAGTGGCATAGTTGAAGCTTTAAAAAATCTTGAGATAGTATTTATTTATCTCGCCATCCCACTTGTATGCGGTGGACACAAGTCTTTAAATGTGGACATCCGCGACCAACTCATGATGTAGGCAAAAAAATGCTTGATCCCATCGGCATTCCCCCCTCAATGGCGCCTCAGTACTGGACAATAAACCCAGCCCGGCCACCTTTAAATTCAAAAGAGGCAATGTTGCATGCGGATTAGTCCCACAAGGCACTACGCCATTATTACTGACGGTCCAGAGCAAGCCACTGGACCCCCGTCTTATTGCGCACAACGTTTCGCCATGTTTCTCCGCCCTTCTTCAGGTTCTTTCTTGTCGAATTCGAAACTCTCTCTATATCTTCGGCAGCCTTCAATGTTCCGAGTTCGTGAGAAGTTCCCTGATTTCACAAGAAACACAAGAAGAGCGGCGACACATTATCAAACGTTGTGCATATAATAGTATACTAATTTTCGTCTGGCTAAAAATTTAAAAAACGAATTAAAATTAATCAAATCATTATTAAGTCAAACTTATTTTCTAAAACGAAATAGTAACATAATCACCATCATTGAAAAATATCATTACATATGCACGTTGATTTTTAATACTTTTAAAAACGATTTGTTTGGTCAATTTCGTTCGCATTTTTTGCTCTTCTAAATGATATAAAGGATTTTACAAATTTAATGCTAACATCCCGATTGCAAAAAAAATTGTTACCAAAAAATCAGGGAATTTATCGATTTTAATGAAATTTTCATATTGATTTATCAATTTAAGAATTTATAATGCACCATATTTATTTCAAAACTTAATTAAATTTTTGCTATGAAAAAATTAATATATTAAAATTCATTTAAAATAAATATTTCTGAGGTTAAGTATAAAATGTTATTATTTTAGATTCTAGAAATAAAATCTATTTAATGCAAAACCGATTACAAACAAAGTATACGTTTAAAAAAAAAACTCTACTGAAAATTAGCCCCCCCACCCTATTTTAAGCAGAAAAATATCGAGTATAATTTTCTTTATAAAGATAATAGCCAATCTAAAAAATCAAAGAGTAAAAAAGAAATCTCAAAAAAATGATTTTTTACCATTTTATTTTCCGATTTCGGTACTTATTTTCTTATAAAATATTCCACTTAAAATTTGTTTTTCATTTACAAACATTCGTCTTTTATCTTTTTATTTCTACTTAATTAGTATTAAACAAGGACCAACTCAGCTGAATATTTTACACCTCCAAGTAAGGGCGTCAAAATTATGTGACCTGAAAAAAATGGAGAAAGTTTTTAAATAAAATAAATAATGCATATAAAGATCATTTATTAATAAATTAAACACTTAAAATTTCATTAAAACCGATAATTCCCTATTTTGGCTAAATTATTCTTGTAAAAAGTCATTTTGTCAAAAACGCATTTAGGCCAATTTTTGTTATACCTAGTATATAATTATAAAGATAAGCGACAATAATCCGCAATAATCAAATTAATACAAATATCAAGCCTCATCTAAAAACAATCAAAGAAATAGAAAAGAAAAAAGAAATGATCTTTTCTTGAAACAAAATAGTTTGTATTCAAAAACAATAATCAATATTAATTTAGAACCAGCGACAATCACCACAACTTATCTCTTCCATAACTAATACTACTAATATTACTAACTAACTAACAATAATAAAACTATGAAGTTATCTCTACGGAAGAAAAAAGGTTCAATTTAATTTCTAATTATTTAATTCTATACAATTGAATCTCCATTTGAAATAAAAGTAATGCCACGTCAGCAGTGATTAATAAATAAATAAATAAATAAAATCGAATTAACGAATCCCAGAAAAAAATACATTTTCACTTTCATTTCCAAGAAATTTATCAACTCAGATACCTACAATTCAATAGTTTAAAGTCGCTTCAAAAACTTTACGTTTCATCATTGATTCTGAAGGAGCAAAGAAGGCTGTAATCCATTCGGCGGCGCTCAAGTAAGTGCTAAGTCTATGCAATTTACTTGAATTCCACTATCATTTTCAGTGAAATGTTCTAAAAAACTAAAAAAGTTTCATTTTAATTTAAAATAGTTTAAAATTCGATTTAGTGAATTTCGTGAGAGGAAAATTTTCTTGTTTTTTGATATCCTCTGTTTGAAAATTGTTTTTTTTTTAATTGCTTTCGGATTTTTCCCTTTTCCAAAAAAAGTTTAAAGCGGATTTTGATTACAATATCTGATAATGTCGAACTAACCTTGTAGCTGTGTGCGTAATTACTATAGTTAATGGCTTAAATTTATAATAGTACATTTAAGCAACTGTGTCTTTTTTTTAAATAAGTAGCAGTTGTTTGTTGTTTTTTTGTTTTTTTAGTATACTCTTAAAATTGAACAAAATAATTTATTATTATATTATTTTATTATATTGTCTTTGCGATTTCATATATCAAGTAAGCTGGATCTTCACTAACTCTAAGAGTGACACAAAATCTCACATCTCCAGGACTCTCCTCAGTATTTTACCCTCTCAATAGTTGTTTCAATATGTATCATTATTTTACTCATTGTGTTTTTTTTTTAAATTCATTTATTGTTGCTAGCATTAGTATTGTAATAATAATAATAATTTTATAATAATAAATAATGCTTAGAAAGAAACTGAACGAATGAGAGATGACATAAAGAATCACGCATGTCGAGATACTAGATACTTAGAGACGTCCTGATTAGCTGATGGTTTGTTTTCTACTGTTAATGGCATATAACACACGTAATTATTAATGCCAATCCACCCTGTTTAGAACAGTTGGTACTCAAGGGGGGGGATAAAGTTTCATACTTTCCAAGCGTAATGAGTCCGAACGGGAATGCAATAGCACGTCTGGAGTTCAAAACTCTTACAACGATCTCGTAGTCCACCATATAGCCATACTACCACCTGATTATCGAAAGCTTCTGATCATGCAAAATCAGTGAAAGAACACCAGTTAAAACTCGTGTTTTATTTATATTTTTTTAAAATTAACCATTTCTTTCGTTGATTACCGTTGTTATCTAAAAATATAGAATTAATTTGTTTTATACTCCTTACTGACCCTGATACTTTCAACCTGTGTCTCATCCTACCCGTGGAAACAGTTGCGTAAATACCTCCTATCCATTGCAATGGCTCACACGTCGTGTAATTCTAGCAAGCTAATCTCGCAGATCATTACTTTACTGAACAGTGAGTCGAGTCCTCGCTAGTGTCCAATCCAACTATGCGAACGGGCTGGTAAAATAAATAACTACAAGTTTAAATCACATGATAGTGTTTAATTTCACTTCGTTCTGCATACTCTTAAAAAAACTACCCTGGATATATACCTAGCATTCTGCTCTGTGTCCAGATGTGCTTTGGCATCTGGATCGGCAAATATATAAATAGACCTTCCCGAAAGTAACACTGCCCCCTCGTTTAAAAGACAGGGCCGAGTTTATTACCATGGGAAAGCGATCCGGATTCACGCATTTTGCACTGGACTTTTGCACATGAATTTCGTTTGTGCCGAGTTCCTCAAGTTAAAAAAATCTTGTGCTAATCCGGCCTGGTGAAGTTTGGAAAAATATTTTCTTTTTAGGAAAAAAAAAAAAAAAATTAAATTAAAAAAAAAAATTACAAGTATAATGTTACCATTCCATTTTTTTAAAAATGGCCACCATGCAATCTATTTTTCAAGAACGAAATCTTCTCTCTTTTTTTTTAATCCAATACTCTTCTAATTTTTTTTTGGTGCAATCAAATCTTTATCAAACTTAACAATCGGTCTACAACCTAATTCAACCTTTCAGTTTAAAACTGAAAAGCGTTAGATTAGTTAGTAGACCTTAGTAAGTTTATAAAGGGAAAAATACACAGCAACAAAGACCGACCCCAGTAGTTTCACAGAAGAATTTCTGTTAAGTGTTAATTATCGGAATATCTACTACCGTTTTAAATTGATTGACAAAAAAAAAACGTCTTACAGTAATTCGAAAAAAAGAATTCTTAAAAGAAACTTCGTCTTTATGCTTTAAATTAACCGTATTTGCTGTATATTAAAAAACAAAGAAGCTCTTCAGTAGCTCTCATATCTAACATGTTCCTAATATAATTGATTTTAAGTATTATATATATATTTCAATAAACTTGTCGTTGCGTCATTTTCCCCTATGTTCACTTTTTTTACCGCGATTTTCTCAATTGGCGTTCCAAAGGCTTATGCGGGGGTTGGGGTCTTCAAGGCCAGTGATACGATTCAATTTTCAAAGCCTTCAAATTTTACACATTCATAGTTCAGGAGTATAGTGGTAAAATTTAGCCAATATTTTTCAATATATAGCAACGCAGAGGCTTCTGGTATAGGTGATTTAAAGCTCTCCTGAAGCTGCCCACCCCTGTCTCCCTCACTTTAATGTGTATATAACAGAGAAATAGATACCCCTCCTGATTCACAAATTCACTAACTTCAAATAACGATCGTCTCACCAACAAAAAAATTAAAACAATTCGAAACAAAATCTAAAATTATTAAGAAAATGAACGACAAAACAGATGTTGACCCGACAATAACTTTAACAAAATGAACAAACAATTCTGCACATAGGCCTCACAGCAGCTTCCTGTCGAAAAAAAATTTTCAAACAATTAAAAAAAGTCCTTTAATTTTTCAACAATCACTAAACTTTAAAAAAAAAACTTTCAAAAGCAAAATTCGAGCCTAACCCAATGGAAAACCCCAGAAAAGGCTTCCGAAAGCAGTTGACTCCAGCACTGTACAGAGAAAAAGACTACTGAGCCTACCACCTACACCACATCATCTCGCCACACACATCAAAATCACCAACGATATAACAGACTTTCACACCACACCTACTTTCACTTCACTGAGTGAAAGAAATACTTATCTCTACATTTTCCCAACTTAGTTTATTTTTAAATTTAATTTCTCTCGTCCATTTTTCTTAGTACCATATGATTATATTTCCGTGTGATATATCATTGGTATCAGAAGCGGCAGCAACAGAAATATGATTACACCAATTTCACTCACCCCAAACTTTTCATCTCATTATCAGCATCACTATATAATATAATATATATATATAAATATATAAGTATGCTGATAAACTTTTTGATTTAGTTCATCGTGGGATGCACTTGAATGAGTCCCCGCCGGAAATTTTATGTGTCCCAACTAAAAATTCCTAATGAGATGTAGGTTTTTATTTATACTGGGAAACAACTAAGCTTCTTGTAACCTATCATGTGTAATTCCATTTCTAAAATCTATTAAAATGTCTTTACAGTTAGCTTGAAAATGGTTGAGGGAAGAAAAAAGAAAACACTGGAGGCAGTGAGATAACAATTTTATGCTTTAGATTTTTGTGCATTGGGGACGCAGACGCAACCTATCAGCTTCTAGATTCATTAGTCAGAAGTATAATGAGTTCTGGATTTGAAGCATGGAAAAATAATTTTTTTAAATTTTTTTTTTATTCAAAATTCAAATAAGCTAAGAATAATGGATTCTCTTACCTTCCTATTTGAAAATGATTTAAAATATTGTATCTATTTTTTTTTTTTTTTTTTTTGGCGATCATTTTGCTTCTTAAGAAACATGTAAATTTGAAATCATTTCCTAATTTTTGAAACATGTATGTTACACCCTACCCCACCCGGAGCAAGTGACAATTGAGTCACGTAGCCCACAAGGACTCTTTCGCCATGAGTTTGGACCAATTTGCCAGTTCTTCCAAAACACAAGACAACACCACGCCAATCTAACTCTCTCTAATACTAAATTCCTTAATAGAGTAGGTTTTATTATGATCTAGACTTCTCTCTAATTACTCAATACTTTACTGTATGTCTGTTGAGAACTTTTGAACTTTTTCATTCCCTTTTATCATCCTGTTAATATAATTTTGTGTTATGTTCAAGTATATCATCCGTAAATCTATGTCTTCAGTTTCCTTTTTCTGTTTTCTTTCAATTTTTGAGTCCTCAAAAGACGGCCTGGTTAAAGCTATCTGTCTAACCTTCACAGACAAGAGAAGGCAGAATAGAAATCCAAATACCTTTACAGACTCTTATTATAATGGAGATTCAGTGTCTGTCTGTAACGAAACTATGTCACTTGCTTGATCACATATACCCCCAGGAATTGCATAAGTTTATGAATGAGTATTTAATTTATAGTCAAAATCGATAATACATAGAATAAATCTTATTTTATTAACGACGTCTTCTATGAATCTGAGTTAGATTTGCCTCAAAACAACCCATGTTATAGTTGTTTTAATCCTTCAATGTGTCTTATACATCAATTAAGTAATAAAAAGCTTTAACATAATATATGTGTGTTAAGTTACTACTGGTTTTACAAAACTAGTTTAATAAATAATACTTAGTGTTATTGATCTGTAATATTATTGTTTTATTCTCCAACTCATTAAAATCAACCCTGTGAATGATTTTATATAGAAAATCAATTAAAGTATAAATTAAAATAAGTGTAATCTTTTTATAGCGTTCTATTTAATTTCATATTCTTTCTGATTAATATATTTCATTACATCAAAAATAAATACTTAAAGCCCAAAGTGCATAATTCTGTGCTAATAGTTTAATTCATATTGGTCTTTATAATTTTAGGTTGGCAAAAACTTTGAATATTTCAAACTTGTTTTTCTTGGAATTGGAAAGTAAAGAATCAACAATGCCCGGAAATAAGAAGAATTCCAACTCATCACCATCTCCAAATAATTCCTGCCATACTGCGATTTGAAACTATTGAAATGTTCCAAAATGCAAAAACGTGTCTTATTGTTCGGTGGATTGCCAACAAAAAGACTGGGTTAATCATAAAGAAGTTTGCAAAACTCAAATTAGTGAACAACCACCATCTGATCCTCTTCTTTCTAATAAAGGTAGGATAACATATTTATAATTTTTTATAACTGCTACCGCTAATTGGGAAGTTGTTTGTGATGGTTTGTTGGTTTGTTTTAAAGCATTGTAGAATCAACCCCGATATCAACATTCACAAGAGAATGTGACTAGCAGTTCAGCTTCCAACAAAGAAAAAAACCCAATTACAAATACAGGCTCTGTACAAAACTTGCTAGAAACAGTCAAATTTGGGGTTATTATGGATAAAGTAATCATCCAAGACTAAACCAGCAGTCCAATGAAGAATCCTGGAAATGTGCTTGGCCAAGATACAAAGTAGAATACCCACCTGGTTATCTACTACTTTACCTAGTCTGGGATTCTCAGAACACTCAGCTTGCAACACAAGCTGAATACTGGTTCATCCAGAACATGGAACCCTTTAACAGTTTTATTTTAATGTCCTAGTGGCACAGCTGTGGAGTGTGGACGTCCCGACCTCGTGGAGTCAGAAGTTTGGAAGGTGCAATTGAAAGGGGGGTGAAGTCACCACGTGGAGAAGTGGAGTCCAAGAGGATCGGTAAACTATATCAAAACTCTCAACTCCACAGTCGGAATTAAGATGAACGACTTACTTTATGTTGGCCCGCTAGGTTTTTAGTTTGTGTGGTTAAAGTTTAGGGGGGTAAAGGGTTTGCATTTTCACATAGGCACTAATATACACTTTGGAAAATTGAATAACATGCCATCAACTACTCTCCCTCATCCCGTGTCTCGCAGCCCGCAGCTATGGGGGTAAATTACTGAGGCCTGTTACTGGGATTTTTTTACTTGGGCCTGGGTGATAAGTTCTAGGAGGGAGGATAAACTAATGAATTTCAAACCTGTTAAAACCGCTGCTTTAAGTGAACACATGACCTTGTGTCACATCCTGCTCATAGCGGTAGGCATTTGGTAGAATTATATATAGTATATATATATATATATATATACGTATACAGTGCAACACTTTCTCTTTAGAAAAATTGGGAATTATAAAAAATCCTGGTTTTATATTTATTCGGAATTGTAATCATTATTACATAAAGAACGCTTCTGTCCAGCACTTAAGCTTCAAGAATTATTGAATGCACTTATTGGCAGAGGGGGTTAAAAAACTCCAATGGCGCGCACTTGTTGGGGCACATAAGGGTGGTAACCTTTGTACACCAAAAACCATAGCTTAGGAATGGACCCGTGTTGGTCTTACTTAGGCCTAGAACCGACTGTCAGAGAGGCGCGACACTACCCGGCTGGTCACTCTAACCCTAGCTAGCAATCATCACCTATATGATTGTTCCAACCCTTTTTACATTGTGCGGTGGCTGGGGCCAGGTCCTATTGTCCTGGTAATGAGAGTTTAAACCCTATTTTTATGGGTGGAGTTTCCAAGTTTTGGAGAAGCTCTAGGATGTGGAGGTAACCTCCTTATTCACCTTACTCCCTGTAGGTGTCCAACTCTAACCCCTGTGTAAAGTACCTGTTAGGATCTATCTATGGGTTAAAATAAAGAGACAGTAAAATAAATTTGAGTTCTAAAAAACCTAATCGTATAAAACATTTGTTAAAAAAAAATTGAGATTAATTATTGGAGTGTATGTCCATTAAGAATAATAGAAGTAAAAAAAAAAAAAGGTATTGGTACATAAAGTGCGAGTAATGGCATAAAAGCCTCTCTTTTCAAAATCGTTTCTAGACCGCGGAGAATTGTATTTTAGCATTGGAGGTCGCGAGGCACACGTACCACATCAGGCTTCGCCTTACTTTAACTGCAGCAGTAAACATGGAGCTTTTATGAACGCTGGAGGTTTGGCGGGACCGGTAGATATCAGTGAACTAAGGAACCTGGTGTTTTCTAGCGAGACGCTCTCTACGACGTGAGCTATAAAATTAGTAAAAAAAAACCTTGGCCCTAAAAAAGAATAAATACAACAACAACATCTTTGGCATCAAAATGAGTCAACAAAGGGGTTGACTCCAGCTTAAAATAATAAAACAAAAAAAGATAGATAGTCTATATACCCCGACGCAACAAAACCATGAATTACATAATAGAGTCAGAGGTGCCAAAAAATTGACGCGTCAAGAGTCGAAATATGTTATTGTGTTGTGTCTCGATGATAGCTGATAGTCCTTTTTTGAATTTATGTGTCTGAGATTTGACACGATATTTGCATAGGAAAACTGAGTCCCCTAAGAAATTTATTGGGTGTCGTAACTAAACGAGGGCTAGCAGCTCGCTGGTGATGGTCCTTGTTATACCTATACTTGTGTAATTCTTTTTCTAAAGAAAACTATGGAAACAGTATTCCTGCTTTGAAATGGTGAGGAAAGAAAGAAAAACACTTGGGAAGGCATGGATATGATTTTAAAACTTTATTAGCTGTGTACCTTTTTAAATTTTTTGTGCATATTCAGAGACGCAGGACCCCCGTACTATCAGCATCTCTGACTTCTAGATTAGATTCCGTTGAGTATCGGATGATAATGAGGAGTGCTGCTGGGGTTGGGGTAATTTTGAGGAAGTGATCCGGTCTTCCTCCTCAAAAATTGTCTGGCTGGTGATTACTAAAAAATAACAACCTGATGCATGATGGTGTTACTACTTTGAAAGACAACAACCAACTTGGGGGCGTTAAATGTATTTGGCAGGGGGGGGGCCGGGTGCCCTGTCCTCCGATTTCTTTTTTTGTCGTAATTCCCTTATTTATTTTTATAGAAATATTTGCTTTTAACTTCTTGTTTAGATATGAAGATGGATATCTATTCGTTTTCCTATCTCATATATTATTTGTTCATTCTTTTTTTTTTTAGGAAGTTTGTTTTCGTTGGCTTATGATACATAAATTATTCAGACAAAAAAGAGAAGCATGGACACATAAATATAATATTTTTTTAAATTAGAAATTTTCAAGAAAATCTCAGGAAATCTTTGTGTTCTGATTGCTTAAAGGGCACTATTGTACAATTCACTATTTAAACAACGAGGAATCTTTTCTTTATGTGCCTTAATTGCTTTGTTGGTCTTTAATTGGATGAGTTTGGTGTGGTTCTAACAAAATAGGTTATCCGAACTGTTACATTAAAGATTAAACTCAGCTTGACATTTTGAATATTTGGTTTAGGGGTCAAGAGTAAAACATGGTCCATTGCTAAATGTCATATTGCACCTGTAAAAATAAATGTTTACATTTAATGAGATTTCAATAATCCAACAATTTAAATAAACATCAATTTATTTTAGATTTTTTCAAAACTGTTGGTTATCTTATGGTTTATATACAGCAACATTTTGGCATTAGTTTGGCCCTCTGACCTTATTCTTCTGGTGTTTCTTTTGTTCAAAAACTTAGGTAGCCTTCATGTGTGATATTCGCACATGAAAGGCTCGGTTCCAACGAAGGGATCTCCCAGAATTCTTACAAGAAACGCCTTGAAGGAAGGCGCCAGAGGGCCGCTAGGCGGAACCAAACATTGGGTGTATTACAACAAGATGAGGACAACAGTTTTAACCAATTAAATAGAATTATCAAGCTCATCTTCAAAATTTCAGACTAAACCCCTCGCAGAAACACATCTATTTGCTAGTGTTTCGGTTGGATGGTTTAATGGCATATCAAACTTGTCGAGTTATTTAATCAAATCTTTTTTTTTTTAAATATGATTTGTTTGTTTTTAGCATCAGTCGGTATTCAGCATTCAGCTAGGATATTATGATAAGGGTTCCTAGTGTCTTCAATTACTGGCCTCTCGCCAATCAGTATGAGGCGGTGAGGGTAGGCAGAGGGGACTCTGTGTGTGAGAGAGCTGAGTGGTGAGAGGTGGCGCTCCACTCAAGATACTAAATAATGTTCTTGGGTCTTGGAGCTAGTGATAAGGGATAGCTCCCCTTGCTGTCTTGGCTGATACCGACCATTAGGGCCTGCCAACCGACATTTACTTACTTACTTATGTGCAGTTAGAATAAAAGTTTTTGTTGACCGTATTACATTTCCAACACCTATGATAGTGAATAAAAAAGGGTTGGGGTTTGTCATGAGAGAGCAAATTTTGAAGAAAGTTGGGACAATCATATAGACATACTCGTTGTTTGATAGTGACAGCCCGATTCATTGAATTGGGGCTCTCGACGGACTGCTTTTTAGGTCCCGAAGTAAGGGCTGAAGTGGAGTGTTGTATGTCACAGGGCTACTTAGGACCTCAGATCCACAGATTGATCAGCTACCACAATCCTGTCCTCAGGCATTACGGGGTTGCCACCAGACAGACCAAAGGTGCTGCCCACTTGAGGAAAGTTTACCTCTGCAGAGGTGCAGTCAGTGTATTCTAGCAGACACCCAAGCCATAGGAACAAGGTTGTGTATTGGTGGGTCAGAAGGTATTTATTAGTGTACCATGTCACACAAGGGGACCAAATATTCAGCTATTAGTAATATCCATGATATACTAACACTGAATAACAGAAAAGGAAAGAGACAAGATGAACAGTTTTGTAAAGATATTTATCCTTTTATATACCATAATAAAGGGTCGGGTTATGCTCAGTCGGGTGAGCGTTCGGTCAACGGCTAGATACCATCAAGGTTTAGTTCGATATCCGTCCCCTGCGCTTCACTCAGCATATGAGTAGCACTGAAGTTTGTAAATGAAGTTAAGTCTTGTGAGTATAGAAGTGCTGGCACTTGCGGCATAACTATCAAAAATATTCACTAGAAACCCAAGGTTCCTAGTTCTGATACCGGTCCTTGCCAAACTTCCAAAGCGTATTAGTACACGGGATCTGTGCAGTCAGTAAAGGAGCTGGTGGCTGAAGGAAGTGGCAACTGCCACTCAGACAAAACATTCTCTGGTCTAGATGCTCTAGTGAAAAGGGGATTAGGACTCCTCGCTGATATGGCTGATACGAATGCTTCTTAGGGACCCACCGCGTCCGGAGACTTACTTTTAAGCTTTTAACTTAATATACATAATAAGTCATGAAACAATTATTAGGTATTTTAGAATTAGGTAAATAGTCAGCGGCAGACTGGGTTCATTTAGCATTGCTAAATCAACAATTGAAGAGGAAACTCTAATATTCAAACAACTAGATATTTGCCAACCTTTACACTAGGCGGTGGATTTAGACACAAGGATTTTAAACATGGGGAACATGCCGATAAACAAAGCCTCATGCAGAGACTAGTGGCAAAAAAATGTAATGTAACCCCATCCACATTTTGGGTTTGGCCTCCCTGGCATCAGGGGCAACTAACTGGCCCTTCTTGCAGGGGACCTCCGAGTGCTCGCTGGGGGATGGGGGGTCCATTATGATTGGATTCTATTCTTACAGTTCCAGAAGCCAAAGCCTGACTTGCACAGACACTCGAGAAACACAAACACCACCACACCAGTAACGCCAACTTAAAAATTGGACTGCTTGTTTGCATCAATAATTCATGGTGGAGGGGGTTGGTCAACCATAACACAGGCAGAGTTTTACTGGAGTAAGAAATATCAGGTTAATCTTTATGGAATGATTTTAAAGGATTTAAACTAAATTTTTATGAAAAATCACCAGTAGCTTCAACTTTCAGTGTTAGTGACACAATAAAATTTATGTGCAATGCTGGATGGCATAACTCGGATGGTCACGCAGCAAATCATCAGTGTATTTGATGCACCTGAAAGACCCACATATCTCTGGGTGGGGTCAGAACCATTAAAAAAAAAAAAATACAAAGAAGTAATGGGTGTGACAAAATGTCCTGACCCAGCAACGCTAGCAATATAATGGGGACGGGTGTGGCTGTACATGGTTACTGTTGTACGGAAAAGGACTTGTTAACGATGTGTCCGAGTTCAAATCCTGGGATCATGACTGGTGCATTTCAACATAGCATTAATACCTTTGGAATGGAATGAAATCTAACTATTCTCTACCTAACAAGCTTATGGGTAAATAGTAGGACAGACTGGGCTCTTTACATTGGTTAGGCAACCGAAACTAAGAGAAAGGAAACACGAATTGCAAACCCACTATTAAACTTCATTTAAGAAATTGACCTTCGTGTCACAATCTGCTCATGATTGAGATTGGACAGTGGACGTATCGGTGAGTACGATATGTTATATCAGTATATATATGATATAGTATATTAAATAGTATATTATATGTTAAAAGAAGGAAATTGGAAATCCACAGTATACTATTATCAAACATTGAATTTGACATCTCCGATCACAAACACCACGGAGTAAATGAGCTTCTGATGATAATTTTTTGTAAAATTGAAATTTGATCCAATATCAGCTATGAATTATATTATAATTGTTTTTCACTCCTTAAACAGCATATGAGTTGATGTTTGTCATTCCAGGAGCGTTTTATCATATCTGAATAGGCATCATATATATACTAATATAGTATATATATAATTAATTTAGACTCATAAGTTGATAGTTTGTTGGTTTAATCGCAAAGTCAGTCTGTTTAATGCTTTCAAGTTGAGCTAATTTAAGCTAATGCATTTATAGACACATTATACGCTTTGACCAACTATTCTTAATACAAAATAATTTGAAAACTGTATGAGGTTTTAATTTTTTTCTATTATTACTTATCGAATTCCTTCCAAGATACGCAGTTGAAAATTGTCGCATTTTTATTTACAGAAGAAAGCTGTTACAATTGTGGACTATATTTGGTGTTAAACTCAGTAATGTTCATGGCCATGAAGTGGCGTATTTGGTTCATAAGGAATGCAGAAGAACATTGGGCTTGGAACCACAAAGCGGATTGCAAAAAAGGAACTTATACTTCCTTCTGGTTATTCTGGAAAACCTAAAGAAATTTGCAATTTAATTTTTCCCCCCCCTGATTATTCTGAAAATATATCCGTAAAGTAACAGAATTGGAATTAAACTTCTTCGTGTGTAATTGGTTCATGTTTAAGGCCTGTAAATGCGTTTTTTCTTTATTTAATACGTGTAGTCTAAACCCCACATGTTTTCATTCATAAATAATGCTAATCATTTGATAACACAATTATAGCTTTGATCAACTTATTCTTTAATACAAATAATTTGGAAACTGTTTTAAGTTTCCTAATCTATTACTAATGAATGAGCCCAAAAGAAAATGTTAACATACAAATTTAACTTTATCACCTGAATACAAGCTCAGCAATGGCACTAATTACAATGTTCTGCTGTCTGTTACATTTAAATAGTCCCGATCAAGGGAAGATACCCCACACTCCAAAAGGGAAATAAATCACGTTCTTAATATCACAACTAATAAATTATGTGCATGAAATACGCATGTTGAAATTGTTGCATCTTTTAATTTACGAGAAAGAAAGCTGTTAGCATAACTGTGGACTATTTGGTGTTAAACTCAGTAAATTTTCCCAATGCGCAATGAAGTGGTATGTTGTTCAAAGGGATGACAACAAGGAAACACTGGCAGCAACACAAGCGGATTGCAAAAAAGAAAATCTAACCTCTTCTGGGTGTTTCTGAAACATCTAGTAAGTAACAATATCTAACTTCTTAATGAAGCCTCCTTAAAAATTAGTAAGTACAGATATCTAAACTTCCCTTGTGAAGCCTCATTAAAACATCAGGGTAAGGAAAGATATGTAAACTTACCTTTGAAGCTCCTTAAAAATCTAGTACGGAACATATATGTAAATTTTCGCTTCTGATTCTAAACATCTTATAAGCGAACATATATTGTAAATTTCCTTCTATTCTTCTTAAAAACATCTTGTACAGGAACAGATTGTCAAACTTTCCTTCTGGGTTCTCTTACACATCTAGTAAGAGAGGATATGATCGTAAAAATTATCCTTCTGGTTCTTCTTTAAAAATCTAGTAAGGAAACATATATGTTAAACTTCCTTCTGTTCTTTAACATCTAGTAAGTAACAGATATCTAAAACTTTCTTATGAAGCTTCTAAACATCTGGTAAGAAAGATATGTACAAACTTCTTTCTGGGTGCTTCTTAACATCTAGTAAGGAAACAGAGTATGTTAAACTTCTTTCCTGTGTGCTATCTTAAACCATCTTAGGTAAGGGAAACAAGTATGTAAATTTCCTCTGGGTGGCTTCCTTAAATCATCTGAGTAAAGGGGAACAGAATGTAAACTTCTTTGCTGGTGTTTTCTGAAACGATCTAGTAAAGGCACAAATATGTTTAAACTTTCTTTATGGTGCTTCTTAAAACATCTAGTAACAGAAATCCAAACTGAACTTTTGGTGGTTAATTGGTAAGGCTTGGTTATTAAACAATGTCCAATGAATTTGTTGGTTTATTATAATCCGCAAAGTAAATTCTTTATGGTTTCAAGTAAAATTACAGTGTACTAATCATCTTTGTAGAGAATTTATACGCTTTTGACTATACTAATTCTTAATATTAAATAATTTTAACATCTATATGCTTTCAAATAAAATTCCTAAACCATTACGTAAATTGTGTGCATGAGATAAGCATGTTGAAATTGTTGCCATTTTTATTTACAGAGAAACAGCTGTTATTATGTGGAAATTGGTGTATTAAACTATAAAAAAATGTGCTCAGTCTACGAAGCTGACGTATTGTTTCAAAGGAATGCCAGAAAAAAACACTGGCAGACACACAAAGCCGGATTGCAAAAAGAAATCTAAACTTTCTTCTGGTGTTTTCTCAAAACCATACCTGAGTAAGTAACACAGAAATCTAACTTCCTTTTAGTAGCATCTCAAAATCTACTAAGGAACAGATATTAACTTTCTCTGATACTTTCAACATCTAGTTAACAG
>CM042148.1:56184633-56487773 GCA_023376005.1 Doryteuthis pealeii | reverse complement strand
GGTAAGCTTATTTTTTTAAGAGTATCAGAACGGAAAAAGTGAAAATAAACACGCCTCATTCATCTCGATTTAAAACTTGTAGTTATTTTTTTACCCAACCCGTTTCGCCATAGTTGGGATTGGACACCTAGCGACGGAATCGAACTCCACCTGTTCAGTAGTACTCGGATCTGCGAGATTAGGCTTTCAGCAATTCACACGATTGTGAACGCCATTGCAATGGAATAGGAGGTATTTACCCAACCTGTTCTCACTCCACGGGTAGGATGAGACACACAAATCAGGTTTCGAAAGTATAGGGTATCAGTATTACAGCGAGGTATTAATGAAAAATATAATTCTATATTTCCTAATAAAAACGGTAAACAACGAAAGAAAAAAATGTTATACAAAAAAATAAATAAATAAATAAACACGAGTTTTAACTGGTGGTCTTTCACTGGATTCTGAGTGACCAGCAAGCCTCTTCAGATCATCAGGTGTGTCAGTAGTACGGGCTATATATCGGTGGAGCTACGAGATCGTTGTAAAAGAATTTTTTGAACTCCGACGTGCTATTTGGCATTCGCCTTTCGGACTAATAATCCGCTTGGAAACAAGTATCGAACACCTTTATCCCCGCCGCCCTATGAGTACCACTCATCTGTTCTACAGATGCAATGTTCAACTGTTCCACTCCCATGCAACGTTCAATTTCACCTCCCAAGGGTGGATTTGGCATTAAATAATCCTACGTGTGTTTATAGCCATTAAACAGAGAAAACAAACCATCAGATATGCAGGACTCTTCTAAGTATCCTAGCCAATCTCGACAATGCAGTGAATTTCTTTTATGGTCGAATCTCTAATTCGTTCAAGTTTCTTTTCTAAGCCATTATTATTATTATGATTATTGATATTATTACAACTACTACTGCTAGCACAATAAATGAATTAAAAAAACGACAATGAGTAAAATAATGATAATAAAATTGAAACAACTATTGAGCACGCGCTCAAAATGACTGAGGAGAGCTCCTGGAGATGTGAGATTTGCTGTCAACTTTAGGTTTCCCAAAGTGAAGATCACATGCTTAACCGCAATTTTGATATGAACAGTCGGCCAATTAGAAAAAAATAATAATAAATAATAATAATAATAATAAGAAAATTATTTTGTTCTTTTAGGTCTATATATTCAAACAACCAATCAAATAAAAGAATCCCAAACAACTGCTACTTACTTAGAAAAAAAGACGGACCAGTTAGGCATTTAAATGTACTTATAATTTACGCATTAACTATCGTAATTACGAACACAGCTAAAGGTCTAGTTCGACATTATAATCAGATATTGTAATCAAATTCCCGCTTTACATTTTTTTGGGAAAGGCAAAAATTCCGAAAGCAATTAAAAAAAAAAAATTTCAAACAGAGGAATCACACAAAGGCAAGAAAAAAAATATTTTCTCTCACGAAAATTCACTAACCTCGAATTTTAACTAAATTTAAAATAAAATGAACAACTTTTTTTAGTTTTTTTAGAACAATATTTCACCTACACATGATAGTAAGGAAGTAATTGACAGACTTAGCACTGTACTTGAGCGCCGCGAATGGATACGAGCCTTCGTTGCTTCTTCACGGAAATCAATGAATGAAACGTAAAGGTTTGAGCGTAAATTTAAACTATTAAAGGTAGGTAACTCTGACCGTTTAGATACAATATTTTGGAAATGAAAGTGACAAAGTGTTTCAATTTTTCTGGGAATTCGTTAATGGATCGATTTATTTATTTATTTAATTTGATTTTTAAATCACACTGACCTGACTGGCATCTAACTTTATTTCAAATGGAAGCATTCAATTGTAATTAGAATTAATAAATAATTAGAAATTAAATTTTGAACACTTCTTTTCCTTCCGCTAGAATTAAACTTCATAGTTTCTATTATTAGTTAGTTAGTAATATTAGTAGTATTAGTAATGGAGAGATAAGTTGTGGTGATTGTCCGCTTGTCTAAATTAAATATTGATTTATGTTTCTTGAAATATCAAACTTATTTGTATCCATGGGGGGGGGGAAAGATCAATTTCTTTTTTCTTTTCTATTTTTCTTTGATTGTTTTTAGATGAGGCTTTGATATTTTGTATTATTTGAATTAATTCGATTTATTGTCCTTATCTTTATAATTAAATAATTAACCTAGTTATAGTCCGCAAAATTGGGCCTATAAATGCGTTTTTGACAAATGACCTTTTTACGAAAATAATTTACGCAAAAATCAGGGAATCTATCGGATTTTAATGAATTTTAAGTGTTTATTTATTTAATGAATGATCTTAATAATGCATTATTTATTTATTTAAAAACTTTCTCATTTATTTCAGGTCACTTTAATTTTGAAACCCCTTACTTTGAGGTGTAAAATCTCAAGCGAGTTGGTCCTTGTTTAATATCTAATTACGTAGAAAATAAAAAGATAAAAGACGAAGTTTAAATAGAAAAAACAAATTTTAAGTGGAAATATTTTATAAGAAAATAAGTACGAAAATCGGAAATAAATATGTAAAAAAAATAATTTTTTGAGAATTTCTTTTTTAGCTCTCAAATTTCGATAATTATTTAATTGGCTATTATCTTATAAAAGAAAAAATTATACCTCGATATTTTTTTTCTGCTTAAAAGGGGGGGGCTATACATTTTCAGTAGAGTTTTTTTTTTTAAATGTATACTTTGTTTGATTAAAAAAGTTTTGCATTAATAGATATTTATTTCTAGAATCTAAAAAATATACAATTTTATACTTAACGCTTCAGAATATTTATTTTTTAAATGAATTTATATAATTTTTTTATTAATTTTCATAGCAAAAAATTTAATTAAAGTTTTGAAATAAAATAACTGGTGCATATAAAATTCATTAATTGATAAATGCAATACTGACAATTTCATTAACTCGGATAATTCCCTGATTTTTGGTAAAAAATCTTTTGCAATCGCGAATGTTAACATTAAATTTGTAAACAAGCCCTTTATATCATTTAGAAAGAGCCAAATGGCCGAACGAAAATTGACCAAACAAATCGTTTTAAAAAGTATTAAAAATCAAATGCATATGTAATTGTGATATTTTCAATGATGGTGATTTATGTTACTACCTTAATATCGTTTTAAGAAAAAAGTTTGACCTTAAACTAATAGATTTGATTTAATTTTAATTCGTTTTTTAAATTTTAGCAGACGAAAAATTAGGTTACCTATTATATGCACAACCGTTTTGATCAATGTGTCCCCGGTCCTTCTTCTTGTGTTTTCTTGTCGAGTTTCACTCTCCCCCAATGCAGGACGTTCAATTCAACTAGAGAAAAATCTCTAGTATGTTGGCATATTCAATGTGGTGATGATGCAGTTTTATTTTCTTTACTTTTTAAACATCAGATATTTTTTATTTTGTTTTTAATCTTTCACTTTATAATCGTGGGAAACTTCTCAAGCGTAAACTCGGGCAACGATCTGAAAAGGCTGCGAGTTCTGATCGGAAGCGTTGGCGAATTTGACAAGAAACCTGAAGAAGGCGGAGAACACATCCGACCGAAACGTTGTATGACGCAATAAAGACGCATGGGGGGGTATCAGTGAGGTTGCTTCTTGAGGATGCCGTACAGTATTAATGGCGTAGATCCTTGTGGCTATCCCGCAGCACATCTGCCTCCTTTCGATTAAAGGTGCCGGGCTTGGGGTTTATTGTCCCAGGTAACCTGAGGCGCCACCTTGAGGGGGAATTGCCGATGGGATCAACGTCTGTTTTTTGCTCAGACTCCTATTCCATCCCAATGCATGCTTCGCTCGCTGGCATGAGTCCCACATTAAAAAGACTTGGTTGTGTCACATGGTCCGCATACGGTGGGATGCGAGATAAATAAAATACTAATCTCAAATTTTTTAAAGCGTTCCTACCTCCCACTTTCAACATTCTCTGCATCATTTCAGTTCAGCTGCAGTAACTATCTCCTGACCTCCACTAGGTCTATTTTTTAATATTTAGGCAAAGTCAATGCAACAAACAGCGAAGCATATCATGCAGTGGGCCCAGTGTGTAAAAAGTGCGTGAATCCCTTTGTCATTCCCCTTTGGGGCGCCTCAGGAACCGGTGTAATAACTCCGGCGCTACCCCCTTTTTAGACGAGGGGGCGGCAGGTATTGCCTAGAGGTACAGGTGCCCCCGTCCAGGGATGCACGCTAATTAATTAATTCTAACTGGTCCAGAGGCCGAAGTCACATGCGACATAGGGACTTATAGTCTAGGTAAGTTCAGGTGTACAGTAGTGGTAACAGCAATATATGTCAATGATATAGAACGACAAAGTGTTAGGGTGCATTCTTCCGCGCCTTTGCTGTTGTCCTGGGGTTCAGCTAATTCCTTCCCTGGCTCTCCCATCTTCCTGTCTTCGTTCCCTGAGCCGTAGGAAGTAAACTAGTCTCGTGTTAGCACTGGAATAAACACCCATCAATAGACTTCTCTTCGTTCAAACTTTGGCACGAACGAGGATTAAACTACCCTGTAGCATCCACAGTTTGGAAGGCGGCACTGTAATGGTTACCGTCGTAGGAAATAGACCACGGCGAAGCACGAGTTCCAAATCCTAGATGCGTGCTTTTGGCATCACATAGCGTTGCACTTACCCGTTGGGAAGGGTAACGAATCCAACTATTCTAACTCAGCCAGCTATGGGTAATACTAGTTCAGGGTGGGCAAACTAGGTTCTTTTACCTTGGTATGGTAACCGGTCGTACGAAAGGAACACTCTCAAATGCAAACAAAGGGACTCTCTTCTCTGTTAGTACTTGGATCATAAACACTTACTAAGGAACATGCATACACGAGGAGATAAACCACAGGGTATCTAAAACTCGATATTAAAATCACATAGTGTACTTAATATACATGACATCCCAGCCATGTCAAGTTGAACGCAAGGATCGATTACGTGGGTGGCTACGCACAAGCCGAAGGCTACTGCCGTGAGAGCCAGTGTCTAATGATTGCGTGTAATTCCTCTCTGATATGTTAGTCTGTAAATTACAATGAGATAAACACTCGAATGACGTGTAAGGGCTTAAGTAGCCATCTATTATTCTCTCGCCTGTGGTTCTGTCCCGTTTCAAATAGGTCAGTAACTCGTTCCAGGATTTGATGAATCACAATAATGAACATGACAACTCACTCTCAGCATTTTCTCTCTTAGACAAAGGGACAGGTTGTTTGTTCTGTCAGGGATGTGTAGCTCCATTTGGGATACTAACGCTGAATATTATATATCTACCAAGACCAATGGTCGAGTTAGCCCTGAACCAAGAGTTCCGCAAGAAACCGGGTAAGTATAGAATCACATCACAGAGTACATGTATTTTAGATTGTTAAGTTATGACTCAGATTTAATATCTGAAACAAAACCATCTAGAATAGCAAAGGAAATGGTCTAGCGAAATCATTCACTTGGCATTGGTCAGTCCTGGAAGACTATAATGTAGTTTTTGTGACCTCCTGAGAAGTTGACAAGTCGACAGATGGTGCAGGATAGCCATAGGATGGTGCCTTGACATGTCTGGTGTGTGAAAAGAATCTGAAAGGATGCGGAGGAGTTTTGGGGGCGCAGCCTATTACGTTCAATCGATCTGGAAAAAGACACTTCCTGCTTATAAGGTTAAAACCTTTTGGAAGTCCAAACAACGCATCTTGGATTGCAAAGGAAATAGTTTGCGAATAAAAGACGAAATAAAATAAAATAAGAATAAATAAAATAAAAGTAAAAGACGAAATAAAAGCGTCATAAACAGGAGTGCTTAATATTGTTCAGAGCAACTGCGGTATAAGCCTGTTGTTTTAAAATATCAGGTTGTCAAAATAGCTGTAAACATTTATGTTGACGAGTTGGGTGTTGTGGTTGGTTGGTGGGTTGGTTTTTACAGTATGTCAACCCTTGACTTATCTTATCCCGAATACATTTTTGTTTTTATTCATTTTTGTTGAGTATTTCACACTTTTTTAAAACTCATTTGTGAAACATAATTTTTTTAAAAGCTTCCTTTTTTAATGCTATTCAACCCATTAGGACCCTAAACAGGCACTACACTAATCTAATCCGGATTCAATGAGTGACCTGGGGTAAATAGCAATGAAGGCGGTACTCCACACTCCGAGGTCTTACAGTATCGAGAAAACCATATTCGCACATAAGTGCAGAAACAACTTGATTTTTGTGAATCTGTTTTAACTGCAAAAACACATGTATCTATAAGAAATAAAATAAAAATTCTGTCTGTATCGATAATTTAAAAATTAAAAATAAGTAAAGTCATCGGTGGTGGTCCTCTAGAAGAGCGTATACTCAGCCAATCAGCCAGAGGAGTCTATCCCATTTCAACTAGCGCTAGAACCAAGGAAAGGTTGTTTTTTCAGCGTCTGAGGTGGAGTGCCACACCTACGCGCCCACTCCTTACTTTACCGCTGAGCACTCCATACGCTGAGTTTGGCGAGGGCCGGTATCGAACTAAGAAACCTTGTGGTCTTCCTAAGACGAAACGGCTGCTACAGAGCCAGAACGACTGGTTAAAACCCGACCAGCCTCTTCTGAAACCTGGTAACAACCTTTATTCTACATCTCACTTGCTGCGAATGAATTGTGGGAGTAGCTTTACACAATTGACAACGAAAATATGTAAAACGCATTAAAATACAAATAATACAAAGAAAACTCGTGACAGTAAGTATCAATAAAAATGAGGTATTATTAATTCCTAATCAACTCAACACATTGAAGAAAGAAGAAAAGAAACAAGCAAAGAAGAGTTGATATTTTCGATAGCCTCAGGACATAAGAAAGATTGTGAGAAACTCTCTTTCAAGATGACATTCTTGACAACCTTTCAACTCTACGTCTGGGTCCGTACGATAAATCGAGGAACTCGAAACTGCAAGTTCGATGACGTGGTGCCAGGTGGTCTAAGGATTGTCCCTCTGTTACTAGGCGGGTTTTCACCTATGTGTTTTTAGGGGCCCGTTGACCCTTTGACGGACAGTTTAAGGGTCTAAACGAGTGATGGAGGTGTGGTCGACAGAACAGATGATGAGTCCCATATAACACAATGTGTGGGAGAGACAGAACCTTAATGTGAATACAGAATCTAAATCTTGAACTAAATAAGCAATACTAATCTTCTTTTTTTTCTTCATTAGTTCTATTTTGTATATATTCTAACACAATCTAACATTTAATAATTCTGGAATATTTATTTTGGAAGTAATGTTTAGAAAAAAATACAGGATTTAAGTTACCCATTTTGTTTTGTTTAATAATGAATTTATTTATTGATTGAACTTGTTCTTTTTTCCCCTGTCCACACTGGGTATTCTGCTAGTAATTATTATAATCTTAGAAGGACATGGTGGATATACTCGAGTATGATTATTTAATTATTACAAGATGTTTGGTATGTTTACTTAAGGCTATTGCTAATAAGTTCAATACGTAAAAAAGTATAATAATCACTCCTATATCTTTCTTTCCTTTCTTTCTTTCTTTTCATCTTTTCATTATGTTCGATTGGAACAGATTAGCGTCATCGCTTCCGCACACCACCCCCTCTTCTCACGATCCCCCTTCTTTCTTTCCTTTTTTATATTTTTCTGTGTAGCATGCCCTTTTTCTTTCTCTTTCTTTTAATAACAATGGAATAGTCCATTATTAGTCGAGGTGACACACTCATAAGAAATAAGAATTCGGTGGACAAGGAACAACCAGCTAATCAGGATTTACATTTTTGCATTTCAGCTTGGACGATTTGAACGGTCTCATTTGTAACCAGAGAGTGTTTTGCAAGATGATAACGGTCGTATTTTTTAGGAACACGAGCATTAATATATAAGATTCATATAAATAACTGTATTCCATAAATAATCATATTTGTTATTTCCACGTGTAGAGGAACCATAGTTGTTTGAGTATTGTTTCTTGTAGCAGAATAAATGTGAAAACAATAACCTGAATAGTGATATTGCAATAATGAATAAGTGATAAAGGATATTTTACTGCCTGAGCAATACTTTACATGAGAGAATACAAAACATGACAGGAGATACAATGGGTGGAGGCTTAATACAGAGTTATATAAGCAAAATGTCCTAATAATTGTCTTTTTATGTAGAAAGTCTTGAATCCTTGCTTTAGTTTAGATTTTACATGTTCTTTGTGTGCCATGTGACATAAAATGCTGGGAGTAAAGCCTCCCTTTCGTAGACAGGAGACACAACTGGAGCGTGTTCTTCTTAAGGCTAAAGAGATTTTGATTTGCCACTTCCACTTTTATAATGCTGATTTTGCTACGCCACCAAGCGCCTACTGGCAGACACTTCGTTTCTCCTATTAGCCGAGCGTAGTTAATCCTATACACGTATGAATTAAATTGAAGTATTATACAAAACTTGGTTTTAATTCTACACTTGTCTTAACAATGATGGATGTTTTTACAATGACGGGATTTAGGAAACGTATTTAAAAAGGCACACAACTGTATTGTTTGGCAAGCGTTCATTTTGAAAGTTTCAACAATCATACATATAGGTTGGTGTAATGGGGTGGTAAGCAGTGTTTGGTGTTTTTAAAAGGTTTAAAGGTAGCTGGTTATTCCTGTTGGCGTGTGTTTTAAAGGGTATACTTTTAATCCCATCCTATTTGGTGGTCCGCGCTGAAAAGGAAGGAATTCAAGGAACGAAAAGGAAAGAGACAAAGGCAGAAGGTGGTTTTATACTTAGACTTTATTCACCGGTCCTAGTTGCCCGTGGCCAGAGGATATCCCCCTGGTCGTGGTTGCGACTACACACAGTTAAAAAGGTTTAAACTCGAATAACCGAGGGATTATCTTCGGGGGCTCAGAAGTTGCTCTTTTCTCGTACATGCGCGCGAAGGGTTCTTCCTTGAAGGCTCATGGGAGTTATTTTTTTTTTTTCATTTTAATTTTTATTTTAACCTCTTCACAGTGTCACTTCCGCCAGTGTTTTTGGGGTTAATGTTCCCTTTCATATCATATCCCAATATAACTTTATTCGGGTCCAAAACACTATCCGACCACCCTGATTATAAATGGTTGCAAATGAAAATGAATTAAAATTAAGATGAAAGAAACGGGAGGTAAACTTAAATAATAGGTGTCAATGTTTCATTGAATAAAAAGAAAATTCAAGTGTCTTTTGTTTCATGTTGTTCGAAAAGTTTTTTGTTTTGTTTTGTTTTTATTTACTAAAATAATCTCACTAGAAAAAATACAATGAATAGAGTTGAATTATATTTCTTTTTGCGTAATTTTTTTACCAATAAAACGTGTGGATTTTTTTCCAAACTCATTTTTCTTAGAATCAAATCCATTTGTTTTTCTCAGAACCAAATACCGCTCCTATTATGGGCTTACTCAAATTGTTGATAAAATAGCTGACGTATTTCCTTATCAGAGGTGTGCTATATTTCTTTCTTTGAGGTAAATAAGGAAGATATTTATTAATAGGTTATTTCTCAAGTGTTCATGACTCATTCATTTTTTGTCGTAGAAAAACAAATTATTTACAACGTCAAAATATAATCTTCAAGGGAAGCAACTTTATAATTCGAATTATTCCCCATTAATTTCCTTTTCAGTTAGAATAGGAAATAAAGGAAGTTGAACGGCATTTTTTTTTCATTATTGATTATAAAAAGAAAGAAAGAAATTCAGCCAGAGATAGTTCTTGGTATATATGGTTAATTAATGAATGTCTGGAATGTGTGTTGACGTCACAGTGAAGTGCGTATTATGTCTAGAAGTTAATGCAGTTGTTTCTTTCTAAATAATCTTTTGGTTTTCTTTCAATGTTAAATTAAGGGGAAAAAAAATAAATTAAAAGGAATTTTTTTTTCCGTTCATATACATCTTGCCTTTTATTAAGTTAGAAGCTAATATAAAATTATAACCAACAACAGCCTAAAATTGCTTTGACTCGGCCATTTTCTCCACTTTCCTTTTGGAGTAATCATATCAATTTTCAGAATTAAAAGGATCTTTAACTATTATATCTGGTTGTTTTAGATTTATTTACTTATACATCTTTTTCACTTGTCCTGTTGGCTGGGGCTCTAGAATATGCTGAATGCACCTCTGTAGAGGGGTAAGACCCTCCAGTGGAGCCACCTGTTGGCTGTGGGTGGTCACCCATAATGCCTGCGGATAAGATTGTGGTTGCTGAGCAATCTGTAAACCGGGTACTAAATGGTCTCGTGACATGCAAAACTCCACTTCGGCTAGACGGGTGGTTGGAAATACCCCATCCAATCAATCGCTGGCTTATGTCAAGCCCTAACATCTATATGTTTGCCTCGACCGTATTCTTCAAATTGACCTTATGGCAAACACCCAACCCATTTTGATATATGAGTGCTAGAATGCGGTGGCTAATGACCAACCACCAGTTTATCAATACACATGAAGTTAATGGTAATTACTTTTTAAACAAATATATATATATATATATATATATATATATATATATATATATATATATATATATATAGGGAGAGAGAAATAGATAGATAGATGGATAGATAAACAAGATTTTCCATAAAATAATCCATAAGCGGTGATATGCCATTGAACTGAACAACCAACATTTTTTACACCATTTAAAAAATCTTTATTGAAAATAAGTTTCTCGCGTCATCATATTTTCGCTGACTGATTTGTGGTGATATATTTTTAACAAAGGAAAAGATTTATAATTAAATCTGATATCATGTCTGCTTAACTGAATAAGTAATTATTATCATTCTCTGCGGTAGTTTAAATTGTGATTTAAAATGATGATGTTTGAAAGCTATTACTGATAATATTTATTTTGTATTTAAACTTAGCAAAGGTCACTTAATGGGATTAGTAATTGATATTTTCATTTTTTTTTTTTTTTTGGGTGGGGGGCTCTTTTGCAAGATAAAGTCCATTAATTAATTGAAGTATGGCATTGTTGAATAACGATAATTGATTGAGTATCTCATTTCTTTTAACGGTATAAATATAAGAACAATTTACGACGAATAATTTTGATGTTTTGGACTGTTGTCCTCATCTTTATTGTGGTATATATAAACACAACTTTTCGGTCGCTGTATTGTGGGAAACCCCCCCCCCAGAAAAGCACTGTTTAAACCATAAGTTTTATAGGAGAATAAACCGTACTTAGAACGCAGTGAGGAGAAGGGTGCCGCTTTTGAAGAAAAGGAGACAAACGACTTGTTGTACTACAAAATGTTTACTGTACAAGCAAACTATAAAACAGGGATATGCAATACAAAACAAGCAAAGAGTTCAAATGTTCAAAGAGTTTTTAAGCAGAGGGTGTTGCCAGATGATAACGGTTGTACTTTTAGGGAACACGAATATCAATATATTGATTCTAGTGAGGCATAAGGGATTTATCGCATCTTGGATTCAAGATTCCTTGACTTTGGAGGAGAGAAAGATTAAAGAAATATGGTGATTTGGTGAATTGTAGCGATTTGAGGACGTAATTTTGGGATATAATTATTCAGTAGAAAAACTAAGCAAATAATTGAAACTTATTCTAAACTGACTGGAGAATGCTACATTACTATATAATTTTGCCACAGACATTTTATCAACTGGATTTTCTAGAGAAATACCATCATTACAACTATCTATAATGATTATTTTCTAAATTTTAAAATCAGAGTGGAAATAATTTTTTACAAACATTTTCTGAAACAAAAAATAAATAATATTGTCATGAATCTGGAATGTGTAACTTTTTTGTCAGAATTATTTATCTCCTTTGTTCCCGTTGGCTTCTTGGTAATTAAATCCACTTGTGTTCATATTTTAACTAGTTTCGAAAAACAACCCGGGGTCCAGTTTTCGTTTGTAGCTTACGAAAACTGAGCTCTAGGTTGTTTTTCGTAAATGAAAATTTCAGCACTTTATTTATTAAGTACTTAATTTTATAATGAATAGCTTATTTAATAACAAAAAAACAACAAAATCAAAACAAAAACGTATTCTTCTTGTGTGTTCCGTTCAGTGATGTTAAGTCGGAGTCAGGAATCGGTAATTTGTGCAAGAGTCAGCAATTTGTAGGCAAGGGGATTGCCTTAAAGGATGCAATATTTAAAAATATTTTTGAACTGCATAAACTATAAAACACTTGTCTATATTTTCATAATATTTTCGTAATTGAAAAACATACCTGGAGATAAAATACATAAGTAAAGATAGAATATTTCTATTTAGAGACCCATAGAAGACCCCGCCACCAAAACCAATGCTATGATTAAAACTAATATCAATATAAAGAGGTGTTCACACAAGTATGTGTCTTCTTCGTTAACTCAGGCAAATTCATCTTGTATTCTCTTTTCTTTCACAGCTCTTAGCTTTTAGCCTAGCTTATTACGTATAAAATAAAATTTAAAAAAAAAAAACACACTCTTTCTAAAACACCGCTTTTAGGTGACAATCTTTATTGCTGGAATAATTTGTTCCAGCCACATCAAAGACAAGCCAGCAATAAGTATCTCTTAAATTGTCTTCGATGAAAGAGGTTTCGATGATTTGTGGGGATTAAAATAAAATTAATAATAATAATAATAATAATAATAATAATAATAATAATAACAAACCTCCGCCGAATGAACCCTCCGCGCATGTGCGGGAAAAAAGAATCTCTCGGCCATTCGAGTTTAGGACTTAACTGTGTCTAGTCACTGGCCAGAGATATTTCCTTGCTATGTGGTGACTATGACCGGTGAATAAAGCCTAAGTCTTGTCTCTTTCTTTTTCCTTCCTTGAATTCCTTCCTTTTTAGCGCGACCACCAAATAAAGTGGGGTTAAAAGCAAACCCTAGGAACACGCACCAAGAAATAACCACAGTCACCTTTAAACCTTAAAACACAAAACCTCTTGCCACCCCATAGATTTACCAAAATGGTATCAAAATTTAATTTTTTTCCCCAAATTCTAGTCGGTTGGTTTCCAGCGATAATTTACTCTTTTGTAAGTTGGTTTGTATGTTAGTGTAATAAATAATTGAGAGCTACCTCCCCTACTTTATGATTACCTCCCCTTTGGAGAACTCTCTAGGGAATACTATATTATATAAACTCTTAATAATTGTACCAATTATTCTAAGTAGAATAAAGCTTTCCAAAGTTTATCGGTGATATAGTTTGTCATTACAGTTAGTTTACCTCTGCCATCATGGCGTTTCGCGACCATTTGGAGGAAATTTTCTGCTATCTGTGAGTGCTGAACTCAGACGCCCGGTCAAAAGATCAGACATAGTATTAATTAACAAGAAAAGGAGAACTTGACAACTGGTATATTTTGCAGTTACAGCAGATCACAGGGTGAAGATGAAAGAAAATGAAAGGATAAACAAATACCTGGACCTTGCTAGAAAATTGAGAAAACTGTGGAATATGAGGATGAAAGTGATGCCAATTGTAGTTGGTGCACTTGGAACGGTCCCATAAAGTTTAGAAAACAGTCTAGAGGAACTGGAAATCAGAGGAAGAATTGAGACCATCCAGACAAGAGCATTGTTGAGATCGGCTTGAATACTAAGAAGAATCCTGGAAACTTTTTGTCAATCAGACTCCAATGACGACCATCAGCTATCGCTGGTGTGAAAAACTGTCAAGGGGTGAAATAATAATTTGTTTGCACAGTTATATGGCTTTAAAGCATTCCTACCCAATGCTAATAATTTTAAAACAATTTTTTTACCCCAATGTTTCTACGTATTCTTACTTGAAATATTCCTATTAGATAGGACGAATATTTCAAACAAGTATATGGTTTCAAGTAAGTATTCCTATAAATCATCTTTTAGCACCCAGTTTTAATTGGTTTGGTTTGGTTAGATTTGTTTTTACGGCATATCAACCTCAATGGGTCATTTAAAGTTTTAAAATAAATACATTTTTCTATTTAACCCATAGATGGGACCCTAACAGGTACTACCACTCCGGGCCAGAGTTAACCAGGGAGCAATGGTTATGAAGGGGTGTTCCACATTCCTCAAAACCTCCAAAACTGGAACTTCACCATCAGATAGAGTTTAACGTCATTCCCATGACATGTAGACTCTCAGCCACCGCCTTCTAGCACCCATATGATAAAAAGAGATTGGGGTTGCCATAAGGGCAATAGGGTTGGGAAAATCATATAGGTGCTAGGGCTTGACGTGACCAGCCGATTGATCGGAGGGGGCCTCTCCGACCGCCCGTCTAGCCTAAGTAAGGTTCTAAGTGGAGTGTTGCAGGTCATGGACTGCTCATCCACCAAGACTCCATCCTTAAGCATCACGGGTCACCACCCACGGCTAACAGGTGGCCCCATTCGGGGGAGTCTTACCCCTCTGCAGAGGTGCAGTCGGTGCATTTTAACGCCGCATCGACAGGGCGGCCAGTTTCAAGTATTCCTATCTAATACCAATAATTTGCACATAATTATATGGTTTCAAAAGGCCAGGTTAGCTCGGTAGAGCGTTCGGCTAGAAACCACAAGGTTCTTAGTTCGATGCCGGCCCTCGTCAACTCAGCGTATGAGTATCACAGGGATCTGTGCAGTAAAGTAAGGAGCTGATGGTAGGTGTGGTGCTCCATCTCAGACGAAAAAACAATCTCCTTGGTCTAGCGCTAGTAAAAAGGGGATAGACTCCGTCGCTGATTGGCTGATACCGACTTTAGGCCACCCCGACGACTTTACTTACTTATATGGTTTTAAGTAATTAATTTCTATTTTCATGCAATCACTGTTATTTTTAAAAAGTATTCTTATCTATTACTATTTCCTATTTATTCCTATCTAATACTGATACTTTAACTTTGGTTTGTTTCATTTATCAGCATATCAACACTATATGGGTTAGTTAAAGCCGAAATTTGATTCATTTGTAAATGTTTGATTATAATAATAGCCATTAATATTTTCAACGTTCCATTGCAATCATTTTTTTTAAAAATTGCTCTTTATTTGTCTACGATAATTATTTGGAGGCACGTCGTGAAATGGTTATTGTCGCAGGAAATGAATACGGCGACCCGGGTTCAAATCCCGGACGAAGCCGTTTGTATTTTACATAGCGCTAATACCCTTGGAAAGTTATGCATACAACTATTCTACCTCCAGCTATGCGTAATAGTAGGGGCTCTTTAACTTTGGTTAGGCTACCAGCCCAGGAGAAGAACAACTCTGAATTTAAACCTATTAAACTCTGCCTAAATAATTGACCATGAGTCGCATCCTGTTTGTGCGGAGTGTGTGTGTGTGTGTGGGGGGGTAAATATATTCGATGATAATTTGTTTGCACCAATTATTCCTATCCAATACTAATAATTTTGTACTCAGTTTTATAGAATCAAGTATTCCTATCTAATACTAATAATTTTGTACTCAGTTTATAGAATCAAGTATTCATATCAATACTAATAATTTGTACTCAGTTTTATAGAATCAAGTATTCTTATCCAATACAAATAATGTGTACTCAGTTTTATAGAATCAAGTATTCCTATCCCATACTAATAATTTGTACTCAGTTTATAGAATCAAGTATTCCTATCCAATACAAATAATGTGTACTCAGTTTTATAGAATCAAGTATTCCTATCCAATACTAATATTTGTACTCAGTTTTATAGAATCAAGTATTCTATCCAATACTAATAATTGTATCAGTTTTATATGAATCAAGTATTTTTTATCCAATATTAATAATTTGTACTCAGCTTTATAGATCAAGTATTCCTATCCAATACTAATAATTTGTACTCAGTTTTATAGAATCAAGTATTTCTATTCAATACAAATAATGTGTACTCAGTTTTATAGAATCAAGTATTCCTATCCAATACTAATAATTTGCATACAGTTTTATGGAATCAAATATTCCTATCTGTAGTATGCTCGCATTGTGACACTGAGGTTTTGGATGGCTTAAAAGAAGATTTGAACATGGAAAATGTAAAAAAAGGTGTTAAATTACACTTTTGTGATGGGTCAGTTAGAAGTACAGGCCATGTGTTTTATTTCTGAGATATTTCGGAAATAGAAAGTTGTTTACTTGAGAAAATTGCAGCGTAGACAAATTGATAAGGGGAATTATTAATTGCTCTGTCAATTGGGACATCAGATAAGATAATATTAATGATTTGATATTTGGGGTCTTTCGTTCCCTCACACACGCAAAGAAATTAGATTTCTCATAAAATCAGCCGAATCACTAGATATGATGATGTCACAGTGACGTCAGACTCGATCCATCAGACCTTAATCTTCTCGTAGGCCTCGGTATGGCGAGTGGTCCAAATTGGTGCAAGTTGGACTTTAGAGGGTGGATCAAGCCTTCTGACCACTAACAAGGTATTGAACAATTCCCCAAATTTGGAAAAAAACTAATTTTGGTGTAAAACCCCACACACTTTTCTGGGACCCACCTCGCTAAGGGCCAGATTGCATATAAGCTGGGATTTTTCGTATATCGGCAGAGAATACTTTTGACTACCACTGGAGTTGACGGCATTCTGCGACGACCTCCTGAACCGAAGACCTTATATCAGCCTCCGAACATTAGAAAATTGACTTCTTGCTGAATTGTCAAGTAGCGTATACCAGTGTTACTTACATGAAGATAGACAGCAGTGAGAAAGTTTTTTTACGGCATGTCAACACTTGTTTGGGTTATTTTATGCCGAAGACGTTTTGTTCTATTCATGCGCTTGATGGGGTATTTAATTTTTTAACACTCTTTTTAACATATTTTTTAACTCAATTTTCCTATTTAACCCATAGATGGAATCCTAACAGCTACTACCTCTCCGGGTCAAAGTGGAACTGGAAGTAATGGTGATGAAGGGTACTCCACATTCCCCAAAGCTCCAAATTGGAACTTCACCATTAGATGTAGTTTTAACGTCATACCTAGGACACTAACACCCTCAGTCACCACCTTCTAGCATATATATGATAAAAATGGTTGAGGATTAACATAAGGGCAATATGGTTGGGAGTGTTGCAAGTCTTGAAATGCTTAGTCACTAGAGTCTCGTCCTTAAGCATCACGGGTCGCCACCCACAGCCAACAGGTAGCCCCATTGGGTGATTTTACACCTCTGCAGAGGTGCAGCTGGTGTATACTTCTGCCCAGCCAACAGGGTGAGCAGTGGGAAGGTTTAATGTAATCAACAATGCGACAAAACTAAAAAAAGATATTACATTTACCCACTGTTTCTTCCTTCTGTTAAGGTCTTAATTTTGTGCAGCTATTTCGACGGTTTGCCCGACTCAAGAGACTTCATCAGACGTCTGGTTCATCTTTTCGGATCTCTGACTCACAGCAGGAGTGGAGAGAATGTACCGGACTGTAAAATGCAGGGAAACAACCTAACCGAGCGAAACTGTCGACCAGTAGAAGGGTGAATCGGCCGAGTGGGACACATCATTCAGTGCAGATGGTTATTCTATCTACACCGATGGAAGTGAGCACCACCTATTGTAAGCCATACTGATTAACATTTGTTCTTATTTGATGAGTCTTAAGATTATCTGTAGTCATCCTTAATATAAACAGAAGATATTACACAATCCAATACTAATAATTTGCCCTTAGTTTTATAGAATCAAGTATTCCTGTCCAATACTGATGATTTATACACATATATATTTGGACCGTACATAGGACTCTAACGGGCCAGAGTGGGAGTAATTGTTACACAGGGGTGACTCCTTATTACTCCCTTAGCGTCCTGAAGTCTCACCATTTAATGTAACTTTGAGTAATACCCAGGATATCCTTATACTCCTTTTTTGGTTTGATTGATTGATTGATATGTTTTAACGGCATGTCAACCGTGTAGTATAATCTAGGCAGGTGTTTTCAAAGCCTGAAAAAAATATGATATCCGTGGTTAGCCGGGGTTAAAACAGGTGATCCCTGTAATCTGAGGAGATAATTAAATTCCCATTACTAGCTGAAATAAACAAAAGTTTTCTTGGATAAATAATTCCGCCAAAAACGAGACTCAATGGCGACTGAAAATTGGATTAGTTTCTTTGATATGGCTCACCAGATGTTTTAGGTGTGACTGCGAGATTGAACACGTGTTTGGGGTGTTCTATAATCTTGAAGAATTTATAGAACTTTCTGGAATGTTCTAAACGAAGCACCTGTCCTGAGAAGTCTAGAGTTAGTTGAGCTGAGGGAGTGGAGCTGGGCACTGGTACAGAACAGACGGAAGTTAGTTTGGAGTCAGATGCTCGGATGGCACAGACTCGAGGTAGAATTTTGGACTTAACGGCTGGACGAACTAAGTTAATAATCACCGAAGACCGTATGTTAATTAAGCCAAACTTAACGAAGGATACCAAGTGGCCCTAAGCAAGTTAACGGCTGAACGAACTAAGTTAATAATCAAGGATACCAAGTGGACCTAAGTTTCAGGGAACCAAGCGAATAAGATTCTCCTCTCTCTTGGAAAAAAACTGACTGAGACAATAAACTAGGTAAAGAAAAGAAACTCCTGTGTACTCCGCTTTGTCACTACAAAAAGTTTTATGAATGAACAAAACAAAACAAATAGCAGTCTACCCCAAGCCAAAACGATAGCCAAACAGAAAGATAATCTGTTGATTAAGTCAATTGACCGTGACGACGACGCGTGTCCACTGACGTCTCTGTCCACTGACATTCCTCCTCTACCCACCGTAACTAGATATCGCCTGAAACACAGAAAGAGGAAGGATTTATTTTGGCGAACACCCTACTAGAAAGGATTTTGGCCTACCGCTATTAGAAAGGATTTGTTTTGGTAACGAGAGATTGCCTTGTATACGTTTGCGTTACGTATCGCCCTCAGTAGCGCAGTGACATGTGCATCTGCCGCAGGGCCACGTTACAACGTGGCCCTGCAGCAGATGCACATAGCCCGTCTATGATTGTTTTAAGTATAGAAGTTTGGGAATCGCGTTCATTGTACGTTCATATTTTACATTTTTGGTGTAGTTGTTTCTTTAGAGATTTTATTTATTTATTTATTCATTTATTTTGCACACGGTTTCTATCGAATACAAAGGATTTTTAAAAAGATCTATTTCGCACATAGATGGGACCTAACAGCTACTGACATTCTGGGACATAGTGGATCTGGGAGTAATTACAATGAAGCAGTATTGCCCGCCCCCAGAGCTCAATTTTCAAACGTAAGCTTTAAATATCAAAATTGTTATTGTTTGAAAATATTGTTCAAGTTTAATAAAATTCAATATGTACTTCATGCATTAAGTGTCATTGTTGCCGAAGCCCGATCAAGAGCCCCACACAGGAGCTAGCTTAATTGCCACTCGATGGGACAACTTTTAAGCAGTATATACATGTACATATATAAATATTAATATCCGAGAAGATAATTAAAAATTAGGATTTGAATATAAAGAGAAAGAGAAAGGTTGCTACGGCCCTATAAATAAGGGCCCCCGGTTGCTACGGCCCTATAAATAAACATACGAACTTATTGTATAAGTTATTGTATAATCTAGTTGTTGTGTTGTTTTAATATTAAGTGAACTAGCAAAAAAAAAAACCCTCCGGACTCAAGTAAGTATTTGACATGAATCCACTTGACACAAGGACATTTTCATGTGGGCCCACCCTCGAGTCGAAGCTCATGGGTGGTAGGTGCAAAAAATGCGTTGAATCCGTCGGTATTCCCTGTCAAAGGGGGTGCCTCAGGCACGGGCAATAAACCCTGCCTGGCCCCTTTAAATCAAGGGGGCAGGTATTGCCTGGTGGGATAGCTCCCTGGGATCAACGCTGTTAAATTTACTTAACTGGTCGAGAGGCCGAAAGATCTCTGGACACATGCCTCGAGTGGCAGCGTAAGTATTTAAGTTTTAATGCAATTAAATATTATATTGAATTAAACATTATATTGAATTAGAGAAAAACTAATGAAATTAAATACAATTTTTTTAAAAAAGATTACACTTATTTTTACTTATTCTAATGATTTTAATATAAAATTATACATAAGATTGCTTTTAAAACATTTGAGAATAAAACAATATATTAGAAATCAATAACACCAAGTAATTCATAACATTCATTCATTGAAAAAATCAACACTGAAAATTTCATTAACATCGGATAATTCCCTGATTTTTGGTAACTTTTTTTCAAACGGTGTGTGTTGTGTGTGGGGGGGGGTATTATGTTTTGTAAAAGCACGAATTTTTCGACAAGTTGGGTATACCTAGTATAATTTTGGTTGTTGTGTTGTTTACGATTAATTGAATAGAAAGTAATATTTCAGTATAATACATGCTATTGACGTTGTACACGATCGATGAGTTTATCTAGTAAAGTGGTCGTCGATTTTCCGAGAAAATATTGCCATCCATTTTTAAATATTCTTTTAATTTTCCTAGAAAAGAAACTAGCAAACGCGGATGGTGTCAGTGGCTATTTCCCAGGTGAGGGGAGATAAAAGATCAAAATAATAAGTTTAAGACATTTCGTAAATATTTTTCTAGGTTCAGAAAAATATCGACTATTTGAACTTAAACGGACGGTCTACTAAAAAAGGGTAGGGAAAAATGAAGCTACGGTCTTAGCTTGATAGAGAAAAAAATTTTATTTACAAATATCTCCGCATTAGGCAAAATGAAATATTACAATCACAAATTAGAATTGCATGGAAATTCCGCCATCTAAATGGAAAATTTAGGGGCCGAATACAAATACAAAAAATTGATAAAAAGTTGTATAAAAAAGAAGGTTAGCACTTACTATAAACAGAAAGGGTGTAAACAATAAAGAACACCGCTTTAAAAATATACTCACGCAGGAGAGGCATAAAATAGTTCAACAGAACTCAAAAGTCTTTTCAACAATATCTCTCGTTCTTTTTCGCTAAAGAACGAGTAAGTATTGAATAGGACTTTTTGAGTTCTGTGAACTATTTTTTGCCTCTCTGCGTGAGAATATATTTTTTAAAGGCTGTTCTTTTCTGTTTACACCCTTTTCGCTGTTATAGTAAGTGTAACCTTCTTTTTTTATACACTTTTTTAAAAATTCAATTTTTGTTTTAAATTTTTTGGGTTTTTAATTTTCAGGCCCTGAAAAATTTTTTCCCTTTAGCGGCGCATGGGGAATTTCATGTCAATTCTAATTTTGTATTCGTAATATTTCATTTTTGCCTAATTTGGCGGAGATATTTGTAAATAAATTTTTTTTCTCTATCAAGTAAGACCGTTCTTAGCTTCATTTTCCCGTACCTTTTTTAGGTAGACGTCCGTTAAGTTCAATTAGTCGATATTTTTCTGACCTAGAAAAATATTTACGAAAATGTCTTAAACTATTATTTTGATCTTTTTTATCTCCCTCACCTGAATAGTCACTGACACCATCGCGGTTTTGCTGTTGTCTTGTTCTTAGAAAATTAGATAAGAATATTTAAAATGGATTGGCCAATATTTTTCTCGGAAATCGAACGACCCACTTTTACTAGATAACTCTAGTCGATCGGTGTACAAACGTTCAATAGATTGTATTTACTTGAAATATTTACTTTCTAGTTCATTTAATCGTAAACGCAACACAACAACCAAAATTATACTAAGGTATACCCAACTTGTCGAGAAAATTCGTGCTTTCAAAAATAATACGCCCCCCCACACACACACACACCGTTTGCTACGCAAATCAGGGAATTATCCGATGTTAATGAAATTTTCAGTGTTGATTTTTTCAATGAATGAATGTTTATGAATTTTACTTGGTGTTATTGATTTCTAATATTATTGTTTTTATTCTCAAATGTTTAAAAGCAATCTTATGTATAATTTTAATTAAAATCATTAGAATAAAGTAAAAATAAGTGTAATCTTTTTAAAAAATTGTATTTAATTTCATTAGTTTTTCTAATTCAATATAATGTTTATTCAATATAATATTAATTGCATTAAAACTTAAATACTTACGCTGCCCTCGAGGCATGTGTCAGAGATCTTCGGCCTCTCGACAGTTAAGTAAATTTAACAGCGTTGATCCAGGGGAGCTATCCCACCAGGCAATACCTGCCCCTTGATTTAAAGGGGCCAGGCAGGGTTTATTGCCCAGTGCCTGAGGCACCTACGCCCCTTTGACAGGGAATACGACGGGATCAACGCATTTTTTGCACCTACCACCCATGAGCTTCGACTCGAGGGTGGGCCCACATGAAAATGTCCTTGTGTCAAGTGGATTCATGTCAAATACTTACTTGAGTCCGAGGGTTTTTTTTTTTGCTAGTTCACTTAATATTAAACACCAACAACTAGATTATACAATAACTTATACAATAAGTTCGTATGTTTTTATTTATAGGCCGTAGCAACCGGGGGCCTTATTTATAGGGCGTAGCAACCTTTCTCTTTCTCTTTATATTCAAATCCTAATTTTTAATTATCTTCTCGGATATTATATTTATATATGTACATGTATATACTTGCTTAAAAGTTGTCCATCGAGTGGCAATTAAGCTAGCTCCTGTGTGGGGCTCTTGATCGGGGCTTCGGCCCAACAATGACACTTAATGCATGAAGTACATATTGAATTTTTATTAAACTTGAAACAATATTTTTCAAACATTAACAATTTTGATATTTAAGCTTACGTTTGAAAATTGAGCTCTGGGGGCGGGCAATACTGCTTCATTGTAATTACTCCAGATCCACTATGTCCCAGAATGTCAGTAGCTGTTAGGGTCCCATCTATGTGCGAATAGATCTTTTTAAAAATCCTTTGTATTCGATAGAACCGTGTGCAAAATAAATGATAAATAAATAAATAAAATCTCTAAAGAAACAACTACACCAAAAATGTAAATATGAACGTACAATGAACGCGATTCCAAACTTCTATACTTAAAACAATCATAGACGGGCTATGTGCATCTGCTGCAGGGCCACGTTGTAACGTGGCCCTGCGGCAGATGCACATGTCACTGCGCTACTGAGGGCGATACGTAACGCAAACGTATACAAGGCAATCTCTCGTTACCAAAACAAATCCTTCTAATAGCGGTAGGCCAAAATCCTTTCTAGTAGGGTGTTCGCCAAAATAAATCCTTCCTCTTTCTGTGTTCAGGCGATATCTAGTTACGGTGGGTAGAGGAGGAATGTCAGTGGACAGAGACGTCAGTGGACACGCGTCGTCGTCACGGTCAATTGACTTAAGTCAACAGATTATCTTTCTGTTTGGCTATCGTTTTGGCTTGGGGTAGACTGCTATTTGTTTTTGTTTTGTTCATTCATAAAACTTTTTGTAGTGACAAAGCGGAGTACACAGGAGTTTCTTTTCTTTACCTAGTTTATTGTCTCAGTCAGTTTTTTTCCAAGAGAGAGGAGAATCTTATTCGCTTGGTTCCCTGAAACTTAGGTCCACTTGGTATCCTTGATTATTAACTTAGTTCGTTCAGGCGTTAACTTGCTTAGGGCCACTTGGTATCCTTCGTTAAGTTTGGCTTAATTAACATACGGTCTTCGGTGATTATTAACTTAGTTCGTCCAGCCGTAAGTCCAAAATTCTACCTCGAGTCTGTGCCATCCGAGCATCTGACTCCAAACTAACTTCCGTCTGTTCTGTACCAGTGCCCAGCTCCACTCCCTCAGCTCAACTAACTCTAGACTTCTCAGGACAGGTGCTTCGTTTAGAACATTCCAGAAAGTTCTATAAAATTCTTCAAGATTATAGAACACCCCAAACACGTGTTCAATCTCGCAGTCACACCTAAAACATCTGGTGAGCCATATCAAAGAAACTAATCCAATTTTCAGTCGCCATTGAGTCTCGTTTTTGGCGGAATTATTTATCCAAGAAAACTTTTGTTTATTTCTAGCTAGTAATGGGAATTTTAATTATCTCCCTCAGATTACAGGGATCACCTGTTTTAACCCGGCTAACCACGGATATCATATTTTTTCAGGCTTTGAAACACCTGCCTAGATTATACTACACGGTTGACATGCCGTTAAAACATATCAATCATCAATCAAACCAAAAAGGAGTATAAGATATCCTGGGTATTACTCAAAGTTACATTAAATGGTGAGACTTCAGGACGCTAAGGGAGTAATAAGGAGTCACCCTGTGTAACAATTACTCCCACTCTGGCCCGTTAGAGTCCTATGTACGGTCCAAATATATATGTGTATAAATCATCAGTATTGGACAGGAATACTTGATTCTATAAAACTAAGGGCAAATTATTAGTATTGGATTTGTGTAATATCTTCTGTTTATATTAAGGATGACTACAGATAATCTTAAGACTCATCAAATAAGAACAAATGTTAATCAGTATGGCTTACAATAGGTGGTGCTCACTTCCATCGGTGTAGATAGAATAACCATCTGCACTGAATGATGTGTCCCACTCGGCCGATTCACCTTCTACTGGTCGACAGTTTCGCTCGTTAGGTTGTTTCCCTGCATTTTACAGTCCGGTACATTCTCTCCACTCCTGCTGTGAGTCAGAGATCCGAAAGATGAACCAGACGTCTGATGAAGTTCTTGAGTCGGGCAAACCGTCGAAATAGCTGCACAAAATTAAGACCTTAACAGAAGGAAGAAACAGTGGGTAAATGTAATATCTTTTTTTAGTTTTGTCGCATTGTTGATTACATTAAACCTTCCCACTGCTCACCCTGTTGCTGGGGCAGAAGTATACACCAGCTGCACCTCTGCAGAGGTGTAAATACCCAATGGGGCTACCTGTTGGCTGTGGGTGGCGACCGTGATGCTTAAGGACGAGACTCTAGTGACTAAGCATTTCAAGACTTGCAACACTCCCAACCATATTGCGCCTTATGGTAATCCTCAACCATTTTTATCATATATATGCTAGAAGGTGGTGACTGAGGGTGTTAGTGTCCTAGGTATGACGTTAAACTACATCTAATGGTGAAGTTCCATTTGGAGCTTTGGGGATGTGGAGTACCCTTTCATCACCATTACTTCCAGTTCCACTTTGACCCGGAGAGGTAGTAGTGTTAGGATTCCATCTATGGTTAAATAGGAAAAAATGAGTTAAAAATATGTTAAAAAAGAGTTTAAAAAATTAATACCCATCAAGCATGAATAGAACAAAACGTCTTCGGCATAAAATAACCCAACAAGTGTTTGACATGCCGTAAAAAAACTTTCTCACTGCTGTCTATCTTCATGTAAGTAACACTGGTATACGCTACTTGACAATTCAGCAAGAAGTCAATTTTCTAATGTTCGGAGGCTGATATAAGGTCTTCGGTTCAGGAGGTCGTCGCAGAGTGCCGTCGACTCCAGTGGTAGTCAAAAGTATTCTCTGCCGATATACGAAAAATCCAACTTATATGCAATCTGGCCCTTAGCGGGTGGGTCCCAGAAAAAGTGTGTGGGGTTTTACACCAAATTAGTTTTTTTTCCAAATTTGGGGAATTGTTCAATACCTTGTTAGTGGTCAGAAGGCTTGATCCACCCTCTAAAGTCCAACTTGCACCAATTTGGACCACTCGCCCATACCGAGGCCTACGAGAAGATTAAGGTCTGATGGATCGAGTCTGACGTCACTGTGACATCATCATATCTAGTGATTCGGCTGATTTTATGAAATCTAATTCTTTGCGTGTGTGAGGGAACGAAAGACCCAAATATCAAATCATTAATATTATCTTATCTGATGTTCCAATTGACAGAGCAATTAATAATTCCCCTTATCAATTTGTCTACGCTGCAATTTCTCAAGTAAACAACTTTCTATTTCCGAAAATATCTCAGAAATAAAACACATGGCCTGTACTTCTAACTGACCCATCACAAAAGTGTAATTTAACACCTTTTTTTACATTTTCCATGTCAAATCTCTTTTAAGCCATCCAAAACCTCAGTGTCACAAATGCGAGCATACTACAGATAGGAATATTGATTCCATAAAACTGTATGCAAATTATTAGTATTGGATAGGAATACTTGATTCTATAAAACTGAGTACACATTATTTGTATGAATAGAAATACTTGATTCTATAAAACTGAGTACAAATTATTAGTATTGGATAGGAATACTTTGATTCTATAAAGCTGAGTACAAATTATTAATATGGATAAATACTTGATTCTATAAACTGATACAAATTATAGTATTGGATAGAATACTTGATTCTATAAAACTGAGTACAATTATTAGTATTGGATAGGAATACTTGATTCTATAAAACTGAGTACACATTATTTGTATTGGATAGGAATACTTGATTCTATAAACTGAGTACAAATTATTAGTATTGGATAGGAATACTTGATTCTATAAAACTGAGTACACATTATTTGTATTGGATAAGAATACTTGATTCTATAAAACTGAGTACAAATTATTAGTATTGGATATGAATACTTGATTCTATAAAACTGAGTACAAATTATTAGTATTAGATAGGAATACTTGATTCTATAAAACTGAGTACAAATTATTAGTATTGGATAGGAATAATTGGTGCAAACAAATTATCATCGAATATATTTACCCCCCCCACACACACACACACACACTCCGCACAAACAGGATGCGACTCATGGTCAATTATTTAGGCAGAGTTTAATAGGTTTAAATTCAGAGTTGTTCTTCTCCTGGGCTGGTAGCCTAACCAAAGTTAAAGAGCCCCTACTATTTACGCATAGCTGGAGGTAGAATAGTTGTATGCATAACTTTCCCAAGGGTATTAGCGCTATGTAAAATACAAACGGCTTCGTCCGGGATTTGAACCCGGGTCGCCGTATTCATTTCCTGCGACAATAACCATTTCACGACGTGCCTCCAAATAATTATCGTAGACAAATAAAGAGCAATTTTTAAAAAAATGATTGCAATGGAACGTTGAAAATATTAATGGCTATTATTATAATCAAACATTTACAAATGAATCAAATTTCGGCTTTAACTAACCCATAAGTGTTGATATGCTGATAAATGAAACAAACCAAAGTTAAAGTATCAGTATTAGATAGGAATAAATAGGAAATAGTAATAGATAAGAATACTTTTTAAAAATAACAGTGATTGCATGAAAATAGAAATTAATTACTTAAAACCATATAAGTAAGTAAAGTCGTCGGGTGGCCTAAAGTCGGTATCAGCCAATCAGCGACGGAGTCTATCCCCTTTTTACTAGCGCTAGACCAAGGAGATTGTTTTTCGTCTGAGATGGAGCACCACACCTACCATCAGCTCCTTACTTTACTGCACAGATCCCTGTGATACTCATACGCTGAGTTGACGAGGGCCGGCATCGAACTAAGAACCTTGTGGTTTCTAGCCGAACGCTCTACCGAGCTAACCTGGCCTTTTGAAACCATATAATTATGTGCAAATTATTGGTATTAGATAGGAATACTTGAAACTGGCCGCCCTGTCGATGCGGCGTTAAAATGCACCGACTGCACCTCTGCAGAGGGGTAAGACTCCCCCGAATGGGGCCACCTGTTAGCCGTGGGTGGTGACCCGTGATGCTTAAGGATGGAGTCTTGGTGGATGAGCAGTCCATGACCTGCAACACTCCACTTAGAACCTTACTTAGGCTAGACGGGCGGTCGGAGAGGCCCCTCCGATCAATCGGTGGTCACGTCAAGCCCTAGCACCTATATGATTTTCCAACCCTATTGCCCTTATGGCAACCCCAATCTCTTTTTATCATATGGGTGCTAGAAGGCGGTGGCTGAGAGTCTACATGTCATGGGAATGACGTTAAACTCTATCTGATGGTGAAGTTCCAGTTTTGGAGGTTTTGAGGAATGTGGAACACCCTTCATAACCATTGCTCTGGTTAACTCTGGCCCGGAGTGGTAGTACCTGTTAGGGTCCCATCTATGGGTTAAATAGAAAAATGTATTTATTTTAAAACTTTAAATGACCCATTGAGGTTGATATGCCGTAAAACAAATCTAACCAAACCAAACCAATTAAAACTGGTGCTAAAAGATGATTTATAGGAATACTTACTTGAAACCATATACTTGTTTGAAATATTCGTCCTATCTAATAGGAATATTTCAAGTAAGAATACGTAGAAACATTGGGGTAAAAAAATTGTTTTAAAATTATTAGCATTGGGTAGGAATGCTTTAAAGCCATATAACTGTGCAAACAAATTATTATTTCACCCCTTGACAGTTTTTCACACAGCGATAGCTGATGGTCGTCATTGGAGTCTGATTGACAAAAAAGTTTCCAGGATTCTTCTTAGTATTCAAGCCGATCTCAACAATGCTCTTGTCTGGATGGTCTCAATTCTTCTCTGATTTCCAGTTCCTCTAGACTGTTTTCTAAACTTTATGGGACCGTTCCAAGTGCACCAACTACAATTGGCATCACTTTCATCCTCATATTCCACAGTTTTCTCAATTTTCTAGCAAGGTCCAGGTATTTGTTTATCCTTTCATTTTCTTTCATCTTCACCCTGTGATCTGCTGTAACTGCAAAATATACCAGTTGTCAAGTTCTCCTTTTCTTGTTAATTAATACTATGTCTGATCTTTTGACCGGGCGTCTGAGTTCAGCACTCACAGATAGCAGAAAATTTCCTCCAAATGGTCGCGAAACCCATGATGGCAGAGGTAAACTAACTGTAATGACAAACTATATCACCGATAAACTTTGGAAAGCTTTATTCTACTTAGAATAATTGGTACAATTATTAAGAGTTTATATAATATAGTATTCCTAGAGAGTTCTCCAAAGGGAGGTAATCATAAAGTAGGGGAGGTAGCTCTCAATTATTTATTACACTAACATACAAACCAACTTACAAAAGAGTAAATTATCGCTGGAAACCAACCGACTAGAATTTGGGAAAAAAATTAAATTTTGATACCATTTTGGTAAATCTATGGGGTGGCAAGAGGTTTTGTGTTTTAAGGTTTAAAGGTGACTGTGGTTATTTCTTGGTGCGTGTTCCTAGGGTTTGCTTTTAACCCCACTTTATTTGGTGGTCGCGCTAAAAAGGAAGGAATTCAAGAAGGAAAAAGAAAGAGACAAGACTTAGGCTTTATTCACCGGTCATAGTCACCACATAGCAAGGAAATATCTCTGGCCAGTGACTAGACACAGTTAAGTCCTAAACTCGAATGGCCGAGAGATTCTTTTTTCCCGCACATGCGCGGAGGGTTCATTCGGCGGAGGTTGTTATTATTATTATTATTATTATTATTATTATTATTATTATTAATTTTATTTTAATCCCCACAAATCATCGAAACTCTTTCATCGAAGACAATTTAAGAGATACTTATTGCTGGCTTGTCTTTGATGTGGCTGGAACAAATTATTCCAGCAATAAAGATTGTCACCTAAAAGCGGTGTTTTAGAAAGAGTGTGTTTTTTTTTTTTAAATTTTATTTTATACGTAATAAGCTAGGCTAAAAGCTAAGAGCTGTGAAAGAAAAGAGAATACAAGATGAATTTGCCTGAGTTAACGAAGAAGACACATACTTGTGTGAACACCTCTTTATATTGATATTAGTTTTAATCATAGCATTGGTTTTGGTGGCGGGGTCTTCTATGGGTCTCTAAATAGAAATATTCTATCTTTACTTATGTATTTTATCTCCAGGTATGTTTTTCAATTACGAAAATATTATGAAAATATAGACAAGTGTTTTATAGTTTTATGCAGTTCAAAAATATTTTTAAATATTGCATCCTTTAAGGCAATCCCCTTGCCTACAAATTGCTGACTCTTGCACAAATTACCGATTCCTGACTCCGACTTAACATCACTGAACGGAACACACAAGAAGAATACGTTTTTGTTTTGATTTTGTTTTTTTTTGTTATTAAATAAGCTATTCATTATAAAATTAAGTACTTAATAATAAAGTGCTGAAATTTTCATTTACGAAAACAACCTAGAGCTCAGTTTTCGTAAGCTACAAACGAAAACTGGACCCCGGGTTTTTCGAAACTAGTTAAAATATGAACACAAGTGGATTTAATTACCAAAAGCCAACGGGAACAAAGGAGATAAATAATTCTGACAAAAAAGTTACACATTCCAGATTCATGACAATATTATTTATTTTTTTTGTTTCAGAAAATGTTTGTAAAAATTATTTTCCACTCTGATTTTAAAATTTAGAAAATAATCATTATAGATAGTTGTAATGATGGTATTTCTCTAGAAAATCCAGTTGATAAAATGTCTGTGGCAAAATTATATAGTAATGTAGCATTCTCCAGTCAGTTTAGAATAAGTTTCAATTATTTGCTTAGTTTTTCTACTGAATAATTATATCCCAAAATTACGTCCTCAAATCGCTACAATTCACCAAATCACCATATTTCTTTAATCTTTCTCTCCTCCAAAGTCAAGGAATCTTGAATCCAAGATGCGATAAATCCCTTATGCCTCACTAGAATCAATATATTGATATTCGTGTTCCCTAAAAGTACAACCGTTATCATCTGGCAACACCCTCTGCTTAAAAACTCTTTGAACATTTGAACTCTTTGCTTGTTTTGTATTGCATATCCCTGTTTTATAGTTTGCTTGTACAGTAAACATTTTGTAGTACAACAAGTCGTTTGTCTCCTTTTCTTCAAAAGCGGCACCCTTCTCCTCACTGCGTTCTAAGTACGGTTTATTCTCCTATAAAACTTATGGTTTAAACAGTGCTTTTCTGGGGGGGGGGGGTTCCCACAATACAGCGACCGAAAAGTTGTGTTTATATATACCACAATAAAGATGAGGACAACAGTCCAAAACATCAAAATTATTCGTCGTAAATTGTTCTTATATTTATACCGTTAAAAGAAATGAGATACTCAATCAATTATCGTTATTCAACAATGCCATACTTCAATTAATTAATGGACTTTATCTTGCAAAAGAGCCCCCCCCAAAAAAAAAAAAAATGAAATATTCAATTACTAATCCCATTAAGTGACCTTTGCTAAGTTTAAATACAAAATAAATATTATCAGTAATAGCTTTCAAACATCATCATTTTAAATCACAATTTAAACTACCGCAGAGAATGATAATAATTACTTATTCAGTTAAGCAGACATGATATCAGATTTAATTATAAATCTTTTCCTTTGTTAAAAATATATCACCACAAATCAGTCAGCGAAAATATGATGACGCGAGAAACTTATTTTCAATAAAGATTTTTTAAATGGTGTAAAAAATGTTGGTTGTTCAGTTCAATGGCATATCACGCTTATGGATTATTTTATGGAAAATCTTGTTTATCTATCATCTATCTATCTATTCTCTCTCCCTATATATATATATATATATATATATATATATATATATATATATATATTATATATAATTTGTTTAAAAAGTAATTACCATTAACTTCATGTGTATTGATAAACTGGTGGTTGGTCATTAGCCACCGCATTCTAGCACTCATATATCAAAATGGGTTGGGTGTTTGCCATAAGGTCAATTTGAAGAATACGGTCGAGGCAAACATATAGATGTTAGGGCTTGACATAAGCCAGCGATTGATTGGATGGGGTATTTCCAACCACCCGTCTAGCCGAAGTGGAGTTTTGCATGTCACGAGACCATTTAGTACCCGGTTTACAGATTGCTCAGCAACCACAATCTTATCCGCAGGCATTATGGGTGACCACCCACAGCCAACAGGTGGCTCCACTGGGAGGGTCTTACCCCTCTACAGAGGTGCATTCAGCATATTCTAGAGCCCCAGCCAACAGGACAAGTGAAAAAGATGTATAAGTAAATTAATCTAAACAAACCAGATATAATAGTTAAAGATCCTTTTAATTCTGAAAATTGATATGATTACTCCAAAAGGAAAGTGGAGAAAATGGCCGAGTCAAGCAATTTTAGGCTGTTGTTTGGTTATAATTTTATATTAGCTTTAACTTAATAAAAGGCAAGATGTATATGAACGGAAAAAAATTCCTTTTTTAATTTTATTTTTTTTCCCTTAATTTAACATTGAAAGAAAACCAAAAGATTATTTAGAAAGAAACAACTGCATTAACTTCTAGACATAATACGCACTTCACTGTGACGTCAACACACATTCCAGACATTCATTAATTAACCATATATACCAAGAACTATCTCTGGCTGAATTTCTTTCTTTCTTTTTTATAATCAATAATGAAAAAAATGCCGTTCAACTTCCTTATTTCCTATTCTAACTGAAAGAGAAATTTAATGGGGAATAATTCGGATTATAAAGTTGCTTCCCTTGAATGATTATATTTTGACGTTGTAAATAATTTGTTTTTCTACGACAAAAAATGAATGAGTCATGAACACTTGAGAAATAACCTATTAATAAATATCTTCCTTATTTACCTCAAAGAAAGAAATATAGCACACCTCTGATAAGGAAATACGTCAGCTATTTTATCAACAATTTGAGTAAGCCCATAATAGGAGCGGTATTTGGTTCTGAGAAAAACAAATGGATTTGATTCTAAGAAAAATGAGTTTGGAAAAAAATCCACACGTTTTATTGGTAAAAAAATTACGCAAAAAGAAATATAATTCAACTCTATTCATTGTATTTTTTCTAGTGAGATTATTTTAGTAAATAAAAACAAAACAAAACAAAAAACTTTTCGAACAACATGAAACAAAAGACACTTGAATTTTCTTTTTATTCAATGAAACATTGACACCTATTATTCAAGTTTACCTCCCGTTTCTTTCATCTTAATTTTAATCATTTTTCATTGCAACCATTTATAATCAGGGGTGGTCGGATAGTGTTTTGGACCCCGAATAAAGTATATTGGGTATGATATTGAAAGGGAACATTAACCCCAAAAACACTGGCGGAAGTGACACTGTGAGAGGTTAAAATAAAATTAAAATGAAAAATAAATAAATAAACTCCCATGAGCCTTCAAGGGAAGAACCCTTCGCGCATGTACGAGAAAAAAGAGCAACTTCTGAGCCCCGAAGATAATCCCTCGGTTATTCGAGTTTAAACCTTAACTGTGTGTAGTCGCAACCACGACCAGGGGGATATCCTCTGGCCACGGGCAACTAGGACCGGTGAATAAAGTCTAAGTTATAAAACCACCTTCTGCCTTTGTCTCTTTCCTTTTCGTTCCTTGAATTCCTTCCTTTTCAGCGCGACCACCAAATGAGATGGGATTAAAAGTAAAACCCTAAAACACGCAACAAGAATATCCAGCTACCTTTAAACCTTTAAAACACCCAAACCTCTTACCACCCCATTACACCAACTATTGTATGATTGTTGAACTTTCAAAATGAACGCTTGCCAAAATACAGTTGTGTGCCTTTTCTAAATACGTTTCCTAAATCCCGTCATTGTAAAAACATCCATCATTGTTAAGACAAGTGTAGAATTAAACCAAGTTTTGTAATAATACTTCAATTTATTCATACGTGTTAGGATTACTACGCTCGGCTAATAGGAGAAACGAGTGTCTGCCAGTAGGCGCTTGGTAGCGTAGCAAATAGCATTATAAAAGTGGAAGTGGCAAAATCAAAATCTCTTTTAGCCTTGAAGAAACACGCTCCAGTTGTGTCTCCTGTCTACGAAAAGGGAGGCTTTGTACCCAGCATTTTCATGTCACATGACACACAAGAACATGTAAATCTAAACTAAAGCAAGGATTCAAGACTTTCTCTACTAAAAAGACAATTTATTAGGACATTTTGCTTATATAACTCTGTATAAGCCCTCCCATGTATCTCCTGTCATGTTTGTATTCTCTCATGTAAAGTTTGCTCAGGCAGTAAAATATCCTTTATCACTTATTCATATCAATATCACTTATTCAGGTATTGTTTTCACATTTATTCTGTACAAGGAAACAATACTCAAACAACTATGGTTCCTCTACACGTGGAAATAACAAATATGATTATTATGATTACAGTTAATTTATATGATCTATATATTAATGCTCGTGTTCCTAAAAAAATACGACCGTTATCATCTTGCAACACTCTCTGGTTACAAATGAGACCGTTCAAATCGTCCAAGCTGAAATGCAAAAATGTAAATCCTGATTAGCTGGTGTTCCTTGTCCACCGAATTCTTATTTCTTATGAGTGTTGTCACCTCGACTAAATAATGGACTATTCCATTGTTATTAAAAAGAAAGGACAGAAAAAGGGCATGCTACACAGAAAAATATAAAAAAGAAAGAAAGAAGGGGGAAGATCGAGAGAGGGGGTGGTGTGCGGAAGCGATGACGCTAATCTGTTCCAATCGAACATAATGAAAAGATGAAAAGAAAGAAAGAAAGAAAGAAAGAAAGGGTGAGATTATTATACTTTTTACGTATTGAACTATTTAGCAATAGCTCTTAAGTAAACATACCAAACATTGTAATAATTAAATAATCATACTCGAGTATATCCACATGTCCTTCTAGATTATATAATTACTAGCAGAAGTACCCAGTGTGGACAGGGAAAAAAGAACAAGTTCAATCAATAAATAAATTCATTATTAAACAAAACAAAATGGGTAACTTAAATCCTTATTTTTTTAAACATTACTTCCAAAATAAATATTCCAGAAATTAAATGTTAGATTGTGTTAGATATACAAAATAGACTAATGAAGAAAAAAAAGAAGATTCAGTATTGCTTATTTATCAAGATAGTTCTGTATTCATTTAAGGTTCTTCTCTCCCACACACATCTCCTCTTTGTTTAGACTCATCTCTGTCTGTCGACACACCTCTACTCACTGTTTAGACCCTTAACTGTCCGTCAAGGTCACGGGCCCCTAAAACACATAGGTTGAAACCCGCCTAGTAACAGAGGGACAATCCTTAGACCACCTGGCACCACGTCATCGAACTTGCAGTTTCGAGTTTCCTCGAGTTTATCGTACGACCCAGACGTGTGAAAGTGTAAAAGAATGTCTCTTGAAAGAGAGATTCTCATAATCTTTCTTATCCTGAGGCTATCGAAAATATTCAACTCTTCTTTGCTTGTTTTCTTTTCTTCTTTCTTCAATGTGTTTATTGGATTAATAATACTTCATTTTTACATTATACTTACTGTCACGAGTTTTCTTTGTATTATTTGTATTTTATCGTTTTACATTATTTCGTTGTCAATTGGTAAAGCTACTGCACAATTCATTCGCACAAGTGAGATGGTAGAATAAAGGTTGTTACCAGTTTCAGAAAGGGTCGGGTTAACTCAGTCGGTAGAGCGTTCGGCTAGAAACCACAAGGTTTCTAGTTCGATACCGGCCCTCGCCAACTCAGCGTATGAGTAGCTCAGGGTAAAGTAAGGAGCTGGCGGTAGGTGTGGCACTCCACCTCAGACGCTGAAAAACAACCTCCTTGGTCTAGCGCTAGTGAAATGGGGATAGACTCCCTCGCTGATTGGCTGATACCGACTTTAGGCCACCCCGATGACTTTACTTATTTTTAATTTTAAATTATCAGATACAGACAGAATTTTTATTTTATTTTTATAGATACATTTTTTCAGTTAAACAGATTCACAAAAATGTTTCTGCATCTTGTGGCGAGGTTCTGATACTGGAGCTCTGGGGAGTGTGGAGTACCGCTTCATTGCTATTACTCCCAGGTCCACTCTGATCCGGAGTGGTAGTGCCTGTTAGGGTCCTATGGGTTGAATAGATTAAAAAAGAAGTTTAAAAAAATATGTTTCACAAATGAGTTTTAAAAAATTGAATACTCAACAAAAATGAATAAAAACAAAAATGTATTCGGGATAAGATAAGTCAAGGGTTGACATACTGTAAAACCAACCAACCAACCAACCAACCAACACCCCAACTCGTCAACATAAATGTTTACCAGCTATTTTGACAACCTGATATTTTAAAACAACAGGCTTATACGCAGTTCTCTGAAAATATTAGCACTCCTGTTTATGACGCTTTTTATTTCGTCTTTTATTTTATTTTATTTATTCTATTTTATTTTATTTCGTCTTTTATTTCGCAAACTATTTCCTTTGCAATTCCAGATGGTTTTGTTTGGACTTCACAAAAGGTTTTAACCTTATAAGCAGGAGTGGTCTTTCCAGTCGATTGAACGAATAGGCTGCGCCCCCAAACTCCTCCGCATCCTTCAGTTCTTTCACACCGACATGCAAGGCACCATCCTGGCACTGCACCATCCTGTCGCTGTAACTTCAGGGGCACAAAAACTATATTATAGTCTTCCAGGACTGAAATGCCAATGAATGATTTCGCAGACCATTTCCTTTGCTATTCTAGATGGTTTTGTTTCAGAATTAATCTGAGTCATAACTTAACAATCTAAATTTACATGTACTCTGTGTGATTCTATACTTACCCGGTTTCTTCGGAACTCTGTGTCCAGTGGCTTCGACCATTGGACTGGTAAGATATATAATATCAGCTTGATCCCAAGGAGCCATCCCTGCAGACAACACCTGTCCCTTTGTCTAAGAGGAATGCTGAAGGTTGTTGTATTATTGGATCCAAACCTGTAAGAGTTACTGCCCTTGAACTGGACAGAACCACAGGGAGAATAAAGATGGCTACTTAACCCTTACACGTCATTCGAGTGTTACTCATTGTAATTCAGATAACATATCAAAGGTATACACGCAATATTTAGCACTGGCCACGCAGGAGCCTCGGCTTGTGCGTAGCCACCCACGTTAATCGATCCTTGCGTTCAACTGACATGGTGGGATGTCAGTAAATAAGTACACTATGTGATTTTTAATATCGAGTTTAGATACCCTGTGTTATCTCCCTTAGCAGTTCCTTAGTAGTTTTTGACTAACGAGAAGAGAGTCCCTTTGGTTTGCATTTAGAGTGTTCCTTCTCGTAGACCGGTTACCATACCAAGGTAAAGAACCTAGTTTGCCCTACTATTTACCCATAGCTGGCGGTAGAATAGTTGGATTCGTACCCTTCCCAAGGGTATCAGCGCTATGTGAAATGCCAAAAGCCGCATCTAGGATTTGAACTCGTGTCGCCGTGTCTATTTCCTACGACGGTAACCATTACAGTGCGCGCCTCCAACTTATGTACAGGGGTAGTTTAATCCTCGTCGTTGCCAAAGTTTGAACGAAGAGAAGTCTATTGAGGTGTTTATTTCCAGTGCTACCGAGGACTAGTTACTCCTACGCTCAGTGGCGGAACAGGGAGGGGGCAGGGAAGGGTAGCTGCCCCAGGACACAGCTTAAAGGAGCGGAAAATCACCCTAACCTTTGCGTTGCTATATCATTGACATATATTGCCTGTTACCACTGTACACCTGAACTTACCTAGACTATAAGTCCCTATGTCCAGTGACTTCGGCCTCTGGACCAGTAAGATATTAATTAATAGCGTGATCCCTGGGGGCTGTACCTCCTAGGCAATACCTGCCCCCTCGTCTAAAAGGGGTAGCGCCGGGTTTATTACCCGGTTCCTGAGGCGCCCCCAAAGGGGAATGACAAAGGGATTCACGCACTTTTTACACTGGCCACTGCATGAGCTTCGTTTTGTGCATGACTTCCTAAATTAAAAATAGACCTAGTGGGAGGTCAGGAGAATAGTTACTCCTGAACTATGAATGCAGAGAATTTGAAAGTGGGCAGGTAGGTGAAGCTTTAAAAAATTTGAATTAGTATTTATTTATCTCGCATCCCACGTATGCGGGTGTGACACAAGGTCTTTTAAATGTGGGACCATCCGCGAGCCGAAGCTCATGGGATGGTAGGTGCAAAAAATGCGTTGATCCCATCGGCATTCCCCCTCAAGGTGGGCGCCTCAGGTACTGGACAATAAACCCAGCCCGGCACCTTTAAATCAAAGAGGCAGATGTTGCCTGCGGGGATAGCCCACAAGGATCTACGCCATTAATTACTGTACCGGTCCAGAGGCCGAAGCCACTGGACCCCCGGTCTTTATTGGCACAACGTTTCGGTCGATGTGTTCTCCGCCCTTCTTCAGGTTTTTCTTGTCGAATTCGAGAACCTTCTCGTCGAACTCGGCAGCCTTCAGTGTTCCCGAGTTCGTTGAGAAGTTCCCCGATTTCGACAAGAAACACAAGAAGAAGGCCGGGGACACATTGATCAAAACGTTGTGCATATAATAGGTATACCTAATTTTTCGTCTGCTAAAAATTTAAAAAACGAATTAAAATTAATCAAATCTATTATTTAAGGTCAAACTTTTTTCTAAAACGATAAGTAGTAACATAATCACCATCATTGAAAAATATCATTACATATGCAGTTGATTTTTAATACTTTTAAAACGATTTGTTTTGGTCAATTTCGTTCGCCATTTTGGCTCTTTCTAAATGATATAAAGGGCTTGTTTACAAATTTAATGTAACATTCGCGATTGCAAAAATTTTTACCAAAAATCAGGGAATTATCCGATTTTAATGAAATTTTCAGTATTGATTTATCAATTAATGAATTTTATAATGCACCAGTTATTTTATTTCAAAACTTTAATTAAATATTTTTGCTATGAAAAATTAATATATAAAATTCATTTAAAATATAAATATTCTGAGGTTAAGTATAAAATGTTATATTTTTAGATTCTAGAAATAAATATCTATTTAATGCAAAACTTATTTTAATCAAACAAAGTATACATTTAAAAAAAAAACTCTACTGAAAATGTAGCCCCCCCCCCTTTTTAAGCAGAAAAATATCGATGTATAATTTTTTCTTTTATAAGATAATAGCCAATTAAATAATTATCGAAATGAGTAAAAAAGAAATCTCAAAAAAATTATTTTTTTTACATTTTATTTTCCGATTTTCGGTACTTATTTTCTTATAAAATATTCCACTTAAAATTTGTTTTTTCTATTTACAACTTCGGTCTTTTATCTTTTTATTTCTACTGTAATTAGTATTAAACAAGGACCAACTCGCTGAGATTTTACACCTCCAAAGTAAGGGGGTCAAAATTAAGTGACCTGAAAAAAATGAGAAAGTTTTTAAATAAAATAAATAATGCATTATAAAGATCATTCATTAATAAATAAACACTTAAAATTTCATTAAAATCCGATAATTCCCTGATTTTTGGTAAATTATTTTCTGTAAAAAGTCATTTTGTCAAAAACGCATTTTAGGCCAATTTTGGGTATACCTAGTATATAATTATAAAGATAAGGACAATAATCCGAATAATTCAAATAATACAAATTATCAAGCCTCATCTAAAAACAATCAAAGAAATAGAAAAGAAAAAAGAAATGATCTTTTCTTGGAATACAAATAAGTTTGTATTTCAAGAAAACATAAATCAATATTTAATTTTAGACAGCGACAATCACCACAACTTATCTCTCCATTACTAATACTACTAATATTACTAACTAACTAATAATAAAACTATGAAGTTTATCTCTAGGCGGAAGGAAAAGAAGTGTTCAATTTAATTTCTAATTATTTTAATTCTAATTACAATTGAATGCTCCATTTGAAATAAAGTTAGATGCCAGTCAGTCAGTGTGATTTAATAAATAAATAAATAAATAAATCGAATTAACGAATTCCCAGAAAAAATACATTTTCACTTTCATTTTCCAAGAAATGTATCAACGTCAGAGTTACCTACCTTTAATAGTTTAAATTTCGCTCAAACTTTACGTTTCATTCATTGATTTCGTGAAGAGCAACGAAGGCGGTATCCATTCGGCGGCGCTCAAGTAAGTGCTAAGTCTGTCAATTACTTGAATTCCACTATCATTGTCAGGTGAATATTGTTCTAAAAAAACTAAAAAAGTTTTCATTTTATTTTAAATTTAGTTTAAAATTCGATTTAGTGAATTTTCGTGAGAGAAAATATTTTTCTTGTTTTGTGTGATTTCCTCTGTTTGAAATTTTTTTTTTTTAATTGCTTTCGGAATTTTTTCCTTTCCAAAAAAATGTTTTAAAGCGGGGATTTGATTTACAATATCTGTATAATGTCGAACTAGACCTTGTAGCTGTGTTCGTAATTACGATAGTTAATGCTTAAATTTATAATGTACATTTAAATGCTAACTGGTGTCTTTTTTTTTAAGTAAGTAGCAGTTTGTTTGTTTTTTTTTTTTGGTTTTTTTTAGTATAGACCTTAAAAGAACAAAATAATTTTATTATTATTATTATTATTATTATTATTGTCTTTGCGAGTTTTCATATCAAGGTAAGCTGGTGATCTTCACTGAACTCTAAGTGACAGCAAATCTCACATCTCCAGGACTCTCCTCAGTATTTTAGCCGCTCTCAATAGTTGTTTCAATTTATTATCATTATTTTACTCATTGTGTTTTTTTTAATTCATTTATTGTTGTAGCAGTAGTAGTTGTAATAATAGTAATAATCATAATAATAATAATGGCTTAGAAAAGAAACTGAACGAATTAGAGATCGACCATAAAGAATCACTGCATTGTCGAGATTAGCTAGGATACTTAGAAGAGTCCTGGATATCTGATGGTTTGTTTTCTCTGTTTAATGGCATATAAACACACGTAGATTATTTAATGCCAAATCCACCCTTGTAGAACAGTAGTGGTACTCATAGGGGGGGGGATAAAGGTGTTCATACTTTTTCCAAGCGTATTAGTCCGAAAGGGAATGCAATAGCACGTCTGGAGTTCAAAATCTCTTACAACGATCTCGTAGTCCACCATTATTAGCCACTACTACCACCTGATGATCTGAAGAGGCTTGCTGTCACTCAGAATCCAGTGAAAGACCACCAGTTAAAACTCGTGTTTATTTATTTATTTTTTTTATAACCATTTTTTTCTTTCGTTGATTTACCGTTTTTATTAGAAATATAGAATTATATTTTTTTTACTACTGCTACTGGATACCCTATACTTTCAACCTTGTGTCTCATCCTACCCGTGGAGAACAGGTTGGGTAAATACCTCCTATCCATTGCAATGGCGTCACATCGTCGTGTAATTGCTAGAAAGCTAATCTCGCAGATCCGATACTTACTGAACAGTGAGTTCGATCCTCGCTAGGTGTCCAATCCCAACTATGGCGAAACGGGTTGGGTAAAATAAATAACTACAAGTTTAAATCATGAATGAGGGTGTTTATTTTTCACTTCGTTCTGATACTCTTAAAAAAACTTACCTGGATATATTTACCTAGCATTCGTGCTCTGTGTCCAGTGGCTTTGGCCTCTGGATCGGCAAGATATTATAAATATACCTTCCCCCGAGTAACACTTGCCCCCTCGTTTAAAAGGGACAGGGCCGAGTTTATTGCCAGGGAAATGGCGATGGGATTCACGCACTTTTTGCACTGGACTTTTGCACATGAATTTCGGTTTGTGCGAGGTTCCTCAAGTTAAAAAGATCTTGTGCTAATCCGGCCTGGTGGGAAGTTTGGAAAATATTTTCTTTTAGGAAAAAAAAAAAAAAAATTAAATATAAAAAAAAAATACAAGTATAATTGTTACCATTCCTTTTTTAAAATGGCCACCATTGCAATCTATTTTTTCAAGAACGAAATCTTTCTTTTTTAATCAATACTCTTCTAATTTTTTATTTTGGGTGCAATCAAATCTTTATCAAACTTAACTAATCGGTCTACTAACCTAATTCTAACCTTTTCAGTTTTAAAACTGAAAAGGTTAGAATTAGGTTAGTAGACCGATTAGTTAAGTTTGATAAAGAAAAATACACAGCACAAGACCGACAGTAGTTTCACAGAAGAATTCTTGTTAAGTGGTTAATTATCGGAAAATATCTATCTACCCGTTTTAAATTGATTGACAAAAAAAAAACGTCTTCAGAATTTCGAAAAAAAGAATGTCTTAAAAGAAACTTCGTCTTTTATTGCTTTAAATTAACCGATTTGCTGGAAATTAAAAAACAAGAAGCTCTTGCAGTTAGCTCTCATATCTGAACTATGTTCCTAATATAATTGATGTTTAAGTTTATATATATATTTCAATAAACTTGTAGTTGTGTCATTTTTCCCCTATTTTTCACTTTTTTTTACCGCGATTTTCTCAATGGCGTTCCAAAGTCGTTATGACGGTGGGGGTGGGGGTCTTCAAAGGCCAGTGGATACTGATTCAGATTTTTCAAAGCTTCAAATTTTACACATTCATAGTTCAGGAGTATAGTGGTAAAATTTAGGCAATATTTTTCAATATTATAGCAACGCAGAGGCTTCTGGGTTAGGGTGATTTAAAGCTCTCCTGAAGCTGCCCGCACCCCTGTCTCCCCACTGTTAATGTTGTTATATAACAGAAATAGATACCCCTCCTGATTCACAAATTCACTAACTCAATACATCGTCTCACCAACAAAAATTAAAACAATTCGAAACAAAATCTAAGTTATTAAGAAATGTAACATCAAACAGATGTTGACCCGACAATAACTTTAAACAAAATGAACAAACAATTTTCTGCACATAGGCTCCAGGCAAGCTTCCTGTCGAAAAAAAATTTTCAAACAATTAAAAAAGTCCTTTTAATTTTTTTCAACCAATCATAAACTTTTTTAAAAAAAAACTTTTCAAGCAAATTTCGAGCCTAACCATGGAAAAAGCCCCAGAAAAGGCTCCGAAAGCAGTTGACTCCAGCACTGGTACAGAGATAAAAGGACTACTGAACCTACCGACCTACACCACATCATCTCGCCACACACAATCAAATCAGCCAACGAAGTAACAGACTTTCACACCTACACCTACTTTCACTTCACCGAGTGAAAGAAATACTTATCTCTACATTTTCCAACTTATGTTTATTTTTAAATTTAATTTCTCTCGTCCATTTTTCTTTAGTTACCATATGGCATATATTTTCTTGTGATATATCATTGGTATCAGAAGCGTGCAGCAACAGAAATATGGATTACACCAAGTTCACTCACCCCAAACTTTTCATCCTCATTATCAGCATCACTATATATATATATATATATATATATATATATATATATATATATATATATAGTGATGCTGATAACTTTTTGATTTAGTGCATCGTGGGATGCACTTTGAATGAGTCCCCGGGAAATTTTATGGGTCCCAACTAAAATTCCTTAATAGATTGTAGGGTTTTTATTTATGATCTGTGGAAACAACTAAAGCTGTCTTGTAACCTATCATGTGTAATTCATTTCTAAGAATCTATTAAAATGTCTTTACAGTTAGCTTGAAATGGTGAGGGAAGAAAAAAGAAAAACACTGGGATGCATGGATACAATTTTACTGCGTTTTAGATTTTTGTGCATTGGGGGACGCAGGACGCATACCTATCAGCTTCTAGATTCATTAGTCAGGAATGTATAATGAGTTTGCTGGGGATTTTTGAAGCATGGGAAAAATAATTTTTTAAATTTTTTTTTTTATTCAAAATTCAAATAATCTAAGAATAATGGATTCTCTTACCTTCCTATTTGAAAATGATTTGAAAATATTGTATCTATTTTTTTTTTTTTTTTTTTTTTTTTTTCATTGTCTGTTTGGCTTCTAGAGAAACATGTAAGATTTGAAATCATTTCCTAATTTTTGAAACATGTATGTACACCCTACCCCCACCCTGAGGCATATGTGACAATGATCACGTAGCCCACAAGGACTCTTTCCCATGCGTTTGGACAATTTGCCAGTTCTTTCCAAAACACGAAGACAACACCACGCATATCTAGACTTCTCTCTAATACTAAAATTCCTTAATAGATTGTAGGGTTTTTATTTATGATCTAGACTTCTCTCTAATACTCAATACTTTTTACTGTATGGTCTGTTGAGAACTTTTGAACTTTTCATCCCTTTTATCATCCTGTTAGATTGTTTGTGTTTTATGTTCAATATATATCATTCCTGTTAAATCTATTGTCTTCAGTTTTTCCTTTTTTGCTGTTTTCTTTCAATTGTTTGATGTCCTCAAAGACTGCCTGGTTAAACTATCTGTCTAACCTTCACAGACAAGAGAAGGCAGAATAGAAATCAAATACCTTTTAGTAGATCTCTTATTATAATGGAGATTCAGTGTCTGTCTGTAACTGAAACTATGTCACTGCTTGGATCACAGTACCCCCAGGAATTATGAATGAGTATTTAATTTATAGTCAAAATCATTAATACATAGAATAAATCTTATTTATTAACGACGTCTCTATGAAAATCTGAGTTAGATTTGCCTCAAAACAGCCCATGTTATTAGTGTGTTTTAAATCCTTCAATGTGTCTTATACATCATTAAGTAATAAAGCTTTACATAATATATGGTGTGGTTAATTTACATACTGGTTTTAACAAAACTAGGTTTAATAAATAATTACTTAGTGTTATTGATCTGTAATATTATTGTTTTATTCTCCAACGTATTAAAATCAACCCTGTGAATGATTTTATATAGAAATCAATTAAAGTATAATTAAAATAAGTGTAATCTTTTTATATGCGTTCTTATTTAATTTCATTATTCTTTCTGATTTAATATATTTCATTACATCAAAAATTAAATACTTAAGCCCAAAGGGTGCATATTCTTGCTAATTTATTTAATGTCAATATTTGTCTTTATAATTTTAGGTTGGCAAAAACGTTTTGGAATATTTCAGAACTTGTTTCTTTGGAATTGGAAAAGGTAAAGAATCAACAATGCCCGGAAATAAGAAGAATTCCAACTCATCACCATCTCCAAATAATTCCTGCCAATACTGCGATTTGAAACTATTGAAATGTTCCAAATGCAAAAACGTGTCTTATTGTTCGGTGGATTGCCAACAAAAAGACTGGGTTAATCATAAAGAAGTTTGCAAAACTCAAATTAGTGAACAACCACCATCTGATCCTCTTCTTCCTAATAAAGGTAGGTAACATTTTTATATTTTTTATAACTGCTACCCTATTGAAGTTGTTTGTGATGTTTGTTGATTGGTTTTAACAGCATTGTAGAATCAACACCATACTCACATTCACAAGAAGAATGTGACTAGCGTTCAGTCACCAAACAAGAAAAAAAAATTAACAAATACAGGCTCTGTACAAACTGCTAGAACACAGTCAAATGTTGGGTATATATGGATAAAAGTATCCACACTAAAACCAGCAGCCAATGAGAATCCTGGAAATGTGCTTGGCCAAGATACACAGTAGAATAGCCCAACCTGTTATCTAAACTACTTACCAAGTCTGGATTCTCAGAACACTCAGCTTGCAACACAGCTGAATACTGGTCACTCAACATGACAACCCATTTACAGTTATTTTATGCCTAGTGGCACAGCTGTGGAGTTGGAGTCCGACTCGTGGAGTCAGAGTTGGAAGCAGTTAAGGGGTCACTGGAGTTGGAGTCAGTCGGTAAAACTATATCAACTCCAACTCCAGTGGAATTAACACTTTATGTGGCCCTAGTTTAGTGTGTAAAGTTAGGGTAAAGCTGTTTGCATTTCACATAGCACTAATAACCTTGGGAATGATATGCATCCAACTACTCTCTCTCTCTCCAGCTATGGGTAAATACTTGAGCATACTGGGATCTTTAACCTTGGCTAGGTGATAAGTCTAGGAGGAGGAAAACTATGAATTTAAACCTGTTAAACGCTGCTTAAGAAATTGACCTTGTATCACATCCTGCTCATGCGGAGGCATTGGTAAAGATATATATATATATATATATATATATATATATATACAGTGCACACTTCTTAGAAATTGATTATAAAAAAATCATGGTTTTATATTTATCAGGAATTGTAATCACTTCATTACATAAAGACAGCTCTGTCAGCTACGCTTCAGAATATATTGAATGCACTTTTGCAGAGGGGTAAAAAAAAAACTCCAATGGGGCCACTTGTTGGCCATGGGTGGTAACTTGTAATGCTTAAGGAAGGAACCCTTTGGTCCTTACTTAGGCTAGACAGATGGTCAGAGAGGCACCCTCCGGCTGGTCACCTCAAGCCCTAGCACCTATATGATTGTCCCAACCCTTTTTATCATGTGCGGTGGCTGCAGGTCTTATTGTCCTGGGTATGATGTTAAACTCTATTTTATGGTGAAGTTCCAGTTTTGGAGCTCAGGGAATGTGAAGTACCTCTTCATCACCATTACTCCTAGGTCCACTCTAACCCTGAGTGGTAGTACCTGTTAGGATCCTATCTATGGGTTAAATAGAACAAAATGAGTTCTAAAACATTTGTTTAAAAAAATTGAGATTAAAAATTATTGAGTATCCATTAAGAATAAATAAGTAAAAAAAAAAAAAAAGCTAAAGTCGGTATCAGCCCCTTTTCAATCGTGCTAGACCAAGGAGATTGTATTTAGCATCTGAGGTGGAGCGCCACACCTACCATCAGCTCCTTACTTTACTGCACAGTAAACTCATACGCTGAGTTGGCGAGGACCGGTATCGAACTAGGAACCTTGTGTTTTCTAGCCGAACGCTCTACCGACTGAGCTAACCTGGCCCCTAAAAAGAATAAATAAAACAAAACATCTTTGGCATAAAATGACTCAACAAGGGTTGACATGCCTTAAAATCCGACCAACAAACCAATATTACATAAAGAGTCAGAGGTGCCAAAATTAGAAGCGTCAAGAGTCAAATGTTTTGTGTTCTCAGTGATGCTGATAGCTTTTTGATTTAGTGTGTCCTGAGATACACATATTTGCATAGAACGAGTCCCCAGGAAAATTTATGGGTCCGAACTAAACTGCTACCTTGTAACCTATACTGTGTAATTCTTTTCTAAGAAACTATTGAAACAGTTAGCTTGAAATGGTGAGGAAAGAAAAAAGAAAAACACTGGGACGCATGGATATGATTTTACTGTGTCCTTTTAAATTTTTGTGCATCAGGGACGCAGGACGCGTACCTATCAGCATCTCTACTTCTAGATTCGTTAGTCAGGAATATATGAGGAGTGTGCTGGGGGTGGGGTAATTTATGAGGAAGTGCATCCCGGTCTCCTGCCTCAAAAATTGCTGCCTGGTGATTACTAAAATAACAACCCCAGCTATGGTGTTACTTGAAAGAAAACAACCAACTTAGGGCGTTAAATGTATTTGGAGGGGGGGGGTTCTCGTTTTTGTCGTAATTCTTATTTATTTATAGAAATTTGTTGTAATTCTTGTTTAGATATGAAGATGGATATCTATCTATCTATCTCAATTTGTTCATTTTTTTTTAGTTTGTTTGATACATAAGAATTACGACAAAAAAGAGAAGCATGGGACAAATAAATAAATATTTTTTTAAATTCAAAATTCAAATATCAGAATCTTTGTGTTCTGATTGCTTTAAGCAGTATTGTACATCACTATAACAACAGAATTTCTTATTGCTTGTTGTCTTTGGATGAGTTGTGTTTTCTACAAAATAGGTTACCAACTGTTACATAAGATTATCAGTTGACATTTTGAATATTTGTTTAGGTCAAAGTAAACATTCCATTCTAATGTCATATTGACACCTGTAAAAATAAATGTTTACATTTAATGAGAATTTCAATAATCAACAATTTTTAAATAAACATCATTATTTAGATTTTTCAAACTGTTGTTATCTTTGTTATATACACAACATTTTGGCATTTTGGCCCTCTGACCTTCTTCTGGTGTTTCTTGTCAAACTTAGGAGCCTTCATGTTGTAATCGGCACATGAAGGCTCCCGAGTTCAACAAGGTTCCCAAATTCTACAAGAAACGCCTGAAGAAGGCCAGAGGACCTATCGGACAAAACATTGTGTATCTAACAACATAGATGAGGACAACAGTTGTAAAAATCTAAATAAATTATCAAGCCTCATCTCAAAATTCAGACTAAACCCCCCAGAAAAACATTATTGCTGTGTTTGGTTGGATGGTTTAATGGCATATCAACCCTTGTGAGTTATTTAATGCCAAATCTTTTTTTTAAATATGATTTGTTTGTTTTAGCTCAGTCGGTATAGCATTCAGCTAGGAATGATAAGGTTCCTAGTTCAATACTGGCCCTCGCCAACTCAGTATATGAGTAGCACAGGGATCTGTGTGGTAAAGTGAGGAGCTGATGGTAGGAGTGGCGCTCCACCTCAGATACTAAAATAATCTCCTTGGTCTTGAGCTAGTGGAAAGGGGATAGACTCCCTTGCTGTCTGGCTGATACCGACATTAGGCTGCCCTAACGACTTTACTTACTTACTTATGTGCATTAAGAAATAAAAGTTGTTGACCCGTATCTACCAATTTCCAACACCTATATGATAAAAAAGGTTGGGTGTTTGTCATAAGAGCAATTTGAAGAAAAGGGTTGGGACAATCATATAGATACTAGTGTTTGATATGACCAGCCGATTCATTGAATTGGGCTGCTCTGACCGCCTGTTTAGCCGAAGTAAGGGCTGAAGTGGAGTGTTGTATGTCACAGGACTACTTAGGACCCAGATCACAGATTGATCAGCTACCACAATCCTGTCCTCAGGCATTACGGGTTGCCACCAGCAGCCAACAGGTGGCCCAATTGAGGAAAGTCTTACCCCTCTGCAGAGGTGCAGTCAGTGTATTCTACAGCCCCAGCCAATAGAACAGGTTGTGTTTGGTGGTAAGAAGGATATTTATTAGTGTACCCATTCACCAAGGACCAATATTAGCATTAGTATATCCATGATATACTAACACTGAATAAACAGAAGGAAAGACAAGATGAACAGTTTTGTAAAATATTTATCCTTTTATATACATAATAAGGGTCGGGTTAGCTCAGTCGGTAGAGCGTTCGGCTAGATACCACAAGGTTCCTAGTTCGATACCGTCCCTCGCTAACTCAGCATATGAGTAGCACATGGAAGTTGTATGAAGTTAAGTCTTGTGAGTATAGAAAGTGCTGCACTTGCATACTATGCATAAAATATTCATAGAAACCACAAGGTTCCTAGTTCGATACCGGTCCTTGCCAACTCAGCGTATGAGTAGCACAGGGATCTGTGCAGTAAAGTAAGGAGCTGGTGGTAGGAGTGGCACTCCACCTCAGACACAAAAACAATCTCCTTGGTCTAGCTCTAGTGAAAAGGGGATAGACTCCCTCGCTGATTGGCTGATACCAACTTTAGGCCACCCGACGACTTTACTTTACTTTTACTTATATACATAATAGTCATACCAATTATTAAGTATTTAGAAGTTATAGGTAAATAGTAGGGCAGACTGGGTTCTTTAGCATTGCTAAATCAACCAATTGAGAAGGAAAACTCTAAATTCAAACCAACAGTATTTTGCCAACCTTCCACTAGGCGGGATTGACACAAGGACTTTTTAACATGGGGAACCATGCATAAACCAAAGCTCATGCAGAGACTAGTGCAAAAAATGTATGTAACCCCATCCACATTTTGGGTTGCCTCATGTACAGGGCAGTAAACCTGGCCCTTTTAGACGAGGGGACTGGTGCTGCCTGGGGGGGGGGGGGTCATATGATTGGATTTATCTTACAGTTCCAGAAGCCAAAGCTACTGGACTCAGAACAAACCAACAGTACGCCAATTAAAAATTGACCTTGTATTGCATCATATTCATGGTGGAGGGGTTGGGTCAACAAACACAGGCAGGGTTTTCACTGAGTAAAAATAATCAGGTTAATTTTATTGGAATGATTTTAAGGATTTAAACTAAAATTTTATGAAAAATCAACCAGTAGCTTCAAAACTTTCAGTGTTACGTGACACAAAAAATTATGGCAATGATGATGCATAACTCGGATGTCACCATGCAAATCATCAGTGTAATTTGATGACCTGAAAAAGACCCACATATCATCTGGTGCAGAACATTAAAAAAAAAAAAAATACAAAGTAGTATGGTAGACAAAATGTCCTGACCCCAGAAACCTAGCAATATAATGGGGACGTGTGCTGTAATGGTTACTGTTGTAGGAAATGGACTTGTTAACCCGAGTTCAAATCCTGGACATGACTGGATGCATTTCACATAGCATTAATACCTTTGGGAATGGAATGAATCTAACTATTCTCCCTACAGCTATGGGTAAATAGTAGGACAGACTGGGCTCTTTAACATTGGTTAGGCAACCAAACTAAGAGAAGGAAAACTGAATTCAAACCACTTAAACTTCATTTAAGAAATTGACCTTGTGTCACATTCTGCTCATGTTGAGTTGGCATATATATATATATATATATATATGTATATGTATATATATATATATATGTTAAAAGAAAGGAAATGAATCCGACAGTATATATATCAAATTGATTTGACATCTCCGATCACAAACACCACGGAGTAAATGAGCTCTGATGATGATTTTTGTAAAATTGAAATATTGATCAATATCAGCTATGATTATATTATAAATTGTTTTCTCTTTAACAGCATTGTGTGATGTTTTCATTCCACCTTTTCATATATATATATATATATATATATATATATATATATATATAACCATGTGATAGTTGTTGGTTTAATCCCAAAGTCAGTCTTTTATGCTTTCAAGTGACTAATTTAACTAATCATTTATAGACAATTATAGCTTTGACCAACTATTCTTAATACAAATAATTTGAAAACTGTTATGAGGTTTTAAATTTTTCTATTTATTACTTATGAATTCCTTCCAAGATACGCAAGTTGAAATTGTCGCATTTTTATTTACAGAAGAAAGCTGTTACAATTGTGGACTATTTGGTGTTAAACTCAGTAAATGTTCCCAATGCCATGAAGTGGCGTATTGTTCAAAGGAATGCCAGAAGGAACATTGGCTGGAACACAAAGCGGATTGCAAAAAGGAATCTAACCTTCCTTCTGGTTATTCTGAAAAACCTAGTAAGAAATTGCAATTTAATCTTCCCCCTGATTATTCTGAAATATACCGTAAGTAACAGAAATCTGGATTAACTTCCTGTGGATAATTGGTTCATTTTAAGGCATGTAAATGCGTTTTTTCTTTATTTAATACTGATGTAAGTCTAATGTTTTCATTAATAAATAATGCTAATCATTTGTAAACAATTATAGCTTTGATCAATTATTCTTAATACAAATAATTTGGAAACTGTTTTAAGTATTCCTATCTATTACTAATGAAATGAGACAAAGAAAATGTAACATAACAATTTAACTTTAATCAACTGAATACAGCTCAGCAATGGCACAATTACAATGTCTGCTGTCTGTTACATTTAAATAGTCCCGATCAAGGGAAGATAACCCCACCACTCCAAAAGGGAAATAATCACGTCTCTTAATATCACAACTAATAAATTAATGTGCATGAAATAAGCATGTTGAAATTGTTGCATTTTTATTTACAGAAGAAAGCTGTTACAACTGTGGACTATTTGGTGTTAAACTCAGTAAATGTTCCCAATGCCATGAAGTGGTATATTGTTCAAAGGAATGCCAGAAGGAACACTGGCAGAAACACAAAGCGGATTGCAAAAAGAAATCTAAACTTTCTTCTGGTGTTTCTGAAACATCTAGTAAGTAACAGATATCTAAACTTCCTTATGAAGCTCCTTAAAAATCTAGTAAGTAACAGATATCTAAACTTCCTTGTGAAGCCTCTTAAACATCAGGTAAGGAACAGATATGTAAACTTCCTTTTGAAGCTCCTTAAAAATCTAGTAAGGAACATATATGTAAATTTCCTTCTGATTCTTAAACATCTAGTAAGGAACATATATGTAAATTTCCTTCTAGTTCTTCTTAAACATCTTGTAAGGAACAGATATGTAAATTTCCTTCTGGTTCTTCTTAAACATCTAGTAAGGAGGATATATGTAAATTTCCTTCTGGTTCTTCTTTAAAAATCTAGTAAGGAACATATATGTAAACTTCCTTCTAGTTCTTCTTAAACATCTAGTAAGTAACAGATATCTAAACTTTCTTATGAAGCTTCTTAAACATCTGGTAAGGAACAGATATGTAAACTTCTTTCTGGTGCTTCTTAAACATCTAGTAAGGAACAGATATGTAAACTTCTTTCTGGTGCTTCTTAAACATCTAGTAAGGAACGTGTAAACTTCTTTCTGTGTTTCTGAAACATCTAGTAAGGCACAAATATGTAAACTTTCTTATGGTGCTTCTTAAACATCTAGTAACAGAAACCCAAACTGACTTTTGGTGGTTAATTGGTAGGTTGGTTTTAAGACATGTCAATGATTGTTGGTTTATTTAATCCCAAAGTAATTCTTTATGGTTTCAAGTAAATAAGTGTACTAATCATTTGTAGAGAATTATAGCTTTGACTAACTATTCTTAATTTAAATAATTTTCAAACATCTATATGCTTTCAAATATTCCTAACCATTACTAATTGTGTGCATGAGATAAGCATGTTGAAATTGTTGCATTTTTATTTACAGAAGAAAGCTGTTATTATTGTGGAATATTTGGTGATAAACTAAAAAAATGTGCTCAGTGCTACGAAGTGACGTATTGTTCAAAGGAATGCCAGAAAAAACACTGGCAGACACACAAAGCGGATTGCAAAAAGAAATCTAAACTTTCTTCTGGTGTTTCTCAACCATCTAGTAAGTAACAGAAATCTAAACTTCCTTTTAGTACATCTCAAACATCTACTAAGGAACAGATATCTAAACTTTCTTCTGATACTTCTCAAACATCTAGTAACAGAAATATGAACTTCCTTCTGGTGCTTCTCGAACATCTAGTCAAGAACAGATATTCAAACTTCCTTCTGGTGCTTCTGAAACATCTAGTAAAGAATAGATATCCTAACTTCTTTCTGGTGCTTCTCGAACATCTAGTCAAGAACAGATATCCAAACTTCCTTTTAGTACATCTCAAACATCTACTAAGGAACAGATATCTAAACTTTCTTCTGGTACTTCTCAAACATCTAGTAACAGAAATATGAACTTCCTTCTGGTACTCTCAAACATCTAGGAACTCCTTCTGGTGCTTCTCGAACATCTAGTCAAGAACAGTTATTCAAACTTCCTTCTGGTGCTTCTGAAACATCTAGTAAAGAATGGATATCCTAACTTCTTTCTGGTACTTCTCAAACATCTAGTAACAGAAATCTGAACTTCCTTCTGGTGCTTCTCTAACATCTAGTCAAGAACAGATATCCAAACTTTTTCTGGTGGTTGATTGGTTGGTTTTAAGGCATGTCAATGCTTGTTTTATTTAATATAAAAGTCAGTCTTGTATGCTTTCAAGTGACTAATTTAACTAATCATTTGTAGACAATTATAGCTTTGACCAACTATTCTTAATACAAATAATTTGAAAACTGTTATGAGGTTTCAAATATTTCTATTACTTTTCTGTGTGTGATACGCAATTTGAAATTGTCACATTTTTATTTACAGAAGAATGTTGTTACAATTGTGGACTATTTGGTGTTAAACTCAGTAAATGTTCCCAATGCCATGAAGTGGCGTATTGTTCAAAGGAATGCCAGAAGGAACATTGGCTGAAACACAAAGCCAATTGCAAAATGGAATCTAACCTTCCTTCTGGTTATTTTGAACCATCTAGTAGGGAACAGTTATCTGAACTTCCTTTTGGTGCTTCTCGGACATCTTGTAAGTAACAGAAACCAGAATTTCCTTTTGGTGCTTCTCAAACATCTACTAACAGAAGTCTAAAGTTCCATCTGATATTTCTCAAATATCTAGTAAGGAACACAAATCTTAAATTCGTTATGGTGCTTCTCAAACATCCTGTAAGGAACAGAAATGTAAACTTCCTCCTGGTATTTCTCAAATGTCAAGGAATTAAAAGTTGACAAAATTTTCTTCACTATCAAATTGTGTTCATTCTTTATAAAATACAGTGTCACATGGATAGAAGAGGGAAGCAAAAATATACCTAGTACATTGATTTGTTTATTTTTGAGATTCACAAATGCTGGACATTTTTAAGTAGAATTTCAATGCTATTTCTATGTATATTTTAATTTTTATATATCTTTGAATATAAATCAGATCTTCATAATTTTTGCTCAAAAAGCAAGAACCGATGATATTTAATGTGTATATAAATTTTACTTTGTCGTTGATTGTTTTATCTTCGTAGTTTCATCCGGACATATATACACACCGACTGTTCTTTATAGAATAGATAGATGTGTTTTTAGTAAAGCTTCTCACTTGATGGTATTTAATTTTATAGATTAAGAATTCTTGACTCTGTTAGAAGGGATATTGGCTTAGTGCATTTAATTTTGATTTCATTTGACAATTATTACTTATCATCTTAAACTACATCACAAAAATATTTTTGCTCCAACAGTTTAGTCTTCTTTCTCTCTCTTTCTCAATCTCACATTCCAAGTTTGTCCTGTTTCTCTATGCTCACAATTAGCTTACGTTCGCCTTTGTTCAAAAACAGTATTGACTGTCTCATTCCTTATTCTTTTATACATGTTGTCACTCTGATAATGCTCCCTCAATCCTCCTCATTTCTGGTCTACTACATATAAAACATTTACTCACATTTCCGGTTTAAAGGGCAGTTTAACTCAGTCGGTAGAGCATCCACCTAGGAATCCTAAGGTTCCGGGCTCAATACCGGCCCTTGCCAACTCGACATATGAGTAGCACGGGGATCTGTGCGGTAAAGTAAGGAGCTCATGGTAAGGTGTGACACTCCACCTCAGATGCTAAAATAATCTCCTTGGCCTAGTGCTAGTGAAAGGGGGATAGACTCCCTAGCTGTCTTGCTGATACCAACATTAGGCCGCCCTGCCGACTTTATTTTTTTACTACATATAAAACATTTGCTCACATTTGACTTGACTTTTTCCTGTCTTCCTGTTAAGGTAAGTGATTTTTTAATCTTTTTCTTTGTATATTTTAACTACATTACTTTAGGAAATTTTAAGTGTTTTAATGTATTTACAAAGTTAGACAATATTGTTGTAGATGAATGATAATTGGTTAAGTATCATTTCCTCATATGGTATAAATATATGAACAATTCACAACTAAGTGATATCAAGAATAATTCATTGCCTGAGTATACGTAATAGATGAGGATATGAACATGACAGGAAATACAAATAAGAGCTTACACATAGTTGTATAAGAGAAATGTCCTAATAGGAAAATAGTCTTTTACAGGTAAAGATAAAACATAACAGAAGATACAAAAAAGAGCTTACACATAGTTGTATAAGAGAAATGTCCTAATAGGAAAATAGTCTTTTATAAGTAAAGTTTTGAGGCTGCTGCTAAAAGATGAAAATATACATGTAGAGCATGTTCTTGTGTACAGTAGCAGAACAGGGGGGGGTAGGAAGGTGCAGCATCAGGGGGCACAAAATTGGCTTACCCCAAAAGCCTTCATGTTGCTATAATAACAAAATATATTGCCACTATATTCATGAACTATGAATGCATAGAATTTGAAAATGGGCGGGTAGGTAAAGCTTAAAAAAATCTGAATCTGTATTTATTGGCTACTGGAGGGGATGCCAGGTAGATATCTTTCCCTAGCCCTTCCCCCAGATCATAACAGTGTCATGCCACTACTTGGGTGCCAAGGTTGGAGGCTCAAAGATGCAACAGGTGAGACCCAACTTACGGTTTTTCAAGTTACAACCTGTCATTTTGGTTGATTTTTTTTTTTTTTTTTTTTTTTTTTTGCTTTGTATTGTGAGCTAAAATTTGAATTACTATTGAGCTTCAGATACACTTATGTTTATAAGTTTACTAAAAACTTTTAAGTTTCCAAATTTCCATCACTCCCATCTTTCATTGATAAATTTACCTAATTTAGATATTTATTAAAATAGGAAGAAAAGAATAAAATTACAGTTATTTCTTCTTGTTAATGGATTTCTTTTAAGATTTATCTTCGAGATTTTTGCTCATATTCATTAAGATAAAATCAAACATTTAAAAATCAATAATATACGCACATATTTAATAAAATCAAATTGTTTATGTCAGTATGAAAATTAGCCTTCCCCTTCGCATTGTAAACTGCTATTTTGTTGTATATATAAATACAATTGCATGTTATTCGTATGTAGATGAGACCAACAGTATTAATAATGTAAAACAATTTTTTTATTAATTGAGGTTTAAATAAAATAATGATCATGGAGAATGTGATGTAAATAACAAAGGGAATTGTGACTTGAGTAGTAATATTATTTTTGCCTTTTTATTTATTTCAGATTCCAAATGTCGTTATTGTTTCAACACCACGAGAGATGGTTCTAATTGTTGTGACCTGTGTTTTACATTTAAAGTGCTTGATCGTAATCGTTAGTATATCTTGTCTCTTCTTTTTTTTCTTTTTTTTTTAATATATATATTATATACTAGAAGTAGCTACCTTGCATCGCCTGGTTAAGGGGAAGATAAAAAAAGGTAGTCTCGCAGATCTATTATTACTTATCGCGACTGATCCTCACTGGATACCCCACAAAAATGTCCACGTAAAAAAGATCTGGTGAGGCATCAGGAATTTTTTTTTCACCTGGGTAAAGGGAATGACATAAAAATGTACTAAGAAATTTTAATTCAATAATTTACAATTTTTTAATTTTAATTTAAAATTAGGTGATTAATTCAATCAATAAATATATTTCAAAGCGAGAAGAAAAAAAATGTAAAAAAAAAACAAAACAACCTAATAACACGTTAATTAGTTTCCCTTCTGTTATTATACAAATTCTAATTTTCAATTTTTAAATATCTTCCCAAATATGAATAAGATGTTCATTATTTTTGCACAAAAAGCAATCTCTGGTGATATTTAATGTGTATATATATATTTACTTTGTTGTTAATTATTGTATTTTCGTATATATACATACATACAATTTCCTTTTATATATATATAGATATATAGATATAGATTACTATCAGGATCTGTGGATATACCACCGTATGATGATTTTATTATTACGTTTGATGTGTTTACTTAAGAGCTATTCCAAATAGTTCAATATTTAAAAAGTATAATAATCTTGATTTAACTCTGTCACTCTTTCTTAAAAGGGGCATTGTAAAATATTTAGATTGATTTGCTCATGAAAATCTGTGGGGGCCTCATTTAAAATATCTACATTAATTTGCCGACAAAAAAGTGACAAAAACACAACTCGGAAAACATTTAAGTTGGGCCAGATATTCACCTAATGCTTGCTCATTAAAACATAGCATAAATTAAAGGAGGAGGCCAGGACGACATAAGATCAGAATTACAAAAATATATTCCATAATTCCCAATTTCAATATTAAAAATAAGACAAACATGTAACTTTTTTTTTTCAAGTCATTTTAATTGTACATTGAGCATTTAAGCGACACAAAACCATTTGGAATGTTTCATTTTTAAAATTACAAACTCACTTTTCCCTAATCCCAATTATCTACCCAGAGCTCAATGGATTATGTTTTGTCTAGTTTTCTTTTAAACCAAAGAGACAAGGATTTTATTATTTCTAATGAATCATCATGCAATGAAAATGGATATCATTAAGTATTGTTTATTACAAAACTATAATAAAAAGATCATAAGGCCAATTCTAAAAGCCATAAACACTGTAGACGAAAAAAGCACATTCAACCATCCATATAACAATGAAGGGTAAAAACTAATGTGGGAGAATTAGTTTGTCATGTTACACATTAGATTAGATTCTCTATTAGTTACCTCCCTTAGCAGCCTATTCTGCCTTCTCACTTGTGTGAAGGAATGGGGCAGTAGCTTAACCAAACAGCAGCAAAAGAACAAATGAAATCTTATTATAATGGAGATTATGTGTTTGTTTGTCTGTAACCGAAACTATATCACTAATCAAGTCACTATCCATTTAGTTATTATACATCACATTCTCCATGAATCATTTTTATTTAAGCCTCAATCATTAATAAAATTGTTTTTCATTATTAATACTGCTGGCCATATCTAAGTACTAATAACATGCAATTGTATTTATATGTACAATAAAAAGTGGTTTACTGTGTGAACGGGAAGGCTAATTTGCATATTGATATTTAAAATTTGATTTTGATAAATATGTGCTTGGTATTGTTGATTTCTAATTATTTGATTTTATCTTAATGAATATGAGCAAAAATCTCAGAGATAAATCTTAAAAGAAACCAATTAACAAAAAGAAATAACTGTAATTTTATTCTTTACTTTCTTATTTAACTAAATAGTTAAATTAGAAAAGTTTAGCAAGGAAAGACGGGGGTGATGGAAGAGGAAGCTACAACTGTTTTATTTTTCGATTATACCCCCTCTGTTTCAAATCATTTTATCTGCATTCTTATTTAGACTTTCTAATTTAATATGATATTTTCTGACATTAATACTTGCACCCGGAGGGTGCATATATTTGCTAGTAAAAATAATAAAAAGCAAAGCTCAAGACAGTAATTAAAAAAAGTAAAAATTAGGTATTATTAATGAATACGTACATTTAAGAAGAAATAACAGGAAAATGTATAGAAATGTTCAATGTTCTCCACTAACTTCAGATTAAAAAATGATTAGGGGATGTGGAGTGTCTTTTTGGAGAGTTGTGTTAGATCTGTCTGGATCTAACAACAACTCAGAGGGAACTGGAGAAAGTGTCAAATTAAGCACCAAAGTCTGATGACGGAGTTGGTTTTGAATTGGTAGTTTTAAGGATTGTCTTGGTATGTATGTCTGTTGCTGTGGGGTTTCAACCAATGATTCCAAGTTCATAGCCTTGAATTGACATAGATGGGCTTGTTGGAGAAGGGTTAAATAAAGAGATATGTGTTGGGGAGAAGGGTTGCCTTTGATAAAAGCAGAACAAAGCCCCTTAGAATTGCAAAATTTTCTACCTCATTCAACTTACTCAGAGATAGGTAGGCATCCTGCGTCCCTGACACACAAAAATCTAAAAGGACACAGTAAAATCATATCCATGCATCCCAGTGTCTTTTTTTTCTTCCCTCATCATTTCAATAGTTTCTTAGAAACGAATTACACAGGATAGGTTACAAGGAAGGTTAGACAGCATTAGTTGTTTCCCCAGATCATAAATAAAAACCCTACAATTTATTAAGAAACTTTAGTTGGGACCCATAAATAAAATCATATCCATGCATCCCAGTGTTTTTTCTTCTTCCCTCATCATTTCAATAGTTTCAATTTTCCCAGGGACTCATTCAAAGCAAATATGTGTGTTCCAGGACGCACTAAATTAAAAAGCTATCGGCATGACTGCTTATTTACATTTCTGAATTTATTGGCTGTCTAAATTCTATTTAAATGTCTTTTCTTTTTTTCTTTTTTCTTTTTTCTTTTTCTAATTTCAGATAAGGTTCCTGACACCATTCTTTACATCGCACATTTGAGATTCCCTACAAGTCAGGTGATAAGGGATTATAAAGATGTCAGTTACTTGATAGAAAGACAAGTTATAGTATTGTATATGAAAATGAAGGGAATCCACCCTTTTCGTCCAAGTATGGTAGTCAGAGTATGTACTATCTTTTATTATTATTATTATTATTATTAAAATCAATATTTGCATCTGCTTTGATGATAAATGTTTGATACATATTTTGGGTTGTTTGTTTGTTTGGTTGGATTTTTACGGCATGTCAACCCTTATTGGGTTATTTTATGCCGATGACATTTTTGTTTTATTCATTCTTGTTGGGTATTCTAATTTTTTTAAAACTCAATTTTTTTTAAACTTATTTTTTTATCCATTTAACCCATAGATGGGACCCTAACAGGTACTACCACTCTGGACCTGGGAGTAATGGCAATGAAGATGTACTCCACACTCCCCAGAGCTCCAGAATTGGAACCTCACCACTAGATGCAGTTTAATGTCATACCCAAAATAATAAGACCCTCAGCCACTACCTCCTAACATATAAAAAGGGTTGCCATAATCTGATTGATTGAGAGGGCCTCTCTAACCGTCCATCTAATCTAATTAAGGGCCAAAGTGGAGTGTTGCATGTTATGGTATGCCCAGCCACTAGAATTCCATCCTTAAGAATCATGGGTCACCACACATGCTCAACAGGTGGACCCATTGGGGAAGGGGTCTTGCCCCTCTGCAGAGGTGCAATCAGCATATTCTACAGTAGGGTATGTCGATTTTGGAACTGTAATGTCTCCCATGTGGTGAAAGTTGCAAATTAACTTAAAGAATTACCACACAAAATATTTTTCTTCAAAACTTTGCCTTCATTTGAGGAAATAGATTTCAATCTTTTAAAATGTTAACCCTGTTACAGCTTGATTAATGAGGTAAAAAGCAGCATATCGGTGGTGTTGGTGGTGATGGGGGCATATTTTCAATTTGAAATCTAGTTATATCTTATTCGTAAATAAATTGTGGTCCCATATACCACTAAGAAACGAATAAAAGACAAGACAAGGTTTGTATATTTTAGAAGGGGTTTAATGGTGTGAAGGATCGCTAAATCTTATTGCTTTAGTGGTCTCAAGTCACATCTTATTATAATGGATTGTGGGTTTGTATGTCTGTAACCGAAACTATATTAGTATTCAAGTCACAATTCCCTTTGTTATTTACATCACATTCTCCATGATTTTATTTTTATTTAAACCTCAATTATTAATAAAATTGTCTTACGTCATTAAGACTGTTGACCATATATACATGATATTTTCCACGTACCCCACTTGTACGGGTCAGGCACAAAGGCCCTATTTATGTGGGACCACCCACAAGCCGAGACTCATGGGGTGGCGGGTGAAAAATTGCGTCGATCCCGTCGGCATTCCCCCTCAAGGGGGGCGCCTCAGGCACTGGGCAATAAACCCAGCCCTGCCCCTTTAAATCAAGGGGGCAGGTGTTGCCTGGGGGGATGGCCCCCTGGGATCGACACTGTTAATTATAGCAATGGTCCAGAGGCCGAAGCCACTGTTGACCATATATACATACTAATAACATGCAATTGTATTTATATATACAAGAAAATAGCGGTTTATAGTGTGAATTGGAAGGCTAATTTGCATATTGATCTTAAAAATTTGATTTTAATAAATGTATGCGTAGTATTATTGATTTCTAATTGTTTGGTTTTATATTAATGAATATGAACAAAAATCTCGGGGATAAATCTTAAAAGAAATCCATTAACAAGAAGAAATAACTGTAATATTATTCTTTACTTCCTATTTTAACTAAATAGTTAAATTAGGAAAATTTACCAATGAAAGACGGGAGTAACGGAAAATGATGCAAGAGTTAGTTTCAAAGTTGTTCTATTTTTCAATCATACCCCCTCTGTTCCAAATATTTTTATCTGAATTCTTATTCAGTTTCATTAGCCTTTCTAATTTAACATGATATTTTATTATATTAAAACTTAAATACTTGCACCCGGAGGGTGCATATATTTGCTAGTATATATAAAAGTAACAATTCATAAACATATTTATATTTGTATAGAGTTCTTGTTGGGTCTGCTGCTATGTTCACCTAAAATTGGAGTGAATCTGTGTTGGTATGTTGTATCAACCGTCTCAGCGGCTACTTTTGCTGTTCTGAGGATTTCGGCCCCTGCTAGTTGTTACTTCCGAGTTCTGTCAGGGGGAGGATAACCCATATTTTTCATAAGATGTGAATAAGCTGTTGGTAAGATTTGTGACTAATTTAACTAATTTTATTTTCTATTACCAGGACCACACAGGAATGGATCTAATTCTAATTTTTTACCTTGAGGATTCTGGTTATCCCGGATTCTGGGCAAAGTTTGAACCTGGCAACTACATCTGTGTGAAATCTCCAAGATATCATTATTTCCTCGATGGCAACATTGGCTTTCGTATTGAATCTCTCTATGATGTAAGCATCATTGAAGATCTTTAAATCCCAAAGATTGAGTGGCAAATAGAAATTAAATTCCAACTAACTTTTCAATTCCAATAAACAAAAACTAATTCCTGATTTTGAGCAGAGAAATGTCATTAAAAAATTCTTCTTTCACAGATTAAATAGGAACCAGTAAAGAGTTGTTATAAATTATACTACAAATAAAAAACTGCTTTTTGTTTGTTTGTTTATTTATTTTAAGGTGTGGGGGGTGTCCCTGTGGCTTAATGATGAACCTGCTAGACTGCAACATCATAGTAAGTGTATTCAAACACCATTCATGCTATTACATTCACTTTAGGACTATTACCCTTGGGAACCAGTAAAAAGTTTAAATAAATGTATACTACAAATACAAAATTTCTGTTTGTTTGTTTATTTATTTCAAAGGGGGAGGGAATGTCCCTATGACATAATGGTTAACATGCTAGACTGCAACATTATAGTAAGTGTATTCAAACTCCATTCATGCTATTACATTCACTTTAGGACTATTACCCTTGGGAAAGGTATGAGCTGCCTTATCTGCCCAGCTATGAGTTAAATAGTACCACTACTGTTCTTCTACAAGGTGTGAATTTGGCATTAAATAACCCAAGAATAAAAAGAAACCAAAGAAAACCAAACCTAACCACTAAGCATAAAATATCCCTTGAATAAATAGATAAAATTAATAATGAAAATAAATAAAAATAGCCGATGAATTTCATATGGCTTCGAAAGGAAGGTGTCCATGGTGTAGTGGTTAATGTGCTGCAGTGTGACACCATAGTAAGTGAGTTCAAACTCCACTTGCACTTTTACATTCACTTTCAGACTTGGCAAAGGCATGAACCCCCTCTTCTCTTCAGATATTGGTTAAATAGTTGTTCTAAAAAGATAGCTTTGGTATTAGATAACTCATGAAGGTTGATATGCCATTTAACAAAGAAACCAATCCAAACCTTATTTCAAGGGTCAAGTCACCAAACTTTAAAATATTTAAACCAGTTTGGAGCAATAGGATCAGATAATGTTTCACTTCCTAGAATTCTGCTAGCAGCATTGAGGCCATTATAAGATATAACATATATATTGCATATATAAGATATAACATATATGTATAAGATAAAATATATAATATATATATATAACATATACCATATTCTGAACGTCTTGCTACTCTGAGAATGGATTCATTGAAACTCTGGCATCTGGCAACTGACTTGGTAAACACTCATAAGGTCATTAACCATCTTACCAACAGCAACTTTGAGCACCTTTGCTCACAACAGACTGGATCAACGTAGGTTTTTTTTTACATTGGGATTTTAATGGAGCATCCAACCAGCGACTCTATCCAGGTGATGCCAGGTAGCTGCTTCTAGTATATACATATTATTATTATATATTATTATTATATATAATATAGTTAAGTCCAATCCTATTTCATGGGTGACTTTCACCAGATTTCGCAGTTTCGATTATTCCCAAATTTTTTTTTTTAAGTTATAAAAGTTATAAAAAAAAATTTGTTGCAAAAAAATCGCTGAAAACAATTGCAGTAATCAAAACTTAAGAATCCAAAATTTCAGGTTTACGGATCTGGATTTGTCTTGGAATGTTCTTAATTTGCTCACAAAGTCGTCCTGATATTCCAAAATGGTATGCTATGTTGGGCTATGGACTCTAGGAGTAATGTTGAAAAAATGTGGCGCACTGATACACTGGCATTCGCATTTATTTATTTATTGACAATAAATGCGATTCCTTAACCTCTAGGCATAAAATAACCCTGTATAGATTGGTGGCGTAATAAATCCCCCCCAAAATATTCATGTTTTTTGGTGTTATCTCCATCTTTTATTTTAATAGGTATGTCTAAAAAAAACTCTTAATAAATAACTATACAAAAACTGTAACTATGAACGTACAATGAACGAGTTTCCTTAACCCATAGGCCAAAAATATCCTGTATGAGTTGACATGTCATAAAAAAACACTTGTGTTTTTCAGAGTTACCTCCATATTGTATTACAAAATTGTTTAAAAATCGATAGTCTAACCTAGTTGTGTTCAAAACCAAAGTTAAAGGGAGATAAATGCGTATAAATCGAGTACAAATTGAGCAGATTTTTTATGTAACTAAGTAAAAATCTGTTATGTGTTTTTAAGGAAAAGATCTATATTACACTATGGATGTCAGGTTTGCAAGGCTTGTAGTACATGAAAACTGAGCTCCGGGCTGTTTTTCGCAACTGGTCAAAAATATAAACAAAAGTAGATTTTTGGATTTTTTTGACATGTCCTCATCTTTATTGTTACTAGCAAATATATGCACCCTCAGAGTGCAAGTATTTAAGTTTTAATGTAATAAAATATTATATTAAATTAGAAAGGCTAATGAAACTAAGAATGCAGATAAAAAGATTTGAAACAGGAAGGTATAATCGAAAAATAGAACAACTGAAACTTACTCTTCCATCACCCCTGTCTTTAATTGCTAAATTTTCCTAATTTAACTATCTAGTTAAAATAGGAAGTAAAGAATAAAATTACAGTTATTTCTTCTTGTTAATGGATTTCTTTTATGATTTATTCCCAAGATTTTTGCTCATAATTCACTAAGATAAAACCAAACAATTAAAAATCAATAACCCTAAGCACATATTTAATACAATCAAATTTCTAATATCAATATGCAAACCAGCCTTTCCGTTCACACTGTAAACTGCTATTAGTATGTAGATAAGGCCAACAGTATTATTAATGTAAAACAATTTTATCAATAATTGAGGTTTCGATAAGAATGAAATCATGGAAAAAGGGAATTGTGACTTGGGTAGTGATATAGTTTCAGTTACAGACAGACACACACAATGTCCATTATAATAAGAGATATACATAACATTTCAACCAGTGTACTCCCTGCCTTCTTCAGTTGGACATATGTAGGGGTTGAGTTAATATAGTTGTAAGTGACAATCTGCAGATTCAATCCTGACCATGATTGATAATAACAGAATACTTGACATAGCTTAGCACTTGTACCCGGTCATGATTAACAAACTGAGAACAGTCTACCCTGGTGGATTGAATAAAGGATTCAAAGTTCATTGAAGGCTTTCAATTACAATGTGAAGGTTCCCGAGTTTTACAAACACCTGAAGAAGGCAGCAGGGCTCATTGGCTGAAACATTGGATATATAACAGAAAAGATTAGGACAACAGTCTGAAAAATGCAAATAATACAAATTATCAAGCCTTACCCCAAACATTCAGACAAAATGTAGATTTAATTATCAAGAAGACACTACGAATAAGGGAGATAACTTTTACAAAAACGTTACACATTCCAGATTTATAACAATACTAGCAGAACATGTGGATATACCACAGTTTGATAATTTAATTATCACAACATTTGATATGTTTACTTAAGAACTATTGCTAAATAGTTCAATATGTAAAAAGTATAATAATCTTGATTTAATTCTCACTCTTTTTTTTTCTTTCTTTCCTTCTTTTTATATTTTCATTAAGTTTGATTGAAACAGATTAGCGTTATCACTTCCATGTGCTTACCCTTTCTCTATATCTTTCCCCAGCTCTCTTCCTTTCTTCTTATTTTTTTTCTGTGTAGCATGTGCTTTTTATTCCCTTTCCTTCTTTATGATAAAAACAGAAAGGTCCATTATTGAGTTGAGGTGATGGCACTCATAAAAAATAAGAATTCGGCAAATAAGCAACACCAGATAATCAGGATTTACATTTTTACATTCATCTTGGATGATTTGAACGGTCTCATTTTTAACCAGAAGGTGTGGCAAGATGATAATAGTTGTACTTTTAAGGAACACAAGTATTGATATAGTAAGTAAAGCCTAAAGTCAGTATCAGACAGTGAGGGAGTCTATCCCCTTTTCACCAGCGCTAGACCAAGGAGATTGTTTTTGGCATCAGACGTGGAGTGCCACACCTACCATCAGCCCCTCACTTTACTGCACAAATCCCTGTGCTACTCATATGTTGAGTTGACAAGGGCTGGTATCAAACGCAGAACCTTGTGGTTCCTAGTTGATGGTATATAGATTATTTATTTTTTGTTTTAGAAAATACTTCATTTTTGTAATCATTTTGTGGAAATTATTTCCTCTCTGATTGTGAAATTTAAACAATAATTACTATAAACAGTTGAAATAGAAAATAGTCTAGAATAAAATGTTGATAAAATGATAGAAAATACACTAGGATGCTGTTGTTGTATACCCCTTTACATTGAGTATATAACGAGAAGAGAAGAGAGAGGAAAGGAGATGAGATGGGTTCTTACTTGGTCTGCTTCATTCGCCATCTTCCTCTGGGCTGATTCTTCCCTCTTCTGCTGGGATGGTTGTCTGTGCTAATTTCTTGTTGGTGATAATAAGCAAGACTTGGTTTCTTTTATAATGGTTGGTTATTTTTGTTTCAAGGCATGTCAACTATTTTCAGGTTGTAACGATTGTCTGCTCCTGTTTTGATTGATGTAGGGTCCAGAAGGGTAATCTGCCCTTGCTGCCAGGTCTTCGCCAGTAGCTCGGGAAATTCTAATTCTCTTTCTCTTGGGCCAGCAACGACTTCACATGGTTTAGGCGCTTGGCGCTTCTGTCCCTTAAGTGGGAGGCTTTGCCCCCCAACCAAATATCAGCAAATGACATTCCTTCAGAGACGTAAGTCCTACATTCTTTATATATGTTTAGGCATCTGTTCACTATGTATTGCGGTCTTGTATGTATTTCTCACGTGCTCATGAATTAAAGTCTGTTTGTTGTTATCTTATAACTTCTTTGTCGGAATATTTCATGTACACATATGTACACATGTTGGAAGGTTACTTCCAAATTATCATAAGAACCTTTTATCTTACAAGGTCATTTAATGCCGAATCAAGTTATTTTGATATCAGGTTGCTTACAGTACCTGCTGTTGCTTAAATGGTCACCCATCTAAGTACTGAACAAGCTCATTGCTGCTTAACTTTGGTTATCTACCAGTGCTTTCAGTGTGATTTGGCCATAAGCGTTTTGCGTTTCTTTTATAAGACGTCTATTCTTTATTATAACCCAAATCTGAAAAGTGTTCACCAGCACGATGAGAAGCTGATATCTTTTGGGACTCGAATGATCCTAACATCTGCTGCCCTCAGCTAATGGACAGAATCTGACTAACTAGACCATTTCCCTTTCACACACCTTTCTTTCAGCCTATCAGAAGTCAGTGCCCAGGTCAGCAAAAGGTGAACTGCTGTCAATAACTATAACGGCTAATGGTAACTTTCCATTTACCATCCTGTTATTTGAATTTCAAGTACACTTACAGACATAATTCATAGGCTACCCACGAATTATGTAACACTGCATGGTGTTTCAAATAAATCCTAGAAGCAGTTGTATAACAATTTAACGCCTATCTCACAAAACATCCAAGTAAAAGGAACAAGACATGCTGGAGAAGTAAGGAAAAACTCATTAAAGACAATCTTTTATATACTCCTACACATGGACACACAAAAAAGCAAAATTACATTCCTTTGAAAACAGCTTGCAACTGGGGTGCCTATTGGTGACTTGATCCATTTTGTTTACTAACAACCAGTGAAAAGCAAAATTCCATTCCTTTGAAAACAGCTCACAACTTGGTGACTTGATCCCTCCAATTTTTTTTTTCATATACTAACAACAACAACATGAAATAACTAAATTCTTAAAATTAAAATCAAAAACTATTTCAGTATAAAAACGTGTCTTTGGTTTGTATGAAATTATAATGTCAAAAAAATCATCTGTTGATTTTGTTTACTAACAACTGGTGAAAAGCAAAATTCCGTTCCTTTGAAAACAGCTCGCAACTGGGGTGCCTATTGGTGACTTGATTAAAACAAACTTATATTCATCTACTCTGTGAGGACACTGGATGACATCTAGATGACCTATCAAGAGTGATGGGTTGGCTGGTTGGTTGGTTGGGTTTTACAGTATGTCAACCCATTGGGTCATTTTATGCTGAAGATGTTTCTGTTTTATTCATTCTTGATGGGTACTCAATTTGTTTTTTCTATTTAACCCATAGATGGATATTCTGCCTTACTTGGCTACATAGATTGACAGTTAGCTTTAACCAAGCAGTCTATGAAAAAAATAAACAACTAAATGAAAACAACAAAAAAGGAAAATCTGAAGACAATAGCAAGACAATGATATCTCTATTTATAATGGAGATTGTCTGTATTTCTATCTGTAACAAAAACTACGTCAAAGCTCTATGTCACAGTTTACATCAAAATATTCTTATGCTATATACACCTAAAATTTGAGTAAGCAATTTTAAAAATTGTTTTTTTACTCTCGCCTTTTTTTTTTTTTACAGTAACAAGAAGTTAACTAAAAAGTTTACATATAAATAAATACCTACGATTTTGAGGAAAATATTCAAAATAATTGTTTGATTATTATATGCATGCAACATTTTATTTGAGAGGGACGGGACTCAGTTTGCATTTCAAATTGTTTTATTTTTTTTACTCCTTTAATAAATATGAGGATTTTGCTTACTTATGATACAAACCCTCTGACATTGAATTTTTAACTCCCACCCTCTCAGGCAATGTTTTTCAAAAATTAATTTTTATGACACCCGGAGGGTGTTTTCTGTTGCTAGTATATATATATTGATGAACAATATGAAACACAAACAAACAATTTTACAAGGTGATAAAAAAGGGAAAAAGTTCAAGGATCTCAACAGACCGTAATGAAGAGGTAAAAAAAAAGTGTTGTGTTCTGCAGAGATTGGGGATGTGTCTGTTCGCTTTGGGTTTTGTGGAAGAGACTGCCAATTGTTCCAAAGGCACGTGAAAGGGTGGAGGTGGGGGTACGTGATCCTTGTCACATAGGATAGATGTGAGGTATGCATGTATCATGTGCCTAACCCAATTAATACAGGGTCGCAGTTAATAGAGGAAGAAATAAGTCAGTCACAGAAATAGGCTGGAAGAATGAAGTCGGTGTAAAGAGGTCAGAGTATGTAAGTGAATAAGTAAGTATGTGTGTATGTAGGTGTGGATGGGTGGGTGTTTGTAAGAATATGTACTTGAACAATGGGACCCTAACAGGTACTACCACTCTGGGCCAGAGTGGAACTGGGAGCAATGGTGATAAAGGAGTGCTCCACATTCCCCAGAACTGGAACCTCACCATCAGTTAGAGTTTAGCGTCATACCCAGGACATGAAGACCTTCAGCCACCGCCTTCTAGCACATATATGATAAAAAGGGTTGGGGCTTGCCATAAGAGCAATAGGGTTGGGGCTATAGTATAGGTGCTGAGGCTTGACATGACCAGCCAATTAATCAGAGGAGGTCTCTCCGACCGTCCATCTAGCCTAAGTAAGGGCTAAAGTGAAGTGTTGCATGTCATGGATTGCTCAACCACCTGGATACTGTCCTTAAGAGTAATGGATGATAGGGACAGATAGTAAGAGAAAGTCAAAGGAATCCATGTTGTCAGCATTCCTTACCCAAATACTATATAAACATTTTATTGTAGTATGTAAAGCTGTTTATTTTTGTATTGACTTGTGATAATTAAAACTTGTTATTATTCAATAAAACCCTTGTTCATATGTTGCATAATGAATAGGCTTAGCCTATCATTTTTGTAAGGTGGTGTAGTGTAGATTTTAAAATTAATGGTAACACTATGGTAAACTACAGTGGAATTAATCTGGTGCGGGTCTCTCATTGGCTCAGAGAGTCATTAGAATTAGTCAGAGTCAAGGCTAGCAGTTTTTAAGGCTAGACATGATTATTCTGTCGCTGCTTCCCAGCATATGTGCGGCAAAAATGTATTGTAAGAATTTTAAAAAATTGTATACATAAAAATAAATCTCTGTGATTCCATGATTAAAGAACAAGAACAGGGATGGAAAACAGAAAAAGGTAATCCTCGATGAAGAAGACAAGAAGATACCTGGTTGATATGAAGGAACCGACACCTGATGAAAGAGAAGCAGTGATCTGATGGTTGGTTGGTTGGTTATTTGATTAGATTTTACAGTGAGCTCAGGAATGTTTGGAATGTGAAGTGACATCACAGAAACATGCTTATTAATGTCCCACAGTTAATACTGTTTGAGAAAATTACAAACTTTGAAGATACAATTTTTATCTTTTGGTTTTAGATTTTTTTTAAATTAAATTCCAAATTTTTTTTTTGTCATTGAAGCAATTTTGAATTTACATAAACTTACTGTAATAAGTAATTGAGTTACCTCCCCTATCTTATGATCACCTCCTTTGGAGAATTCTCTAGGGAATACTAGACTATATAAACTCTCAATAAGTGTACCAATAATTCTAAGTAGAATAAAGCTTTCCAAAGTCTATCGGTGTTATCGTTTGTCATTACACTTACACTTTACATTTAAGGTTTATCTTCGTACGATAATGAAAAACACTTGAAGATACAATTTTTCCACTTGCTTAAAAAAAAAAGACAATAAAAATTTAGCATATTTTTATAAACTTTAAAAAAATATAATTTAAGAAACTCTGAATCTATATCTCCTCACTCTGGCTCCTGATTTGTTTTCAGGATTTAATCCCCTAGTCTTTCCTTGGGATGACGTAAAGACACTAGGCAGCGGAGGTTTTGTATCGGACTTTTAATCCTACTATTGTCGGTTTGTAGGAATCCATAAAGAGTTGCATACATGTTCTCTCAAAACTGCCAATTTCAATATAGAATTGAAAAAAAAAAAATAGTGTATTTTGAAGAGTTAGTATTTCTTCTCATAAAACATTCACTTTAAAGTCCTTAAAGTGGTGTGATACTGAAATCCCACCAACTCCTGCAACATGGACGCTGCCAAACTGCATTGGTTCCTTACCTTTCCTTTGGATCACAGCGGCAGTGTGAAGAGTGGGGATTTGCCTCTTGGGAAACAGCTCATCCTTCAGATGAACTACGTAGTTCAAAAAAGAAAAATTTGGACACTACTCCATCGTCTCTGATAGACGGAAGGATGCCTCACAATAATTGAAAATATATGAAGAAATACATTGAACAAACAATTTTTTAAAATGCCAATAGTTCCAGCTAGATCACTAAAGTTAAGCATCAATGAACCTGCTCATTACTTAAATGGGTGACCACACAGTTTTAACAGGTACTACAAGCAACATAAGGTCTATATGCCAGACTAAGCAAAGATTAGTAAGTAATAACATTATCAGAAATCAAAAACAAATAAGTTTAATTTGTTCTGTCCCCTAATAATATATATTTTTCATTGTATTTTCTTTTTAAAGAATTTAACCTTGCTAGAAAATCAAAAGACACTTTCTGTATTCATTCCTGGACGTTAGGGATATCCAATTGGACGTGTAAAATTTACCCCTCCCCCATATTTAACACAATGAAACTTGAATAAAGGTTAATATTATCTTCAAAATTTTTGAGCCATTCAAAAGAAGAAAAATTTTAAAAAACTTACAGAAGAATTTTCTGCTTACAGAAATAATGAAAAGGTGCAATTCGGATTCATGCATCCTGTCTTCCTGTCCTAAAAAACGCTAAGCGGTGCCTGCTCAAAATGTGAACCATGCTAGTTTTTAACCACTTAGGTGTTTGAAGGTATTTTTACCAACAAGTTAATGCGATATGAGAGCGATATCCCCCCCCCCCAGTGATATAAAGGAGAGGTAAATTTTACGTCAAATTGGACGTAGTACGCATATTTCTGTGACGCTACCGCACATTCCTGAATGAGCCACATATATCAAAAACTACATATGCCTGATTTTTTAAAAATTAATTAATAATGGAAAATAAAATGCAGCCCATCTTTCATTATTGTTTATTATAACTGAAATAAAAATTTGATGGGGAATAATTCGGAAAATATTTTTTAAGTTACTTCCCCTGAACCATCACAAACTTGTTTTTCTACCTAATAATGAGTTACAAACACTAAGAAAATAAATTAAATATTTTCATTATATAAATGCAAAGAAATTAACATAGCACGCCTTATCTAAAACAAAATGTCTACTATTTGAGCAACAATTAGAGAGAGCCCATATAACATAATTTGGTCCTAAGAAAACGAGTTCCGAATATAAAAGAAAAATCGCTACGTAGAATTATAAAATAAACAAACACAAAACCATACGCATAAAATACAATTCAAGGCGGTAGTATACGTTGGACCCTTCACCCAACTCTAAAAATTAAACAAGCAAATTATCCCTAAAATGTGTTTGTTTATAATCTCGAAATTTTATTCTTAATCGATGTTAATCCGAAGAAAGTTTTGCAGAACTAACCATAACAAAAATTTTAGACTGTACACTTCCGCCATCATAGAGACTTTTTGTTTACTTCACCGGGCGACCAAACCGGACCGGATGCGGCATATCCCATAATTCCATATTACTCGTTTCTTGCTGAATCACTTTTTCCGCGTTAGATTGTGTCTTCTCAAGTAAGTTACAAGTTTTTCTGATCTTATTTTAACAATTATTTCTTGAACATTACAAAATGATTAACTGTGTTATATTTTACGAATTGTATGGATATTTTTTTTGTTTAGAATATGTTTTGATAACAAATGTGGATTCATAGATTTAACACAGAATTTTGGAAAAAAATAGGTTAATTTTTGTGTGACAAAAAAGGGTAAATAAAAGATAAGTACAGCAAAGGTTTTGCTTTAAAATGATAATAATTAATTGAGTTTTCTAGATTTGCATTGGAGTAATTTAAAGATGATGATGAACATAAACACTTTTCCTTATTCTTCGTTAAAAAAGGAAAAGAAATATATAATTAAAAGATACATTGAATATTTTACGTACTTAGAAGAAGTAGCCAGAAAAAATGTTGTCTTCTCATACAATATTACTAAAACCTGTCTGAATACTAATTTATATTTTAGAAAATTAAAACAAAACAAGAAACAGCTTTTTATTTTAACTAAGAATCGTATGTAAATTCTGAACTTATATTTGAAATTATTGCCTTAAAATGTTCCCTTGGTTGGAGTATAAATGTAAATCCTTTTGCCATTGTTCAATACGAGAAAATGAATGTTCTAATTTTTAAAACATCCTTTCATGATTGCTAATACCCTTTTTTGAGCTGTTTTCGGTTGTCCAGATTAAATATGAATAATTAGTCTGAGACAATTTCACAGAAAGAACCTTTTTATATGTTTATGTACTAACGGAAATAAGCAAGCAAATATTTTAAAGCAATATTTTTTCATGATTACACTTAAATCAGTTGCTATTATAAAAAAAACAAACAAACAAAAAAAAAAACACAAAAAATATCATTTACTTTTTTTTAAGAAACCCAGTGTTTGTATTGAGAATTTTTTTTTTTTTTGTTATTCAAAATAGAGTTAAAATAACATATCTCATGTTTGTTTTGGTATCAATGCTCTATTTATTTTATTTTAATTTTTTTAGCTAGATCTTTACCAATGGAGAGGCTTTTGCGACTGAGTGGAGGGGTACCATCTCTCGGCCAAGTAAGTTTTTACCTCTAAATTTTATTTAATGTTTTTTTTTTTCTGAACTCAATTCACTAAGTAAATAATACGTAAATGCATTTTGTACTTTAAGGCATAGTGGGTAATAAAAATCAAATAAATGATTTTTAAATTGGTCTTTAAATTCTAATTATAGCAAACCAGAAACCTTAATTTGATTCATATGTTTGTTATTGTAACAGCAAAAATGACATCGTAGCCAAATTTTTGTTACGACAGTAGTATTAAAGTTGAAATACTCAAGTTTTAAAGAATAAAACAGTTTTCAGTCTAATTTGAAACTTGATAATAAGTAAAGTAAAGTTGTCGGAATGGCTTAAAGTCAGTATCAGCCTATCAGTGAGGGAGTCTATCCCCTTTCCACTAGCGCTAGACCAAGGAGATTGTTTTTGCGTCTGAGGTGGAGCGCCACACCTACCATCAGCTCCTTACTTTATCGCACAGATCCCTGTGCTACTCATATGCTGAATTGGTGGGGCCCGGTATCGAACTAGGAATCCTGTGGTTTCTAGCCGAACGTTCTACCGACTGAACTAACCCTGCCCCTAATAATGATATTGTTGAGGGTCTTCATTCATACTCACCCTAATCATGATAGTTTTTGTAGGGAAATGATTAATAAATCAGGAGTTTCAAACTTATTGTTAGCTCTGTTGGCTGGGGCTGTAGAATATGCCAACTGCACCTCTGCAGAGGGATATGACCCCTCCAATGGAGTCACCTGTTGGCTGTGGGTAGTGATCTGTGGTGCTTAAGTACAGAATCCTGGTGGTTGAGCAGTCCATGATGTGCAACACTCCACTTTGGCCCCCTTCGATCAATTGGCTTGTCACGTCAAGCCCTTACACCTACCTATATGAATATCCTGACCATATTGCTCTTATAACAAACCCCCTATTCTTTTTATTATATATATGTGAGAAAGCAGTCAGTGTCTTGGGTAAGATGTTAAACTGCATCTAGTGTTGAGGTTCCAATTCTGGAACTCTGGGGAGTGTGGAGTACTCCTTTATTGCCATTACTCTCAGGTTCACTCTGACCCGGAGTGATAGTACCTGTTAGGGTCCCATCTATGGGTCGAATAGATTAAAAAAATTGAATACCTAACAAGAATGAATAAAACAAAAATCTTCAGCATAAAATAACCCAACAAGGGTTGCCCTGCTGTGTAATCCAACCAACTAAACTTATGGCTTGCAGCAGAATCATTTTTGTAACCAATATTTTCATAAAACTTAGGCATTTCTTCCCCCTTAACTTCCTTACTCTTAATTAAAATGAAATTTTCAATGGTGAGACATATTTTAACTTACCAGCACCTCTTTGAAAAGAAATGATATGCTGTTGCTATAGTTTTAAAATATCCTCCCTAACTCACCACCATCAATCACTATAAAGTCAAAGGTATATGCATGTCTCATCCTTCCTTACTTTTCTGTTATTTTCTTCTTTTTTTTCCCCATTTTTATTTTTTCTAAAAATGGTTAAAGACAATGGGTCTATATAAATGAAATTTAAAGATCTGATGTTGTAAGCAGCCGTTTTAAATTGACAAACAACGAGGAACACGTGTGTGTGTGTATATATATATATATGTGTGTGTGTGTAAATATATTTTTATTCTTTGATGGTGACGCTTGTGTATAGCAGGAGTCGTCGGAGAGTTCACACATACAAAGGGGCTGTTGGGAGTTTGAACAGCAAATGATCACAGCCAAAGTTTTAAGACTTTATATAGTCTTAAAACTCCTACATGCCCACACCTCTTTGACAGTGACACCCACACAGTTTTCTTGCAGGCACACGTCTTAACCCATGAAGCTTGTTCTCATATCTGAAAATTACTAAATGAGTCCAACTGCACAGAAATGTACACAATTTGAAGATATTAAGAACCTAAAATAAACTTTTATCAAAATTACTTGATTTGGCATTAAAAAAAGGTTGATATGCCGTAAACCAAAAAAAAACCCCAAAAACAACCAAACTAAACCCTAAAAATAGTAGTCATATTTTATCCTGCATTTTTATATTTGTATTTCATCTTGCTGACAAGCATACATGAAGTTGGGAGGGAAAAAAGCAAAAAATTTTGTTTTTCCAACTTTTTCCTAGTTCATAATTAGAGTAAAAAATAATAATACAAATTTTCCTTTTTTTTTCTTTTATATGAAACAAATTAATGGAATCTCATACGTTTCAGCTCAACCAGGATTTATTCTTGATTAAAATTTGAATTTAATGATTTTAATCTGAATCCATAAGTTTGAAGTAAGCTATGTCATCAATGCCAAAGAAAAATAGAATTTAGGAAAATCTAAGTTTTCAGCCATTGTGGTTGTAATAGGGATAAAAAGCTGAAGCCCAATGCTTTGTATGCCTCTATAAAGTTATATAAAGAAGTACATCTGTAGACATTATGAAACAACACAGAACTGTATGAAGTATAGACTGGATAAACCTGAAAAGAAAAGATTGAGCAGGTTAAAGCAACAGACTTTTGTTTTAACTTGATCATGACATGCAACACTCCACTTTGGCCCCTAATTAGGCTAGACGGGTGGTCAGAGTGGCCACCTCCAATCAATCGGCTGGTCACGTCAAACCCTAGCACCTATATGATTGCCCTAACCCTTTTGCCCTTATGGCAAGCCCCAACCCTTTTTATCATATGGGTCCGAGAAGGTGGTGGCTCAAGGTCTATATGTCCTGGAAATGACATTAAACTCTATCTGATGGTGTGGTTCCAGTCTTGGAGGTTTGGGGAATGTGGAGCACCTCTTCATCACCATTGCTCCCTGGTCCACGCTGACCCAGAGAGGTAGTACCTGTTAGGGTCCATCTATGGGTTAAGTAGAAAAACATGAGTTTATAAAAAAATTGAGTATCCATTAAGAATGAATTTATTTCAAAACTTTGCCAGCATTAAATGACCCACTGAGGTTGATATGTCATAAAACAAACCAAACCAAGTAAGAGGAAGTTTTCTCTTTGAAATGATTGAAAAATCATCAAGACCAATCTCTGAAGGTAATTTCTTCAAAGATTGTGAAATCCTTTGTTATGTATCACACAAACCATCCAAGTAAGACAAACAAGACATGTTGGATGAGCAAGTTTATTTTCCTGACATCCCACCAAGCTTGTTTGACACAAGGACTTTTTAATGTGGGGAGTCACACACAAAATGAAGCTCATGCTGTGGCCAGTGCAAAAAGTGCACAAATCCCTTCAGTATTCCCTTTTTGGGTTGTCTCAGGCACCAGCAATAAACCTGGTCCTGCCCCTTTTAGACAATAGGGCAGGTGCTGTCTGCAATCTATTGTATTTCATTAACAAATCCCATTTCAGAAAAACTATTCAAGATAAAGCAATGAAATTTGGCATATATGTAAAATTTGCTGATGAATATTATGAAATCTTTAAAATCTTTGACAACTCATCATTTGGGCCTCTTATTGTGTTCAATGCTCACAGCACCCTAAAATGCTCAATTTTTCATTTTCATTGCTTATAAAATTGCTATAAACCCAAAGTAAATTGATTTATCTACAATTTTATCTAGGTTATGTGTATTATTAAAAAAAAAAAACTTTTATTGATGAGACAGGAGAAAAAGAATGATAAATATTCAAACATCACTTTTTTTTCTTTATTGCATATAATTCATGTGCACAAGGGGTGTTAGTATACTTTGCTTATTTACAAAAACTCACAGTAATGTGAATCTGATCAAATTTGGCAGAAAAATAGAATAAAGAATGCTATTTAATGTAGTCTATTAGCAGTTTAGATTGGTTAGTTACTTTTGTTGTAAGCCGTTCTCAACGTTCAGCTTCTGTGGCATTGTAACTTTTTGTTGTAAAAATCAGTCTTCACTAATTGGTGAAAAAGACTTTTATTAATTTTTCAAGTATTTTTTTTATAAATTTGTGTTCAATAGTTTGTAATCACCATAAAAAGCATGCATCATCTATACAGATTTACCCAAGAAAAAAAATCAATGTACCTGGTATTCTCTCAAGCCACTACCTGCATTTATTGGGATGAGGGAGATATAACCAACTTGTAAATATGTTGAATCTTTTAGAAAGAAATACTACCTTTTATAATTTTAAGGGAATAATTAAATACATATTTGATATTATAAAAAAATTTTGATATAAAAAAAAAGAAGGTCCACAACATTTTATGGTGCTGTGAGTATTATTAGAACTATTCCCAAGACATTTCAGATAGTTAATGGCACTTCATTTCAATACTGTTAGCATTCCCAGTTGATTTTTTTAAATTTAAGGTTATTGTTATTTAATCACATTAGTTATATAGAGCTCTGTAAATGAAGTTCAGAACTGTTTGAATTATGCAAATAAATAGTGGTTCAAAAGTTATGAGAATTTAAAATCCCGAAATTGGGGGTACAAAAGTGGACATGATTTTGTTAAAAAAATGTCAAATCACAGACCAGTTTAAAACAAGCAATTTTGATAAAACTTTGCATTCTTATGTAAAATTGTATGTTCTTTCTGATTCTGCACTCAAAATTAAGGTATCTCCATGCTGGAACCCATTATTTGGGGAATAAGAAGTAGGGATATCATTTTTTTTTTTTTTTTTTTAAGTTCACCAAGATCATTCAACATTTCAATTTTAATACAGCATATATACACATATATAGTATTAATTTATATAAATAACATCACTCTGGACTTAAAAATACCCTTTTAAATACCTGCTATGTTGTATTACATACAAGAAATAGAATAACTCTATATAATTTTATTCAACAAAGCCTGTCTGCGTGTGCAGCTTTGTTTACATGAGTTAGTTTTTTTTTTCCAAAATTGAAAATTCTACAAAAACACTGACAGTATAGCATCTTTAAAATTTCACACAATATATTTTAAAATAATTCTGAGACTATCTATATATATATATATATATATATATATATATATATATAGTGCTTTTTTATCTTATTTTTTTTTAAAAGAAAAAAAAACAAGTTTCTGCTTGTAGTTTAAAGTGTCTTCTAATTAAGTAAAATTTCAAGAATATTGATAATGATTAGCTACTTTGATTTTACAAAGAAATGTAACATGTAAAATTTAGCCTCGGAAAAAATTCTTATAATGCATTTTCAGCTGTTCAAAGCAAAATACCATTAACTTGCTGTAAAAAATAATTCAATGGATAAAAACACATACAAATTAGATATTTAGAAAGATTATTTTATTTTATTTCCAACTATATAAATATTCAAAAAATTGGACCAGAAATATGTGAGAAATAGTGATTTTAACCAATAAGGTCCCAATTGTGACGCCTGTTGAGAGATTGTGTTTATGTCTGAAAAGCAAGTAAATTTAAGGGTTTTCTTTTCAAAATTGAATCTATGGCAAAAACCCTGGCGGTAAACCATCATTAGAATTTCACGCATTATATATGAAAATAATTCTGAGACTGTCTTCTATTAGTGATATAGTGCTAACTTCCAAAGGTCGAAAAAGATCAATCTGCATTACCCAAGAATTATTGATGAACATGTTCATTTTATGCTGAAGCTGGCTTATTTATTTGATTTGAAGCCAAATATAAAATCCCCAATTGCCAAAAATCATTATCATAAATTGATTGGGATCAAATGTAGGTAATGAAAACTCTAATCCTAATTGTAAAATTATTTAGTTTAAAAAAAAAAAAAAAAAAATCATTTTTATTTATTCCCATTGAGCTTTCTGTACTAGTTTGCATACTTTCCAGCATTTACTGTTATATGTACATTCATTTTGATAATTAAAGGATCTCCCCTGATTTATATTAGCTTTTATTGCAATTAATGTATATAACTAGTGAAAACTATGGGCCTGTTGTTCCTCTTTCTCAAGAAAAATAGCTCTTTTATATCTTTGAGTTTGAAATTCCTGTATTAAAGGCTAATTATAGAGTGCATGTAAACCATCCAAGACGAACAAGACATACTGGACGAACTTATGAATTGGTATTGAGTTTAATGTCAGCCAATGTTTTTAATTACTTGTTCAAATTCATATTGACATCTGATACTTATTACTTTAAAAAACTTAATTGAAATTAGACACATGAACTTATTGGGTTCCAGTTATAACTGTGGTCCGTGATGATTTTAATGCTTCTGTGTAAATTTCTTAAATGAGGAGTTACTATTTCTACATCTTGGACTATCTAAGGTATAAGATGTATGCAAAATTGCCACTTATATTTATGGACTTTACCAAAATCAGAAGCAGGCATTGACCAATGAAAAACTACATAGAATGCATTTAAGGTTGTTGGTAATTGATCTGAAATCAGTTGCTAACTGGATTCTCGGCTACAAGGAGGACACTCTTGTTCTACCTAGGTTTTCAAAGACTAAAACTGGATTCTATGCTACAAGGAGTACGCTCTTGTTCTACTTAGGATTTCAAGGACTAAAACTGGATTCTCTGCTACAAGGAGTACGCTCTTGTTCTATTTAGGATTTCAAAGACTAAAACTGGATTCTCTGCTACAAGGAGTATGCTCTTGTTCTACTAGGATTTCAAGGACTAAAACTGGATTCTCTGCTACAAGGAGTACGCTCTTGGATTCTCTTTAGGACAAGGACTAAAACTGGATTCTCTGCTACAAGGACTAAACTGGATTCTCTGCTACAAGGAGTACAAGGACTAAAACTGGATTCTCTGCTACAAGGACTAAAACTGGATTCTCTGCTACAAGGAGTACAAGGACTAAAACTGGATTCTCTGCTACAAGGAGTAAAACTGGATTCTCTGCTACAAAGAGTACACTCTTGTTCTACTTAGGATTTCAAGGTCTAAAACTGGATTCTCTGCTTACAAGGTCTAAAACTGGATTCTCTGCTACAAGGTGTACAAGGTCTAAAACTGGATTCTCTGCTACAAGGAGTACAAGGACTAAAACTGGATTCTCTGCTACAAGGAGTACACTCTTGTTCTACTTAGGATTTCAAGGTCTAAAACTGGATTCTCTGCTACAAGGAGTACAAGGTCTAAAACTGGATTCTCTGCTACAAGGAGTACAAGGACTAAAACTGGATTCTCTGCTACAAGGAGTACACTTAGGATTTCAACTAAAACTGGATTCTCTGCTACAAGGAGTACAAGGTCTAAAACTGGATTCTCTGCTACAAGGAGTACAAGGACTAAAACTGGATTCTCTGCTACAAGGAGTACACTTTTTTTCTACCTAGGATTTCAAAGAATACAAAAATAAAATTGGAAAATATGCGTTTTTCCTGGCAATCTCATCATCTCTCACCACAAAAATTCAGACATGTTGGAATAAGGAAAACCATATAAATTTAAATTTCTTTTCTTTAATTTGATTAAAATTTTTAAATTCCTTTGTTAAAAATTGAATACAATTTGTTGTATAAATATCTTACCTATTTTTGAATTTTAAGCCAATAAGTAAATATGATGTGAATTAACTTCCTTAATTTGAAGTAAAACCCAATAACAAAAATGTATCTGCTTGAAATAAGTCAATTCGAGCAGTGGAAAATGCCACCTTTGTTCAAGTTTTTATTCTTTACTAGATAATATAAGAATATACCTTAATCTCTATAAATAACTTACTTGAAATATTGATATCTGTATTAACTATAAACTATGAATAAATTGTGACAATAAATTTGTAATATGAGATTAGCTATGTACATGTGTTAATGTGATTAACTAGAAATTAATTTTTAATTTTATACTTAGTTTTGTTAAACAGAATGCATTATAATATTCCATGACAGTTGGGCTTCTAAGGCAAAGTACTGCATGGTTTCAGATATGTTCTGAAATATCTAAAATAGATATTTGTAAAACAAACTATCAAATTTTCTTCATAGTCAAAGTAAGTATGGTAAGTATAACCTGAAGCCAAACTGTTTTAAACCTTATTTTTTCAATGCCACATTCATTGGGGAACAAGAAAAGTTTTGGTAAACATGTTATCCTTACCACACTTTTAACCTGGACTATCATTAAAGAAAATGTTTATTTATTAACTGTTTTAAATTCAGTTATTTTCATTAACTGTTTGCTTTGCCAATACCTTTATTTCAATTAGAATTTTGGTATCTTGATGCTTAGCTTAGTTTTGTACAAGGCCAGAAGTTTGTGGCACTTAGTGAGGATCCAAACCACTACTCAGATGTAATTGGTCTGCACCACAATGCAATGCTGAAAAAAAGATGTGACCATGGCTTACATTTGGTACAAGGTTGAAAGTAATAACAGAATTGCAAGACTAGCTTGCTAACCTTTCTGTCTCAATGAAGTATCTCTTATTAAAAGGTAAATAGTATAAGTAACTTCAATCATTGAAAAAGATTGAAACCCATAAATCTTTAGTAATTATATAACATTAAAATAAAAAGAACCTTGCTTAGAGTTAGCCAAATTCGGAACAAGTTAGTGTTGCTGAATCATCTAGTGAAACTTGAAGTCATGCTTGATAACATAGACACAAGCATGCTATGTAGTACTATGAACAAATTTTCCTTATCAGATCATTTGCTAGTAGTTTTGTTTTGGACTTATGTTGTATGCACATAGAGAATATAATTTGACATATACATGCACCCCACTACCATTCTATACATTAAAAGTCTTTATTTATTTTTTTTATTTTTGTAATGCAATTAATATACATTAGAATTTCTGAAATTTGCATCTATTTCATTTAACCTGAATATATTTCTTTACATGACAGGGTACTACATCAACTGATGCTTCTACAGTAGACACAGCGGAACAAGTCTACATCTCTTCTTTGGCACTTCTAAAGGTGAGAGGATCAAGTAGATTTGTTTTGTTTTTTTGTTTTTTTAAATTTTTTCAAAATATACCTCATTGCTTTTTGTTTTGAAGAAATCTTTTTTTAAAAATAAGATTGAAAATTCTTTTAAAAATTTTCTTTATATTTAATTTCTTAGTCATTTTGATTATTTTCTGTTTTGTTTTGTATATTCTGCAGTCATTTGTAATATTATTCTAAGCATATTAACTGGTAATAATGAAAATATACTTATTGAAGAAAAAAAAATAGAAAAGATAGGTAATAGTCTATGAAAATTTACATATTCTTATAATTACATAACCTATATAATAATCTTGATTAAGTAAGGCCTTTTGTACTTGATTGGAGTGAGTGAGTTTGAACTCCAGTTATGTTATTACGTTCACTTTGAGACTAATACCCTTGGGAAAGGTATGAACACCCTCATACCCCCCAGCTATGGGTTAAATAGTACCGCTACTGATATGGTTTTGGCGTTAGATAACTCACAAAGGTTGATATGCCATTAAAAAAAGAAAACAAATCAAACTTTTGTACATGATTGAGAAGAAAAATGTATCTTTTTTCTTTCATTTAGAGAAAAAAAAATTCTTAATTATTTTTTTTATTTTTTATTTATTTACAATTATTAAATGCTTCATGAATATCTGATTATTAACTTTTAAAAAAATAAAATAGAATATCTGCTATAGCATTTTTGTAGATTTGTGTGCAAATCTCAATGGTCACAACATTGAAGTTCAGTGCAAAGTGGACAGTTGAAATAAGAGCAAAATCTACTTGAGTTACTGTAAATAACCCCATAAAGAAGAATCTTAGAAAAAGTTTAATTTTTTTATTTCTATTTTTTTCCCATCTCTAATATCAATTGATAGATAATTTTTATTGGATGGAATTTTTTTTTTTTTTTTCTTTGACAGATGCTGAAGCATGGTCGTGCTGGTGTTCCAATGGAAGTTATGGGTTTAATGTTGGGAGAATTTGTTGATGATTACACTGTCAGGGTTATTGATGTTTTTGCTATGCCACAATCAGGAACTGTAAGTTGTACACACACACACACACCATTTCTACTTGTTGATTAATGTTCTTTAACATTTTTTAATATCTGTAAAACTCTTGTATACCCTTTCTTACTTCTTACTTCTAGTCATATTTTCTTCTGGCCGGCTTTGGTTCTATCTTCTAACATCTTGCGTCTTGGTCTGGAATCTTCTAAGGTCTGGACTTTCTTGGGGACTTCGGGTCTGGTTTCTGTTAGGGATTTCTCCTTATCAAAAGCCCTGAGTCATTGTTAGTTTTTAGGTAATAAACACAAGACTTCGATTTACTTTGATGTTACTTTATTTGTAAATCCCCAAACCAGACATCTGCGCAAATCCTACGAGCTTGGCTCCTACTTGCTAACTCTGAGTTGCTTACTATCCTTAAACCGGAAGACAGGGTCTTCTATGCCTTCCGGTTCTCACGATTTATCTCCGGAAGGCAAGGTGAGAGTGAGGTCAAGCGTTGTCGCTCATCCTTCAAGGCCGTGGGCTGCACTAATCGCCATTATGTTTCTACACTACCTTATATAAGTATTAGGGATCCAATAACTATGTAACAAAACAAGTTGCATGTCAAATTGAACATCTTCATCTTCAGTAAAAATCTATTTTCTTTACTTTAATAATAACAGTTTAGTTAGCAAATTCATGGGCTTAATATAGCATTACAAGCATTTAGCTGAAAAACGCTGACATTTTCAAATTTGCAACCTTAATCAGTTCAATTTGCAATTTCTCGAGTATTTCTTAACCAATCTTAAAAAGATTTATATGGATGGAAAGAGAATAGAGTAATCTTTCTAAATATGTAACTTTTATCGGTTTTCATCAATTGAATTTATTTTTTACAGCGAGTTAAAACTGTATTTTCGGTCGAACAGCTGAAAACAAAAATATGACCGGTTTTTTTTTTAAGGATAAATTTTACACGCTGTTTTGTTTTTCAAAATCAAAGTAGTTAATCTTTATCAATATTCTTGAAATTTTGCACTCAAATAGAAGACACCTGGAAGTACAAATGGTTTTTTTTTTTTTGTTTCTAGGACCCGTGGAAATAAAAATATGAGAGGGCAAAGTTAAAGGTTATTTGCTTAAAAAATATGAAAGACGCAAAAAAGACGCACATGGTCTGTAATTTTAGAGGCTTTCAAAATTATTTTCCTATAAAATTTGTGAAATTTAAAGATTGCCAAGTGCTTCGGGATTTGATCTGAAAGTTTTGATTTTGAAGAAAAACCTCGAATTTACGTTACTTTCGGTTGTAAAAACAGCCTGTCAACTGACGTCATAAATAGGACCGTATTGATTTAAAATCACAATTTCTCGTATATTTATTGTTCAATCTTAAAAATATTCATATGGTTGAAAAGAAAAGAAAATAATCTCTCTAAATATGTAATTTGTATGTGTTTTTTATTAATTGAATATTTTTTTACAGCGAGTTAAAAACGTATTTTGCTTAAAAAAAACGAAAATGCGTGATAGGAATTTTTTCCGAGAATACATTTTACACTCTACATTTCTTTGGAAAATCTAAGTGGCTAATCTTTATCAATATTCTTGAAATTTTGCATTCAATTAGAAGACACCTGGAAGTACAAAAGGGAGCTTTTTTTTTTTTGTTTCTAGGACCCGTGGAAGTAAAATTACAATAGTGCAAACTCCAAGACTATTTGTTCAAAATGAGCATGATAAACAAAAAAGACGCACTCTGTCCATGAAATTACAAAGTTTCAGAATTATTTTGATATAAAAATTGTAAAATTTGAAGAATGTTAAGTTCTTCGGCTTTTTATTCAAAAATTTGTATTTTGAAAAAAAATCTCAAATTTATTTGTCCGACAGGTGTGTTTCATCAGCGAAGAATTGTTTATGCACACAAAGTTTAAATTCGCTTATTTCTCGTCCAATTTTTAAAATATTTAATATATCAAATTTTATAATATATTTCAAAATAAAATAACAATCTTTCTAAATATTTAACTTTTATGTGTTTTTAATAATTGAATTATTTTTTACGTCCGTTTCAATTTTGGAAAAAAAAAACTTGAAATTACGAAAAATGTAAACAAACCAGGTTTGTGTGAAAACTTTTTTACATTCAAAGTGATGTTACATATTTAAATTAATATTATATATATATATATATATATATATATATATATATATATATATATATATACACTATACACTATACATATATTTACGTTTGGAAAATCAACCTGTGCAAAATTCGTAAACGTACAATGTACTTTTCAATCGTACATTTCAAAACAAACTATAACCCAGGCAAAACAGAACTCACAAATTTTGTAAGAAAACTATTAATTTTAACTAGGGGTGTTTAGGGTTAGTTTAATGGGAAAATAAATAATTTGGGTTCTGTTTTTTTTTTTTTTTTTTTTTTTTTTTTTTTTTTTTTTTTTTCTGTGCCACCCTATAATAAAATGGGATTTTGATCAGAATTTAGCCGTAATATCATGGGATTTTGAGTATGATTTGCAAGTATTACCCAATATTTAACATTAATTTTTGGCATGAGAATTTTAAGATTCACACGTAAAAAAATTTGATAATTATCGTATTTTATGGAAATTTCTGCAACAACAAAATTACTATTTTTTTTCCTGAACTTTTTTTAGCTATGTTTTAAAGTCAGTAATCCTTAACTTTTTCCTTGTAAATTCCTACCATAAAATAAACTGAACCCCCATTTTATGTCTGTGTTTTTGCAATAAATGTTTTTTTTTTTTTTTTCAAAGTGATGTTATTTATTTGAATTAATACTCTACATGTATATACATGCAGTATTATAATGAAAATGTTGAATAATTGGGTGTTAAACTTTTAAAAAAACCAAAATCGCTGCTATCTGTATCTCTTATTCTCTAAATAATGGGCTAAAGCATAGAGATACATACAATTTGAGTGCATAATCAGAAAGAACATACAATTTTACATAAGAATAGCAAATTATATCAAAATTGCTCCAAAAATAAAGAAACGGTGAAGAAATCACTGAATTTCTTTTTTTTTAATGGTCCGTGATTTGACATATTTTTGAAACAAAATCATGTCCACATTTGTACCCCCAATTTCGGGGCTTTAAATTCTCATAACTTTTGAACCACTGGGAATATTTACATAATTCAAACGGTTCTGAACTCCATTTACACAGCTCTATATAACTAATGTGATTAAACAACAATAACCTCAAATAAAAAAAATCAACTGGGAATGCTACTTAATAAAGCTTTTATTATTTCTTTACTTAAATGTAAATGTGGAATGATTTCTTTCAAAGTAATGAACCTATTTTTAATTTTGTTCTCTTGTAGGGTGTGAGTGTAGAAGCAGTAGATCCAGTATTTCAAGCAAAAATGTTGGACATGTTGAAGCAAACAGGAAGGTAAAAGTATTATTTCTTTTTTTAAAAATTGCTATCATCAAAATAATTCTTTTCATTAATGTATAATAATTATGTGCCTTATATAATAACTCAGCAGTAAGCAGATGGAATATTGGATTATATTCAAAAGAAATTCAAAATATTATTAGGTTATTTATTGATTATGTAATAATCTTATTGATTTTATTGGAGGAAAAATAAAGTGCTTTTCTTTGTGTAAGGTGATTGTATTTTTTTTGTCAATATCTTAGAAGGAATATCTATTTCCTTTGTAAAAATAATCTATATAAATTAATATCTTTATTTTATAATATTTCTATTTGTAGACCAGAAATGGTTGTTGGTTGGTACCATTCACATCCTGGTTTTGGCTGTTGGTTATCTGGAGTTGATATCAATACTCAACAAAGTTTTGAGGCCCTCTCAGAAAGGGCTGTTGCTGTTGTTGTTGATCCTATTCAGAGTGTCAAAGGAAAGGTTTGTTATCAGTTTTTGCTACTAGTTTCTCATTGAGTGAAAATATATAGATAGATGTGTTTAAAAATTTTAAAAAAACTTTGGTATGTTTAATTTACATCTTATATTTGTATGTATACATACTGATCTTATACAAGCATATAGATTCTTTCTATCACACTACATATATAATATGCTCATATTCTATTATAGTTTAACTTAATGTAAAATTTTATGTAACATCAAATGAAGATTTTCAACATATGATAACTTATAACAAGAGTGATGAATCTTAAACTAGATTTTTAAAAAATGTTATTACAAAAGCCTAAATTCTTTATTAGATATAATTTAGAATTTTGATTTGAATAAACTTTAATTCATTTCATTTCATTTTTTCTTCAGGTTGTCATTGATGCTTTTCGCTTGATTAACCCTAACATGATGGTCCTTGGTCAAGAACCAAGACAAACTACTTCTAACCTTGGCCATCTTCATAAACCTTCCATTCAAGTAAGTTTTTCTTTTAATATTTTACATACAAATTGGCAATAGTGTATAACAAACATCAACATTTGGAGATTTTTGTCTCCTGGTTATTAAAAATTCTTTTTAGAAAAGGAACAACAATAATATGGACTTTTAATAGAAAATTTATCACTTAATATAACATGAATGTAATGAGTAAAACATTGTTGTGGTGCTGCATTTCACTTTCATAGGAGAATATGGGATCATAGAATGCTATTTGAAATATATTTTGAATAATGAAGAACATTACAAAACTATTCACATGTTGATCAAAATATATGGATTGTTTTAGACATGAAAAAAACCAGCAACATCAGAGAGAAGTTAACATTTGGAGAAATTATTTTTCTCTTTCTTTTTCAATGAAATTGAACTCTTTAAGAAGTTAAACAGTTTGGCGATAATTAGACTTATATTTATGTAAAGTTTTATTGATCAGTTATGTGTGTGCCACATATTAAATAAAACTTTATATTTTACTATTTAGATATGAAAATCTTACAATTATTTCAAAAAACTACTTTGATGACATCTTTTTTCTGTTTAATACACAAGTTGGAATAGATAATTATTTGTTTTGTTCTAACAATTGATTATTGTTATTGTATGTTTCCTCTATTAATAAATGTGTTTTATTTCTTACAGGCTCTTATCCATGGCCTGAATAGACATTATTATTCAATAGCCATCAACTATCGTAAGAATGAATTGGAACAGAAGGTAAGTTGATTGAATATTGAGTAACAATAACAGTGTACAAAAATATTCTAACTTCTTTAACTGTAATCTCTTTTTTGTTTTGACTTACAAAATGATTTCACTGTTTTAATGATTAAACTGTTAAATATATTTTTTATTTTATTTTTTAATTTAATATGTTTTTCTTGCAGATGTTACTTAATTTGCATAAAAAGAGTTGGGTTGATGGACTTACATTACAAGATTATAGTGAACACTGTAAACTTAATCAAGAGATTGTTAAAGAAATGCTGGACTTGGCTAAGAACTACCACAAGGTAAGTTTTATAAAAACACTTGTAATACTTCTTTTTATATTTTGGTATAATTACATTTAATAATCACTGGATTAGTTAAGTATGGATTAACACTTCTATCTAGGATAAGAGTTTGCTTATTAAAAAAACTATTATACATAAAATATGAAAAAAAGAAAAAAAGTTAAAATAATTACTTTTGTAATCTATTTAATTAGATTTCCACAGGTACAGACACTACACTCTGATCCTAGGCAAAAGTGACAAGCAATACTTTGTAATATCTGTATGTCTTGTTTAGAATCCATATCATCTTAGCAGTCAAAGAAAAAAACAAAAAAATGTAACACTATTTATTGTATAGGTAGATCTTTTTAATCCCTAATATTCATTATATTCATTTCTTTTCTTTTTTCTATCTGTATTTTTAATGAATAAAAATTTGGTTCTATTTACTATGTTCTTTGCAAATAACATTATTTGATATTTCACTTAAACTTTCAATTTGATTTTTAAATCTTTACTGAATTCTAATATTTCCTCCTTTTTTTTAGGCATTAGAAGAAGAAGAACATATGACTCCTGAACAGTTAGCAATTAAGAATGTTGGAAAACAGGTACAAATTTTCTAATTCTTTTAACCACCTGCATCAATTTGGTTTCTGATATTTTTTATCTGATTTTTTTTTCTTTGTTAATCATTAATCACATTAAATGAATCATTTTGTTTATTCTAATTTATTTTTCTTTGTTTCAGGATCCGAAACGTCATCTTGAAGAGCATGTTGATGTATTGATGACCAAGAATATCATTCAATGCTTAGGAGCCATGTTACACACAGTTGTCTTCAAATAATCTCTTCTCATTCTACTCTGTTAATTTCTTTTTTTCCTTTCTTCTGAATAAATAAGACGAACTGTATATATAAATTATCATAATTGTTTTTGTCATTTCTTTTTGGTTGTTTTTTTCTGTGAAGCTATTTGTGTGTGTGTTTCAAATTTCATCCTTTCCCATGAGAATGTTTGCTCACATTTATTTCTTGAGTAGTGTTAGGGCAGAAGATCAAAAAACATGTTTTTTCAAAGTGATTAAAAAAAAAGATATTTTATCACTTTGAAAAAGAAAAAAAACTAACCATTATTTCAACTATTCAGTGTTTTTTATTGTAGTATACAAAGAATGTGATCATCTATATATTGATATGCTTATGTGTCACATCCTGTCAGCACCTCAGATAAATAATGGACCATTCTGTTTAGATTGTGAGGAATAAAAGGGAATAAAAATGAGGGAGGAGGGAAAAGATGCAGAGAGGGAGGGCAAGAGCATAATGCTAATCCATCTTATCGTCTGTTTCAATGGAATGAAAAGAAGGAAAAAATAGTGTATAAGACATGAATGCATGTATTTGAATCTTACACCCTGTTGTCAACTCATGAATAATGAACCATTCTGTTTTGATGAAAGAAAGGGAAGAAAAAGAACATGTTACACATGTGAGAAAAAAAGAAAGAAAATATAAGAAAGAGAGCATGGAGGTGATAATGCTAATGACTTTTGTCTGTTTTGAGAGAGTTAAATCAAAATTATTATACTTTTTACATATCAACTATTTGCTATAGCATTGTAATAGTTAAATTATCACACCATGGTATATCCATGTGGCCCACTAATATTTATTATCCTTCATCTTTATTTGATTATCAAGCCTTATTAAACCAGTAATGCTAAATAGCCATTAGTTAATTTTTGTGATAGGAATATTGAGTCCTGTGTCTTTTTAATCTAGGGAAACAACAAAAATGTGTAGACAACCACATAATAAAAAAATCTCTAGCTCTGTATTATTACATTATATGGAAACTAGCAGGACCTCTGGATATACCACAGTACGATAATTTAATTATTATGATGTTTAATGTTGACTTAAGAGCTATTGCAAAATAGTTCAATATGTAAGAAGTATAATAATCTTGATTTAACTCTTTTTTCTTTTCTTTTTTTTTTCATTATGTTCAATAAAAACAAATTAGTGTTATCACTTCTGCACACTCACCCCTTCTCCTTTCCATTACTCTTTCTTTCTTATATTTTTATGTGTAGCATGTTCTTTTTTCTTCCCTTTCTTTTTTATAATAAAAGTGGAATGGTCAATTATTTAGCTGTGGTGATGACGCTCTTAAGAATTCGGTGAATAAGCAACACCGGATAATCAAGATTTACATTTTTACATTGCATCTTGGAAAATTTGGATGGTCTCATTTTTAACCAGAAGGTGTTGCAAGATGATAACGATCGTAAAATTAAGGAAGATGAGTATTAATATATAGATAATTCTAGCAGACCCAATGTTTGCCAAATATTTCTGCTAATGTTGCGTTTTTTGATAATGTTTTGACAATAAATATGTTGGTTAAATTTGTTAATTTTGTTTTACATCTTTTTCTCAGAGCTTATGTTCTGGCTAGCAAGAACACAATAATAATGTGGACCATGTCGTTATTTTTTCAATTATCCGACCCACCATGAAAAAATGTTGATGATCCCTAATCTTAATATTATTTTTGGTGTTGGTCTTCCAATTTATACATGTAATCTAAATGAGAAGAAAAGAATTGGTCATTGTCAGAATACTTTCTAAAGAAAATGAGAAAATAAATTAATCTTTTTCCTCAGGTGTGAATTTTGTGATGACTCTGTAAATCCTCATTGCAACAATTTTTTTTTTTTTCAAAAACAGGGTATTTATCTTACTCTTATGATTAGGACAAACTCATTTGTGACATTCTCCTGTGGACACCTACACATAGGCACACCAGGGTAGGCTGATCAGCAAAGCCTTACATTGATCAACCCTGTGCAGATACTGGATGTGGCGAGGAAGACTTGCCAGGAACAATAACCAATTCGGACAAGTGGTGAGAAAGCCTTGGAAATTTGTGCAGTCAAATATTACAGTAACAAAAAGCGAATATATTTGCAAAAATTTCCAACTTTTTTTTTTTTTTTTTTTTTTTTTTTTTTTAGACTAGCAACTTGGTATTTGTCTCTAATATGTAAGTAAAGTCAATAGGGTGGCCTAATGTTGGTATCAGCCAGACAGTGAGGGAATCTATCCCCTTTTCACTAGCGCTAGACCAAGAAGATTTTTTTGTCTGAAGTGGAGCATCACACCTACTATCAGCGCCTCACTTTACCACACAGATCTCTGTGTTACTCATATGCTGAGTTGGCGAGGGCCGGTATTGAACCAGGAACCTTGCGATTCCTAGGCAACTGAACTAAACCGGCCCTTTAGTAAACTATTATTATGCTTAAAAATAAATTAAATTTCTTTTAGATATTCTCTAGTTTGGTAGATTTTGTTCAAACTATAGTTTCCCATTAAAGCACAAAAGTATCATAATTTTTGCATTAAAAAACAAACTTGAATCGTGTTATGAAGTGAATCAGTCTCTGGGAACGGACGTTATCTTAGTCAAGTGTAGTACCCGACCGCTTATTACTGAGACAATCCTGCTTTTTATAGCATTACCTCATTTACATATGATTCTACAAATAATATACTAAGGATTAATTTTTAAAAACATTTTATATATCAAATCAAGGTATAAATGAGGTTTCACATTAATTTAATTTAACTGATTTAATTTAATTTTTCCAGATATCTTTTTTTTCCAATAAACTGGATATTTTATTGGGATTTTTTTAAATGGTTGTCCATGCTTAACATGGACAACCATTTACGTAAATTCACAGGTATCATCAATTTTTGTAAAATTAACTTGCAGTTTTTTCTATGCAGTTTTGCTTTACAGTAAACAACTTGTACAAAAATGTCCTTTTTGCACATTTGGCAATCATTCAAAATGCTTACCTAATATTTACTTATCTCCCTTATTTCAAAAATCGAAGAAACGAAACGAAATGAAAAACTGTTTAAGAATTAAAACGAAATTGAAAATTATTTTTAATTTCTAAGTAAAATGAACAAGTTAAAACTGATATTTCAACCAAATTAAGCCTTGCATCGGAAATGAATTGAATTTTTTTTTTTAATTAAAATGTTTTATTTTTATTTAAATCTTAAAGACTTAAGTGAAATTTGATTACAAAAGCATGTTTTTTTTTATTTATTATAAAGTTCTGGATACATTTGCTTAGGTTTTTTTTATTTTTATATGCAGCCCTTGCATCGTCCAAGAAAGTAACTTTGACGAATCTAAGGAAATTTTGTTTCAGGAAACAAAATTTCCTTAGATTCGTCAAAGTTACTTTCTTGGACGATGCATTCTTCATATGTCGTTTCTTTTAGTATAAAAGAGATAATTCTGTGTTTGAAGAACGATGACCAACTATTTTTTAATGATTATTCTTACGAACAATAAGTTCATGTGATAAGTTTAGGACGTTCATATCAAGAGGTATCGGCTGCTATCGAAAGTCCGTGTACTTGCGGAAGCATTATTCGCAGCAATGCATAAAAGATATATTTTAAATATTTTTAAAAATAGTCTTGACAAATAAAGGCATTTTTTATGAAAATTGTCTAAATAAATTATAGTTCAATTATTTTGTCTTGATATACGCGTCAGAGAGCCTACATTTAAGCTCGAGTGTGTGACGCATTCTCATGCTACTGTTATCATTCAACATTGTGCAACATGCAGGAAGTTGCTATTGCGCATGACAGGCGGAAGCTGATGAGTACCCGCAATGGCGTTTGATCTCGTGTTTAAAGGTAAGAAGAAAATAAAACTTTCTAAAAATCTACAGTTTATGATTCAATAACTTTTATCCTATTTTTATTGTTTGTCTTTGTAGAAGAATATCTAGTGTATCAGTAGACATAGTATTTGTTTCCAAGTAACGCAGTGATCGTAGTCGTTACACTAGGGAAAAAATAACAACACTATTTGCTCCACCCCTGTTTAAATGAATCGGAGGTATTTTTCAATAGCATATATTTTCTAATTTATACCAATGAAAATAACATCAGCTATAGTACCTAATTGTTTGGTGTGAATTAAAGTAAAGTCAATTAAACTTTTATTTTTATACTATTATCACTGGGAATCATTTTTGATAAAGCTTAATTGGTTGGTGTGAAGGCTCGGAGTTTACAAATTAAAAACATAGATACATGTAAACTTTACATGTATCTATGTTTTGGTAATTACAATTTTACAATTTAGGCATAACTTGGATGCTCCTTTTATGACTGTAATTTTGTTTTTTCGTCGACGATGATTAAAATCTGACGTTTTTATTTTAGAGTAGCAAAGCCAAAAAGAAAAAAAATAACAACAACAAAAAGTAATATTCATCTTTTTACTCGTAAATTCCTACCATAAAATTAGGCTTGGGCATTTTATGGTAGGAATTTACGAGTAAAAAGTTGAAGTGTAAAAACGAACCCCCACTTTAAATCTAAACATTCTCACAAAATAAAAACTTTTAGAATATGCACATTGAAATGAATATTAAAATAAATAAATAAAATATAGGGATGTGCAGAGATTGACATGAACGCTACCCATAAAGATGATAATTCTCCTGTTTTATTTTACGATAGGTGAAAAAAGATATGGAGGCTCAATGTTATTTAGAGTGACATAATTCTATTTCGTATGTTTCAAATACCCAGATTTGAACTTCGGTTAAACATTGTTGAATAATGAATTTTAAAAGTATTGCGTCAATTATGATAAAAAAATAAAGATTCATTTTTAGTTTAAGAAAGAAGCGCTAAGTGTTAAAAAAACAAACACGTAAAATCATTTTTTTTTTTTTTTTTGTCGTCTGATTCTTGTAAACAATAAATATCCAGCTACGCGATGGGAAAGTGCAAATTTAAACACGCGACTTGAAAAAAAGTTTCCATCATCGTATGTCACCCTGCCAAAAGTCAAGGAATTAACCGAATTTAATAAAATTGTTAATATATAAATTAATAAAATATATTATAATGCATTTTTTTATTTCATTTAAAGACTTTTGCATTTTTCACGTAAGTTAATCACATACCTTTCAGAAACTGTTTTACGCCTCGAAGATACGTGACAGACTTTAAAAATTGTAAAAAAGTTCTTAGATAAAATAACTGGTCCATTATCTTTTATTCATTAAATATATAAACCCTGAAAATTTCATTAAATTCTATTAATTCCCTGAGTTTTGGTATTTTTTTATTTCTTTCTGTGAGGTGAAAAAACGATGGTTAAATTTAGATTCTTTGAGTTCGATTTAACCCGGAAACGTTTTAACTTTTAAAAGATTCGGCCTAAATTAAAATTGTAAATTGATATTTATTTAGTATTCAAAATAAAAATTATGGTTTTAGTACCGGAAAAAAATCCAATTACAGAATAAACGATATTAGGAAACTTTAAAAATTTCAATAGCGAATAATTTCATAAACAAAAAGAGAATTCATTTGCCAATAATTTCTGTTAACGTGAATGAAAATTTACATGAAAACAACCAAAATTTCACGCGTCTAACAAAACTTGAAGTCAAAGTTTTATTTGTTTATTCGTTCTAAAACCAAACTGTAAAGAACGTGGGAGATAATCAACTCTTTTAGGCTTCCGTACTTTAAATTGACGATTTTTAAAAATCGTTTTAATTATTTTAAAATATGTTGCCAGGTTATGCATGGTTTTTAACTTAGATTTTTTCAAAGATAAAATTCTGGGCTATCTTTGGTTAAAATTGCTAGTTAGACCTTAATAATACTGCACATATATAATGGACCTTGAAATTTTTAAGGTAGTGAAAAACTCAGTTTAACTTAGATAGAATAATTTTTTTTTGCATCAATTTAAAGAAAACTATATTTTTTAATACTATGAAAAAAAAACTTGCTACATTATTTATTTTTTGAGTTTTAAGAAAATGAATTTTAAATTTTAAAATCACTTTTTTAGGTTATTGAATGTATTTTTTAATTTTTTTTTTTTAATAATATATTCTTCAGGATATGATCTTTCAAGAAATGTAGAAATTAGGGACCGGGAATTTTTTTTTTCTTCAAATGCTCAAAGGTCAAACCCCCCTATATATTCTGAATTGATAAAAAAAGTATTTTTTCAAGTTTCTTCCATAAAATAAATTAATCCTTATAAAATTAAGTCGTGGGAAAATAATTTGGTGAAAATTTCATTAAAATCGGACAATTCCCTGATTTTTGGTAATTGTTTTAAAATTAAGAAATTTAAAAAAAAAAAAATTACCTCCCTTTGCACTTCTCTGCACATCCCTAATAAAATATATTTAGTATTGTAAAATAACGGGTGCAAGAAAAATAAAACATTTATTGCAAAAACACGGACATAAAATGGGGGTTCAGTTTATTTTATGGTAGGAATTTACGAGCAAATAGTCCTTTATTACCTATGTTTTTAATTTGTTCAGACTTTTTTTTTATGAGTATAGTTAAATAAATCTTTTATCTAAAACCGGGAAAAATCAAGGTTTATGGTAGCTGATTAATCTAAAAAGTAATTCCGTTTTTGTTTTGTAATAATTAGCAAGTTCTTTAAAAGAATTCAAGTTTGTTTATTATATTTGTGGTATTAGTATCATTATCTGTTTCTTTATTTCATTGAAATAATTACAAAATATTTTGTGTATCTGAGAAAAATAATTTTGCTCCATCTTTATTGTGTATTATTTTGTCTTTCAGATTTGGGCGAATTAGAGAGTCGTCTGTTTGATCATCGTCCTGTTTTGCAAGGAGATATCAATTATTTTCTCAGAGAATTTGAGGTTAGAATTTTATTTTATTTTATATGTTTAATTTAAAACCCATGGTAGTAAAATATACATAAATTTGAATCCTTCTGAATTATTATTTGTACCTTTTACTAATCATCTATTTATTTATTATCATAGTCTACTATGGGTCAGTTTTATTTGCACAACTGCAATATTTAAAATAGAAGTGATATTTTTGATCAAAACAAAAAACAAAACAAAAAAAGTAAAACATCTACACCTTTTTTGATGTCAAAACTAAAATTCATTTTAACATTAAAATCTAGTAAATATAAAATATTCTTCAGAAATCAACAAAATATGAAGAATCCTGAGTAAATAGCAAGGTCAAGGCAAGTAGCCAAATCATTCATAATATTCTTTCTTATCTTACTAAATTATAAGTAACAGTTCATCATTGATTTTTTTTTTACCCATTATTTTTTTTTCTTTTGAAAGAATTCTAAGAATTTTATTAAATCAGATAATCATGTTATCATTGGGTTGGATTAATTGATTGGAAAATACTAAGCTTTACAGATCCTAGTTTTGCTATGATAATGTATTGTTTAAATTTTTAACCTGTAGAACAATAATTTTGATCAGCTGAAGAATTTGAAAAAAATGTCTTTCATTACATTGCTTTGTGATAATTCTGAATATGCAGACATGTTTAACACTGTATCAGTTATAAATTTTCAGCAATAAAATCACTTAATAGAATAACAAGATCAGGACCACAAAACTCAAAATAAACAAAACCTTCAATAAGTTTTTAAGATATAAACAATAAGGGGGAAAAAAATTCACAGACACTTTAGCTACAACTAAGTGACAATCTAATTGAAAGGAATAGAGGTGATTAATTTATTTTAAAATTACTGCCCAAATGTATTTACAAAAAAAACAAACTTATGAAAATACCTCTGAATCATCAAATGAATTTATGTATTCATAGCAAACGCTGCTGTCAGTAGGGCTCACAATACACTGACTGTTTCCTATGTAGAAGAGTAAGACCCCCCCCCCCCGGCGCACCGAGGGAAGTATGGCACAAAACTCCACTGACATTACTCCTGGGTCTGTTTTAAAATTATTAGTATTGGATAGGAATTCTTGATTCCAATATGACTGTGCAAATAAATGATTATTATAGACAAATGAAAAAAAAGTGCCATTTAAAATATGATTGCAATGGAAAGTTGAAAATATAGATATTTATGATTATGATCGTTCACTTACAAATTAATAAAATTTCAGCATGTATAAACCAAACCAAAGTAAATAATGTTTATATAATTACAAGATTTTAACAATATGATGTACACCCTGTTGACTGTGGCTGGTGACCTGTAATGTCCGAGGACAGGATCTTGGTGGCTGTGCAGTCCATGACCCAGGTACTAAGTGGTCACATGACCTGCATCACTCCACTTTGCCATTTACATGGGCTAGACAGGCAATCAAAGAAGCCCAATCCAATCTGATAAACCTGTTGGTCATGCCAAGTCTATATGATTAAATCCCAAATGTATTTTTCAAATTGATCTTATAGCAAACAAACACACAACCATTTTTATCTTAAAGGTGCTAGAAGGCGGTGGCTGATGGTCAAAGACCAGTTTATTAATACACATGAAACTATTTCTTCTAATTTATTATTGTGCATGCCATTAATGAAAATTATTTCTACCAGTTTATAAAGCCAAACCAAACTATTCCCTTACAAATCATATATGCAAAAAAAAACAAGATTTGGCATTAAATAGCCAACCAGAGTTGACATGCCATTAAACAAAATAACCAACTTACATCGTCTACTAACTTTTGTCTTGTGCTTTAACAATTCATTTAATAACAAAAATACTTACCAAAAACTATTTGTTTTTAAATCATATGTACAAAAAAGAAAAGATTTGGCATTAAATAATTCACAAGGGTTGGTATGCCATTAAACAATAACTAAACCAAAATAAATATGACGTATCCATGCAATTACATTTTGATTATGAAATCAATAACTGATGTATACTAAAATTGGATTTATAATTAATGAATTATTGTTGTGAAGATTTGTTAGTCTAAGGCAACTTTGACACAAACGCATTTATGGAGAAACCAATACATGGAGTTTTAGTATCTGTTAATAAAAAAAAAAGACATTTTCACTTTGATATTTATCAAACTTAGCACAGCAAGAATCCAAAATAGAAGAAATAGGAGTGGAAATAATCTGTTTGTAGCGAGATTGAACGGCAACAAAAATTGGGTAATGACTTGTTAATTTCCCACATACCGAGAATATGTGTCGTCGGGTAAGAGTGGAAGGAATATCAGGAACGTGGGGGTACGTTAGAATGGGAGCGTGGCAGTAAAGTTCCTGATGTTCCTTCCACTCTTACCCGACGACACGTATTCTCGGTATGTGGGAAATGAACAAGTCATTACCCAGTCTGTGGGTGGTTGCGAGTAGCGACCTCATTTATTAAACGCCGAGCAACTGCAGTAATGTCGGGGTGGGATGACACTAGTCATGATGCCCCCTTAAAACAGATGATGACCGACGACATCAGTAGATTATATCAGAATGACCCGGCACGTGGAACTTTGTGTGTGAACGGACTCGCATATGCCATGTGGGTAGATGCGAGCTCGCTGGCAATTGGTGTCGTAGTCGAAGTAAATGGAGCGGTCGTCGAGGACGCAAGTTGGATGCGATCAGAACACGACAGTCAACATATAAATTTGGCTGAATTAGATGCGGTCATGCGAGGCATTAACCTAGCCCCCAGTGGAACGCAAGGGTGCTGCATCTTTTCACAGACTCGGCGTGTGTACATTGGTGGCTCTCTGACATGTTAACTGGAAATGCGCGAATTACTACAAAAGCTGCCAGTGAGATGCTAATTCGACGACGGCTAGACACGTTTCTGAGTCTTGTGCAGGAATACAGGTTAACAGTGGATGTATCGCTGGTTAAATCTGATGCTAACAAAGCCGACCAGTTGACGAGGGTGCCCCAGAAATGGCTGCATAGTGTACAGCAGAACGTGGAACCTGTGGCATTGTGGTGAGTCCAGAACAGTTGGTTGCCATTCACGCCCAAAGTGGTCATCCGGGCATTAGGTGCACGCTGTATTTCACCCTACTGTCACCAAGGCGGATGTGCGAAGGGTGGTGAAAGAATGCAAGATGTGTCAGTCGATCAACCCACCACCGGTGTGCTGGGCTGAGGGGCATCTGAGTGTGACGAACAATTGGGAAAGAGTGGGAATGGATATCACACACTACAATGGTATTCATTACCTTACTTTAATTGACTGCGGGCCATCACGGTACACAATTTGGCGACCGATACGTCGGCAGGACTCTACTAGTGTCACTCAGAAATTGGAGGCTGTTTTTCGCGAATGAGGTCCCCCCTTAGAGCTTCTCACAGATAATGATACGGCATTCACTAGCCACCATTTTCAGCAATTTATACGGTTTCGGGGCTATAATACCATGCATGTGGGGGTAGGTGTGTATGTATAATACTATGCATTGGGCATGCATATGTGGCTGCACAGTTAGTTGTATATATATAATTCTAGTTAGTTAAATTGAATTAATAAATAGTAAGTCAAACCACATATATGTGTGTGTATGTGGTAGACCGAATAAGTAGTAGTAAAACCCATATATAAGATAAGTGTATATGTGTGTGTTCAAGTAGATCATGTGCGTGTGTATATATACATGTGTGTGTGTGTACATATATTGTATGTGTAAAGTAGGGTCAATGATAAGTTAAAGAAACCATAAAAAGTAAGATTAGGGTTTAGAATAAATATGAAAAGAGATAAAGGCCAGAAGCAGACAACATGTCTGGTCCTTTGGCACTTAATAGTTGACCAGTTGGGTCATAAAACACCATCAGGGTGGTCTGTTAGAACAAAGGATTTTGAAATCTCGGAGGATGAGATTTGGACGAGATTTGATATGAGATCTTAGAGATTCTGGGAGATTTAAAAAGTTTTAGTCAGTGAGTCTTTGGACACCGGGGAAGTCAGTTAGTCTCTGGGAGTCGAAGAGGACAGACGAGTTAGTTTTGGACACCGGAGAGGACAGGGGTTGCCCACTAGAAGCTAGCCTTAGCAGAGGTCTCCCAAGGGAACAGGGGGTAAACCCCCCCTCTCGACAGAGATAGATAAATGAGAAGCTAATGGAGTGACTGGAGATAGCAGCAATTAGAAGGAATGCAAGAGTCTATATACCTCTCTGACCATTCGAATGTTCACCTGACTGATTTTGTCTTGTTGTTTATTCTCTCTTTCTCCTTGTAACACTTGTTGTTTGTACACCCTTTTGGCGGGGGCCCCTGCGAGATGTTTTGAGCACATATGTGCAACATGAACAGGTCCTAGTAGAGAACTAGCAGACGACACGAAATCATGGCCAGAGTTTAGGAGTGCAGAAAGATGCAGTGAACGCAAGAGAGTTGCAGAAGTGTGCAAGGGTCTCGCAGCCTGCCCGGGTGTGTTACAGGGCGTCTGTCTCCACTATCGCTGCGCATACGTGCCCTCTGGGAATGGCATAGTGGAACGAAGCCACCACAGCACCACAGCACGAAAACAGTGCTCAGCCCTCGAAGCTGTGTATTGGTATAATGCTACCCCCAAGGATAGAGTTTCCCGCCCCACCGCGCCAGTAAACACAATTCATAACTACTCAGTGCGGATACGCTGCACAGATCCAACACCCCCACCTGTGCAACCCCAGCACAGTCGATTCAATATTGGAGACAAGGTGTGGATTAAGACACCAGGCCGAAGATACACGAGTGTATGCAGGCAGGGAAAAGTTACCGATGTACGCAATGCACAGTCAGTGTGGGTCGACGGGACGCCGTGCCATGTGAAGGATCTGCGTCCAGTTATGGGCTCAAGTTCATGAGACACAGGGGTGATAGCGAAGAATCTACATGGAGTACAAGACTGATCACCATCAACGATGCACATGGTGATCCCCTGGAGACAAGTAACTACAGGCCTGATGCAGATGCACCAGATGACATCACTACAGCTGAGTCATCCGACAAGGTAGAAGTACTGCCACAAAGAAGTACCAGGCATAAAAGACCCGCCCGGGTTGTCACGTGTGTGATCTGCAGATCATGGGGGAGTGTAGCGAGATCAAACGGCAAAACCCACAAACCTGTGATGAGCCAACAACGGTCCGTCGGTCGAAGAGACAGCGAGTGGCATGTTGTGTGTGTGGGCGGGAGCAGAGAAGGTGAAATGTGACGAGTTCGAGGCGGGCACGAGACGAGTTGTGAAGGAGGTGAAAGCGTGAGTGTCCTTGAAGCGGCGATTTGTAGTTTGCAAGTCTCGTGGCTGGCAAGACAAGAGTTGTGACGTGTCTTGGCCAGACAGTATAAAAGGAGACGGTTGGACAGAGTGAGTGACAGCGGCGAAGTGCGAACACGGCAGAATTAGTTTGTCAGAATTCTTCTCAAGGTTGCGAAAAGTAAATTTGACGTGTTTCTTGTAGAATACAGAGGTGAAGCTTGGGCATTGGCAGTAGAGCTTATTTAGGCCAAGTGTTACGTTGTCTTTGGCAGAATCACTGTTGTACCAGTTTTACAAGTGGGAAATGTTTACTTATAAGCAATGATGCTGATAGCTTTTTAATTTAGTGCATCCTGGGATGCACATATTTGCTTTGAATGGGTCCCAACTAACCTATCCTGTGTAATTCATTTCTAAGAAACTATTGAAATGTATTTACAGTTAGCTTGAAATGCTCAGGGAAGAAAAAAGAAAAACACTGGGATGCATGGATATGATTTTACTGCATCCTTTTAGATTTTTGTGCATCAGGGATGCAGGATGCATACCTATCAGCATCTCTGTATAAGGCATCTAAAATTTTGCCTTTTTATTTGGCCTTAAAGATTAGTCTGATTCTTTTAAGAAAAGAATACAAAAAAAAAAGTTTCATCTTTTGAATTTCCACTTTAAAACAGACGAGTGATTGTTTTATTTTGTTTAGTTAAAAAGAAAGCCCTTCTGTTATTTTTGCATAGGACAAAAGAGGTCATCGTGACATGATAACCCTTGAGAAATGCAGTGAAGAAGTTTCCTTAATGCAGGATTTGTACCTTCCGGGCTGTTTGCAACAGGCTGAAATTTGCCTGACAGACATTGCTGCTAAGAGTAAGTAATTTTATTTGGCTTCCCTTTTTCTTTTTTTTGAAATATACATGTGTTCTGCCACTACCATTCACATCCATATTTTCTATTACAAACACACTCCTATCCACACCTACATTAACACATGTTCATGCCACATACATACATACTTACTTATTCTCATGCAGGTTGTGACCCCTTTTTCTGCAAATTATTTTGGTAACTAGTTTCTGCGACCCATGTAATTGGGTCAGACACGTGGTTGTACACGTGCACAAGTCATGTGAACACTGCGTCCCTTTGCCACGTCTTTGGAACAATTGAAAATATCTTCAACAACGGTCACACAAAAAGACACATCCCCGATCTCTGCAGAACTGAACACTTTTTTTACCCACTCTTCTTTATGGTCTGTTAAGAACTTTGAACTATTTCCCTTTGTATAATTTTGTAAACTTATTTGTTTGTTTGTGTTCATGAATATATATATATATTTATCGTTCTAATTCATTCCATCATCTTCAGTTTTTTTCTTTATTGTTGCCTTATTTAATCGTTTACTGTTTTCTTAGACCAGCTTGGTTAAGCTATCTGTTAAGTTACGTAGTCTAACAATACAGAATATTTGTTATGTAAAAACAATCACCTATAGAACTGATTTTTAAAACAGACCATTTATATCAATTATTAACATTTTACAGCTGACATGGCAACTCAGATATGTGAACGGATTTGTAACAAAGAGCATAAAACCCAGGTAGGTCTATTTCAATTTCTTTGAATTATGCTTTAAATTTATAGTAAAAAGAAAAACAATATTTAGAATTATTCTTTTTTAAAATAAAAAAAAAGTAATTTTTATGATTGCCATTAAATTCTTTAAATACATTAGTTCAACATGCCCATGTTATCACTAACATACTTTTAAAGCATCCATTTGAAAGTTTAATAATTTGACTTGCTTAAGATAGCTTTACTACTTAACTACCCTGATAATAAATTTAATAATTCCCACTACTTATTTTTTTTTTAATTATCTGTGTGACTTTTCTAAAATTGCATTGCTAAAAGGCAATCATAGAGACTAATATTATCAGATAATTCAGTTGGTCTCCTGAACACTCACAAATTCTGATATTTTTTTTAACAATAATATCCTTAGTTTTTTTGTTTTTTTTTGTTTTCTACACCAGACTGACTATTTGCAAGATAGACGGGCAAAACGCGGGCAAGAATGGGTAGATTTTATGACAGAACAATACAAGAAAAGTGCTGAAGTTGACAAACAACATGACACAGAAATCAACAGATTGAAATCTATGCTTGAAAAATCATTACTGTAATTATTAAAGTTGCCGTGCTGGAAATGTGCAAAATTCTATACACTATTTAAATCATTCCATATTATATCCTTGAATTAAAATAACTGTTTTTTGATAAATTTGTTTTGTTACTTTTTTTTTTTTTTTTTTTTTGACATTCGATTATCAAATAGCGGTATCTAAAAATGAAGTTTAAAAAAAATTGTTTTTTAATGAAGAAAAAGAACTGAACCCTTGTAAAATATAAACAGTAAGTATGATTTATTTGTAGGATAAAAATGTTTTAAAAAAAAAAAAAAAAAAACTATTTGAAGACAACTGTGTGTAACATGGCTCCTAAACATTGGACAATATTCTTGGTCATCAGCACATCAACATGTTCTTCCAGATGACGTTTAGGATCCTAAAGTAAAGAAAATGAAGTTTTAAGAATATACATATGTACATGAGAAAAGTTTTAAAATAGGTACAGGGTGCACTTCCTCTTAATATACACTTGGTTAATAGATTAATATACACATTCAGAATAAATGTTACAGTAAAGTTTAGATAGTAAAAGCATTAAATATTCATGCTTAAATGATGAGTTTATAAATTGTACATTTTTAAGGGAATTATTTCAGTTATGAGAGATCTTAGTTGGTGTTTCATAATAATTGATAAAGGTTTAATAAAGTGTATAAGTAACTTTTAAATTATTTTTCTGAATTTTTTAAATAAGTTTTGATAATTTGTATTATTTAAATTTTTCAGACTTTTGTCCTTATCTTTATTGTTATATGCACAATGTTTTGGCCGATGTGCCCTCCGATCTTCTTCAGGTGTTTCTTGTTGAATTCTGGAGCCTTCAGGTCATAATAAAGAGCCTTCACAGAACTTTGAAGTGAACTCTTTATTCAATCCATTGGGGTAGATAATTCTCATTCCATTAACCATGACTAGGTACAAATGTTAAGCTATGCTAAATATCCTGTTATTTTTGTCAGTAGTCAGACAAGAATCACCTGAAGAAGGCAGGAGGACACATCAGCTGAAATGTATATATATATATATAACAATAAATATGAGGACAACAGTCAAAAAAATCTAAATAATAACTTTAATTTAGTTGTTATTTACAAAGTGTGTATACTTTTTGACAGTTAACCTGTCTACCAAAATGGGAATATTTTTATAAAAGACTTAAAATGTTCACCTGTTTTCCAACATTTTTAATTGCCAATTGTTGTGGTGTCATTGTTTCCTCCTCTTCTAATGCCTGAAAAATAGAAAATAAGTTAATGATTTGCACTTCTAAAAAAACTTAAATCATTATCTGCATAATTATTAAATTGAAGTTAAAATTTATTGAAAACTGGTTATAACAGCTAGTGAATAAGATCTAAATCAATGGTTCTTAACCTTTTTTTTTTACCTATGGACCCTTTTGATTTCTATTTTACTCTGGTGGAACCCCCATAGACATTCAATGTTTAAAAATCCTATTGTATTTTTATAATTAAATATTTGTTGCTTGCTTGGACCCTCAAAAATGTTATATGGACCCCCAATTGAGGACTACTGATCTAGATACTTTCCAGAAGTTAAAATATAATTAGTGATTGGTATAATTTAAAGAATTGAGATATTTGTTTAGAATTATATATATGCTCAAGGAAACATAAAAATCACATATGGGAAAGTTTTGTTTTTCTGTTGAATCATGGGAATTTTTTAATTTTTTTTTTAGCTATAACAATGTTTTTATTACTGAGCTTAGTTATGGAACAAGACCAAAAGTATAGGGAAAGAACTCGGTGAGGATCAAACTCACAAGTAATTTTCTGCTAGTGTAGTTTGCTAACCATGACATTATGCGAGCTGCTCTAATGTTTTTATTACAAATATTTTGTTTCTGGGAAAATATTTTCAAGTTATTGTTGTTTTTATAATTAATGTGGTAATTTGATTTTTCAGTTTTCTTTACATATTTTATTAAAATCATCTGCATTGAACATAACAAGCTTGAAAATCTATATAATCATGAATCAGCTTTTTTTTTTTTTTACCCCTAATTATATAAGTAGAAAAGAAGGCACATGGTGTAATGATTGTTGAAGGAAATGGACTTGGTTACCCAAGTTCAAATCCTGAACAAGGCTGTTTGCATTTCACATAGCATTAATACCTTTGGGAAAGGTATGAATCCAACTATTCTCCCTCCAACTGAGTAAATAATTGGATGCACTGGGATCTTTAACCTTGGGTTAGGCAACCAGTTTAGGAGAAAGAAAACTCTGATTCCAAACCTGTTAAACTGCTTAAGAAATTGACCTTGTGTCGCATCCTGCTTGTGCAGAGTGGTTGACATAGCAGAGATTGCACCTTTTCTTCAAGTCTGGTCAGGTGTATAATCTTTTTAAATTTTTTTTCTCTCTCCAATCATACACTTAATGGGAAGAATTAATTAGCCAAAACATGTTCGCATCAAAAATAAAGAGATGTGGTGTAATAAGTCTGAACAATTTATGCTATGTGGAATAGGGTAGGTTGATTTTTCACTTTTTTTAAATATCAAATTGTCTATCCATGCGAAAGTGGTGTGTTAGTATACTGATACCAAAAGTTAGATCTTTTACTTGCATCATTGTTTGAAGAAATAGTATAAAAGATCATCTACTAAAATGCACTAAAAATCCTCATTTTCTAAAGGCTAAATTTGGCGAAAACAAGGATTTTTAGTGAATTTTAGTAGATGATCTTTGATGCTATTTCCCCAAACAATGGTGCAAGTAAAAGATCTAATTTTTGGTATCAGTATTCAGTATACTAACACACAACTTTCGCATAGATGGACAATTTTATATTTTAAAAAAGTGAAAATTGACCTACCCTAAAATCGGTAAAACATCCATTCAGCAATCACAAGGTTCTGGGTTTGATTCCAATTCCTGCCAACTCAGCACATGAGTAGCACAGCTTGGGTAATCTGATCTGTCCGGTAAAGCAGTATCTGGAAGCTGACAGTAGGTATGGTGCTCCACCTCAGCAAAAAGCCATCTCCCTGGTCTTGCACTATAGCAAAAAGGGAATAGACCCCCTTGCTGTTTGGCTAATACCGATAATAGACCACTCCACCTACCTTACTTTTTACTTATAAATACCTCCCCTTCCCATTCTCTTATGTGAAAAACACTTGAAATTTTGCAATATTATTTATGATATTTTATCATTTGACAAAATAAAAAATTGACAAACTTAATTTGTAAAATTTATCATTCTACTTCATTGATAGTGTTAGAAATTTACCTGATATTTAAGACAGTGGCTTAGAATTTATAATATTTGTATTTTATTTTTCTATTTTATATAACAGAATAATAAGAAACAAGTTTTGTATCTAACAGGGCTCTAAACTAACTTTTTTGCAAGTCTCGAGGGAAATGTAAACCATCTTAAAATCAAAATGTTTTTTCCATTTATCATTATTATTACTAGCAAAACATGCCCTCCCAGTGGTGTAAAAATTAATTTTTGAAAGATATTGCCTGAGGGGGTGGGAGTTAAAAATTCAATGTCAGACAGTTTGTACTCTAAGTAAAATCATTAAATTTATTAAAGGAGTAAAAAAACAAAAAAAAAAACAATTTGAAATGGAAACTTAGGTCTGATAACATTATATATTAAAATAAAACAAATATATAATACCGGTATTTATCAAAACTTGTTTTTAAAAAACTGAAGATCATCTAAGGTTACATGCTCAAATTTTGAGTGTATTTATTCTATGTTATGACGATTTTGAGTAATGTGACATAAGCAGTAACATAGTTTCGGTTACAGACAAATAGAGACCTAATCTCCATTATTAATAGAAGATAATAAAAATAACATGAAAGTGTTAAAAAAAATATCTAAGTATAGTTTTGAATATAGTCTTCATTATTGTCTAATTCTCAGTCAATGAAGCACTATTAGATGTCTGTGATCAACATCCAGCAGGCCTGATCATTACTATATCATTGATGCTGATAGGTTATTTATTTAGTGCATCCTGGGATGCACATATTTGATTTGAATGAGTCCTTGGAAAAATTTATGGGTCCCAACTAAAATTTCTTAATAGATTATAGGGTTTTTATCTATGATCTGGGGAAATAACTAAAGCTGTCTAACTCGTACCTTGTGACCTATCCTGTGTAATTCATTTCTAAGAAACTATTGAAATGTATTTACAGTTAGCTTGAAATGAGGGAGGAAAAAAAAAGACACTGGAACGCATGAATATGCATATGAATACATAAAATGAACCGCGTCCTTTTAGATTGTTGTGCATTAGGGATGCAGGATGCATACCTATCAGCATCTCTGGATTATATATATTGTGCAGAGGTTCAGGGTTTGTGTAATGGAGTGCCATCAGGTTGGGAAACATAAAAAATGCAGCCACCTCTTTGGTGATGAAATAATGTTAAAGAGTTTCACCAACTTTTCTATTGCTGCATCCAGGGCACCTTCTGTTGCTTTGTGCACACTTGTGGCTGCATGCTCTCTGATGCTCCTCTGTCCAGTTACTCATGGAACAGACTGTTACTGCATGTTTTGCAATACATTAGTTCTGCAATTTCATCAGATTCAATCAATGAATATCACTTCTTTTTTTTTTTTTCATTCAGGAAGAAATATTCTTTTTTCATAACCAGATTTTCCTTGTTTCTACAGAAAAGTAGAAGTAGAATAGATTTTATTTCCTTTTTACCAAGTAGAAAGATTTACTTTTTTTTTTCTTTTTAACTATTTCTTGTTTGTTTCTTTTATATTTTTATACAACATTAATTTTTAAGCTTTAAAATACTGACAATTAAAACAAAAATTAAAAGATTAAAGAAGATATTGAAATTTTGTAATTCATTTTAAGATTTGTCATTAAATTAACATCAAAATATACAGTAGTATCTAGATATTTTTCTAGATATAAAAATAATAATAGATGACTAGATGTAATTTGAGTTAACTCTTGCTTAATTAGTTGGATGCATACATTTTCTCAAGGGTAATTAAACTATGTAAAATGAGACTCAGGTTGTTGTATTCATTTCTGTTGGAATATTTTTGTATATAAACTGTGCTGCAATCCACTACTTAAATCTATAGACTAAGTGAGGTCATGTGCTTCAAACCTAAGCCAATCAACAGCCCAAATACGTAGTTGGTTAACTAATAATCGGCAGATATTGACAGACAACCATTTGCACTCATTGACAAAGGACTTGCAAGACTGAGGAGCACCGAGGAATAACCAAAGGACCATACACAATATTAAGGGACACTAAGGAGCAACCAAAGGATTCTTCACTAAGGATTGCGCTCTGCTTAACACAAAGGATCTCTGCTGGACAACGCTCTTGCTTGAAGCCTAAGGATGGCCACAAAAATCGTAACATAATGATATGATGATAACCATTACATTACATGTCTCATGTTGTATAGTATCAACTTTTAAAAACTAACAACAGTTTGTTTAAAAAGCAGGTGCAGGAGTCATAGCAAATATGAAAATGCACACAAATAAAATCTCCAATTTTATACATGTACAGAGCAAGTCTCCGATTGGTTGTTGCATATCCCAGGGCCATTATATAAGAATTCCTTAACTATTCGTTAAATTACACAGTGAATCATGAAAGGAAGCAGCCTAATAACAGGTCGTGGTTAATAGTTGAACAAATATGTTTCAAACCCGAAATCTGTAAATCTGGTGTAACATCACTGATGACCTCCTGTAGTGCATTTCAGCGATGTTTAGCAAGATTCATTATATTAAGTAGTCAATATGGAAATATGGTCCAATATATTTATTTTTGTTTATGAAGAAACCAAACATCAAAGCGATTATCATAATAAAGTAATTGCAAAGGATTTTGGATATTTTGAGTATGTTGGCTCGTTCCCCACTTTTTCTAACACTAATTGTGTCAACCTCACCGTGGAGCATCATTCAGATAGAAATTTCCAGCACAAAACATTTTTGACATGTTCAATTATTCAGTAATTTTTCCATAATCTACACAAATATTTTTTTTTTGTGTTTGAATTGCATTTTTCTTTTTCTTAAAGCTCACACTGAAAATGTTGGTTATTTTCATCCAATTTCGAATTAATAAATACACAAGTTTTGACAAATTAAAAAGTACTCTTATATGACAGTGTTGGAATAATTTTGTTATATAAGGTGTGCTGAAGATTGCAACTTGTACTTATCGACTGTTCCAAAACAGCATTGGCTGAATTGGCCAATGAAAACGCTCAAACATGTATTTGATTTACTATTTAAAGGCGTTAATAAATTACCACACAATTGCTCGCCGGATATACAGACAAACTGACAAGGATTATACAAACTCTAAGCATGGACCAACTGATGAGGATTATAGATGGATCAGCTGACAAGGATAAATCATCTTAGAATTACTGGACCATATGACTTTAGGCACCCCTTTTGCAATCTCGTTTCATAAGGACATTTTTTTCATTTACACTGTCAAAATCCTGTTTTTTGTTAACAGACGATTTTTAGAGTTTTTTTTTAAATTGTAAAACTAACCCTAAACAACAACCAGATTTTGACGGTGTAAATGAAAAAAATGCCCTTATGAAACAAGATCGCAAAAGGGGTGCCTAAAGGTCATATGGTCCGAATTACTCGCTGGAGAAAGACAGATCAAGAGACGAGGATTATACAACTCTCTAAGGATAGATCAGCAGACAAGTATTAAAATTGATACTGCATCTTTCTACTTCAAGAAAGGATCAAACTTTGTGCCACATAGGATCTCCACTGAAAAACTTTCACCTACAGCCCTAAAAAGGCTACATGAATTGTATCAGACAGCTGTTACAATATGGACAAAAATAATTTTTTTGAATGATGCTAGTTAAAACAAATCACTCTTTATGCCATACAGCATAGTTTTTGGCCAATGAAAACAAATTCAGTATACAATCACACCAACCAAAAAGTTAATTATATTATCTACAAAATAACAAAAACTACAACTAACTTAAAAACTTAAAAATAAATGCATCATATATTACAAAATATAGCTCTTGTCACTTTTGCCTAGGATTAGAGTGTAGTATCAGTACCTGTGGAAATCTAATTAAATAGATTACAAAAGTAATTATTTAAACTTTTTTTCTTTTTTTCATATTTTATGTATTATAGTTTGTTTTTATTTTTTTATTTTATTTTTTAAATAACTAAAATCTTATCTTAGATAGAAGTGTTAATCCATACTTAACTAATCTAGTTAACTAATTAAATAATCAAATATTACAAGTGTTTTTATAAAACTTACCTTGTGGTAGTTCTTAGCCAAGTCCAGCATTTCTTTAACAATCTCTTGATTAAGTTTACAGTGTTCACTATAATCTTGTAATGTCAGTCCATCAACCCAACTCTTTTTATTCAAATTAAGTAACATCTGCAAAAAAAACATATTAAATAAAAAATATATTTAACAGTTTAATCATTAAAACAGTGAAATCATTTTGTAAGTCAAAACAAAAAAGAGATTACAGTTAAAGAAGTTAGAATATTTTTGTACACTGTTATTATTACTCAATATTCAATCAACTTACCTTCTGTTCCAATTCATTCTTACGATAGTTGATGGCTATTGAATAATAATGTCTATTCAGGCCATGGATAAGAGCCTGTAAGAAATAAAACACATTTATTAATAGAGGAAACATACAATAACAATAATCAATTGTTAGAACAAAACAAATAATTATCAATTCAAACTTGTGTATTAAATAGAAAAAAGATGTCATCAAAGTAGTTTTTTAAAATAATTGTAAGATTTTCATATCTAAATAGTAAAATATAGAGTTTTATTTAATATGTGGCACACACATGACTGATCAATAAAACTTTACATAAAAAATAAATATTAGTTTAATTTTACTGGTCTTCAGTGATCTTTACATATATATCATGTTTTAATATAAATCTCTAATTGTTGCCAAATTGTTTAACTTCTTAAAGAGTTCAATTTCATTGAAAAAGAAAGAGAAAAATAATTTCTCTAAATGTTAATTTCTCTCTGATGTTGCTGGTTTTTTCCATGTCTAAAACAATCCATATATTTTGATCAACATGTGAATAGTTTTGTAATGTTCTTCATTATTCAAAATATATTTCAAATAGCATTCTATGATCCCATATTCTCCTATGAAAGTGAAATGCAGCACCACAACAATGTTTTACTCATTACATTCATGTTATATTAAGTGATAAATTTTCTATTAAAAGTCCATATTATTGTTGTTCCTTTTCTAAAAAGAATTTTTAATAACCAGGAGACAAAAATCTCCATATGTTGATGTTTGTGATATACTATTGCCAATTTGTATGTAAAATATTAAAAGAAAAACTTACTTGAATGGAAGGTTTATGAAGATGGCCAAGGTTAGAAGTAGTTTGTCTTGGTTCTTGACCAAGGACCATCATGTTAGGGTTAATCAAGCGAAAAGCATCAATGACAACCTGAAGAAAAAAATGAAATGAAATGAATTAAAGTTTATTCAAATCAAAATTCTAAATTATATCTAATAAAGAATTTAGGCTTTTGTAATAACATTTTTTTAAAATCTAGTTTAAGATTCACTCTTGCTATAAGTTATCATATGTTGAAAATCTTCATTTGATGTTACATAAAATTTTACATTAAGTTAAACTATAATAGAATATGAGCATATTATATATGTAGTGTGATAGAAAGAATCTATATGCTTGTATAAAATCAGTATGTATACATACAAATATAAGATGTATATTAAACATACCAAAGTTTGTTTTTTTGTTTTTAAACACATCTATCTATATATTTTCACTCAATGAGAAACTAGTAGCAAAAACTGATAACAAACCTTTCCTTTGACACTTTGAATAGGATCAACAACAACAGCAACAGCCCTTTCTGAGAGGGCCTCAAAACTTTGTTGAGTATTGATATCAACTCCAGATAACCAACAGCCAAAACCAGGATGTGAATGGTACCAACCAACAACCATTTCTGGTCTACAAATAGAAATATTATAAAATAAAGATATTAATTTATATAGATTATTTTTACAAAGGAAATAGATATTCCTTCTAAGATATTGACAAAAAAATACAATCACCCTACAAAAAGAAAAGCACTTTATTTTTCCTCCAATAAAATCAATAAGATTATTACATAATCAATAAATAACCTAATAATATTTTTAATTTCTTTTGAATATAATCCAATATTCCATCTGCTTACTGCTGAGTTATTATATAAGGCACATAATTATTATACATTAATGAAAAGAATTATTTTGATGATAGCAATTTTAAAAAAAGAAATAATATTTTTACCTTCCTGTTTGCTTCAACATGTCCAACATTTTTGCTTGAAATACTGGATCTACTGCTTCTACACTCACACCCTACAAGAGAACAAAATTAAAAATAGGTTCATCACTTTGAAAGAAATCATTCCACATTTACATTTAGTAAAGAAATAATAAAAGCTTTATTAAGCCCATGAATTTGCTAACTAAACTGTTATTATTAAAGTAAAGAAAATAGATTTTACTGAAGATGAAGATGTTCAATTTGACATGCAACTTGTTTTACAGATATTAGAAAATGTTAAAGAACATTAATCAACAAGTAGAAATGGTGTGTGTGTGTGTGTACAACTTACAGTTCCTGATTGTGGCATAGCAAAAACATCAATAACCCTGACAGTGTAATCATCAACAAATTCTCCCAACATTAAACCCATAACTTCCATTGGAACACCAGCACGACCATGCTTCAGCATCTGTCAAAGAAAATTATAACACTATTGTATTTACACTGAAAAAAAGAACAGACAACGGGTAAGTTATCAAATATGCAAGTTTTATGAATTTAAGAAAAATAAACATCGAGCAATAATTGAAGTAAACTGAACTCAAATGAATATAAATAGAATTAAAGTAGTGGTGCATTGTGTAATGGTTATCATCATAGGTTGGCTGGTTTGTTAGATTTTAAAGCATGTCAACCCTTGTTGGGTCATTTTATGCCAAAGGCGTTCTGTTTTATTCATTCTTGATGGGTATTCAAATTTTTTTTTTTTTAACATTTTTCTAAATTCATTTTTTTCTATTTAACCCATAGATGGGACCCTAATAGGTACTACCACTCCGGGTCAGTGGACCTGGGAGTAATGGCAATGAAGGGGTATTCCACAATCCCCAGAGGTCCAGAATTGGAACCTCACCACTTGATGTAGTTTAGTGTTATACCCAGGACACTAAGACCCTCAGTTACCACTTTCTAGCACATATATGATGAAAAGAGTTGGGGGTTGCCATTAGAGCAATATGGTTGGGAGAATAATATAAGTACTAGGGCTTGACATGACCAATCAATTGATCGGAGGGAGCCTCTCCAACCACCCGTCTAGCCCAAGTAAGGGCCAAAGTGGAGTGTTGCATGTCATGGTTTCCCCAATCACCAAGATTCCAGGATTGCCAACAGGTGGCCCTATGGGGGTGGGTGTCTTACACCTCTGTAGAGGTGCAGTCGGTGTATTCTACAGTCCCAGCTGACAGGGCATGCCTACATCTGGGTCTAGAAAGTATGAACACCAAATTTGGTAGTTCTACATCAAACTGTTTATTAAAGTAAAAAGTAAAGTTGGTAGAATGATCTATTGTTGGTATCAGCCAAACAGCAAGGGAGTCTATCCTCTTTTTACTTGCGTTAAACCAAGGAGATTATTTTTGCTGAAATGGAGTGCCACACCTACTGTCAGTTACTAGCTTTACAGATCAGATTACTCAAGCTGTGCTACTCGTGCGCTGAGTTGACGAGGACTAGTATCGAACTTGGAACCCTGTGATTCCAAGGCAGATGCTCTATGGACTGGGCGAAACCAGATTGTCACTATATAGTTGTCTATAAATGATAGGTATACCCTTGTATCATTTGGATTATTCAGACAATTGTCCTCATCTTTATTGTTATCTGTACAAAGTTTCGGCTGATGTGTCTTCTGGCCTTCTTCAGATATTTCTTGTCAGACTTGGGAACCTTTTCAAACTCAAGAACCTTCTTGTTGTAATCGGCAGCCTTCACAGAACTCTGAACCCAACCCTTTATTCAATCCATGGGGGTATACTGTTCTCATTCTGCTAACCATGACTGGGTACAAGTTTTAAACTATGTTAATTATTATTCTATGTTACTGTCACCCTTGATCAGGACTAAACCTGCAAACCAGAGATAACTGTTACTTAGAACTGTATTAACCTAATGCCTATATTCACTATGTCCTGTGTCCAAGTCTGACAAGAAATACCTGAAGAAGGCAGCTTTAGTATAATAATAGATATACAAGGTGTGTAAAAAAAGTATCAATATTTTTTGTACTTTTTGACACACATTGTATTCTGAAAAAAAGTTAATGAATGGAACATTTTTTTTTTTTCAGAATACAAGGTGTGTCAAAAAGTACAAAAATCTCGACACTTTTTTTTTTGTGTATATATATAAACAAAAAAATTGAATTCAGTTAAAAAGAGTAATAATGTAAAATCTCAGGTTATTACTCAAAGAATTGTTTGGATAACAGATGGTACATCAACTTACTTTAAGGAGGGCTAATGAAGAGATGTATACTTGTTCTGCAGTATCCACTGTTGGTGCATCAGCTGATGGAGTACCCTAAAAGTAAAATATTCAAGAACATGTTGCTATGTTAAAAAGTCATCAGAATAAATACTATGTTGCAAAAAATAACTGATATTTTAGCTTAATGAATTCTTTTAAAAGAGGTAAGGTTCTTATAATAAGTTGGAATGCTCAAAGTAACCTTCCAACGTGGGTACACGTGTTCATAAGTCACTCCGACAAAGAAGTTATATATAATAACAAACATAGACTTTAATTTGTGAGCATGTGAGAAATACATACAAGATAAGTATACATATACTCATTACAAGGTACAAGATAGATATACAGAACATATACATAAACACATTATAAGAATGTAGGACTTACATCCTAAGGAAGTGATATAGAGTTTCTAAAGGAATGTCACTTACTGATAGTTGGTTGGGGAGCAAAGCCCCCCCCCACTCAATGGATATAGAGAACACATGTTTATGCCATGTGTAGTGGTTGCTGGACCAAGAGAAAGAGAACGATTTTCTCCTGGGCTCCTGCCTAAATATTCTAGCCATGTATCGGTGAAAACCTGCAGCAAGGAAAGATAACTTTATTGGACTCATGTCCATCTGGAATTACTATTTTACTGACCAAACACTTTCACTAGTGTTTATAGTCTCTCAATAGTAAGATATACACTTTGGTATACTTTTTCTATTAAAGTATCTTTGTTCTTTGATCAAAAAAATGTTTTTCTTAAATATTCAAATTCCATATTTTGATATTGAGACTTTGCAATATAATTACACTGAATCTAATGATGTACGAGGGAGATTCCAAAATGATCTGCACTCTTGTTTTATGGAAGCCAAGCTCATCGTTGATAGGCAGAAACATGACAACAACAGATAACAAGCTACCTCATCAATAATAACTTGCTGGTTTGCCATTACCATCTCTCAAGCTTACTGAATCTTCTCATCAGTAGTAGAGGTTGACGGGCGTCATGCTTGCCCAGACATTTTTAAACTTCTCTATCCACTCATACACACTTCTATGCAGTAGTGCACTGTCTCTGTATTGTACTAAAAGACTGATGAATTTCAGCCCCTGACACTCCTTCCGACCAGAAAATTCGGGTCACTTCCTTGGTGCATACTGCTAGTAGAGCGGCCGTGTTTACACTGATAGTGTGATCAGGCTCAAACTTCGGTCACATGACCACAACAGTGCCAAATATAAGCATGCATGGGCAGAACACAGTGTGACAATAATAAAGATATGTTATGGCAAAAGTGTGGATAATTTTTGACTCTACCTTGTATTTTTAGAACATATAGACATATTTACCTTTTATTCATCTTAATTGATTTTTCATGTTTACAAATCAAGTAAGGTTATATTAATAAATTTTTTGTGCATTCATTTTTTTTAATGTAATAAAAAAAAGGGTAAAAAAAAAATCAATCTTAAAATACAAACAAATCTAAATTTGTATTATTTGTATTATTCGGACTATTGTCCTCATCTTCATTGTTATCTGTACAACATTTTGGCTGATGTGCCCTCTGGCCTTCTTCAGGTATTCTTGTCGGACTCAGGAACCTTCTTGTAGTCAGGAGCCAACTTTGAATCTAACCCTTTATTCAGTCCACGGGGGTATCCTGTTCTCATTCTGTGATAGCTCCGATTATGACAAGAAGATTCTCGATTTTGAATAGAAGGTTCCAGAGTCCGACAAGAAATACCTGAAAAACCGGAAGGCACATCAGCCGAAACGTTGTATAGATAACAATGAAGATGAGGACAATAGTCTGAATAATCCAAATAATACTAATTATCAAGCCTCATCTCAAATTTAAATTTGTGTAACACCTCATATAAACAATGTAGTTTATTACTCTTTTTAAGAGTTAAAGTTTTGTGAGGTTAATATGTTGATGTTATTGTTTTTTGACTGATTTTCATAGTAAAAAAAAAGTAAAGTTGTCGGGGTGGCCTAAAATCGGTATCAGCTAGACAGCGAGGAAGTCTATCCCTTTTTCAATAGTGCTAGACCAAGGAGATTGTTTTTTAGCATCTGAGGTGGAGTGCTACACCTACCATCAGCTCCTCACTTTACTGCACAGACCCCTGTGCTACTCATATGCTGAGTTGGTGAGGGCCAGTATCGAACCAGGAACCTTGTGGTTCTCAGGCAAACGCTCCACCAACTGAACTAGCCAGTCTGAATATCAGTATATTTTGTGATCTAAGATAAAAGTTAACTTTCTCAAACAATTGACTTTTGGTTAAACTCAATTGGACCAATCTCCAGTTGATTTGAATTGTCCCAAAGACTAAGCAAAACTAAGTCAGCACAGTGGCCTATTGTCGGTATCAACTTGACAGTGTAGTGTCTTCTCTTGGGGGATAAGGTTGATATTGGAAAAGGGTTATCTTCCCTTGTCGCCAGGACATGCCACTAGATGGCATTACAACCTGCTTTTTAAACTCAGCCTGGGAAGCTATCTGGCTCTCTTTCATCTGGCATCCATAAAGATGCACTAGTCTTCTTGTGTCTCTATCCATTAAGGCTTGGGTGGACCCTTGCCTCACAACTATAGGCTTGTACCCATGTGTGTATGTAGCCCTCTCTAGACCCTAACCACGTGGTTCATATATGTGACTCTTCTACATTTAGTGGTCTCAAGATTAATTCTACAAGAACTCGTCAGGACGTTTGTCCTGTTTTGTATCTATATTTCATGTTACATGTGCTCAGACAATAAAGTCTGCATTTTGTTATGTACCGCTTTATTGGATTTCTTTGAATATGTTCGCCTATGTTAGAGACTTCTCTGAATGTATTGGGTCATTTTATGCCAAAGACATTTTTGTTTTATTCATTCTTGGTGGGTACTCAATTTGTTTCATACACATTTTTTTCTATTTAATCCATAGATGGAACCCTAACAGGTACTACCACTCTGGGTCAGAGTGGATCTGGGAACAATAGTGATGAAGGCGTACTCCACATTCCCCTGACCTCCAGAACTTGAACCTCACCATCAGATTTTAACGTCATACCCAGGACACGAAGATCCTCAGCCACTGCCTTCTAGCACATATATGATAAAAAAGGTTGGGGGGTTGCCATAAGGACAATAGGGTTGGGACAATCATATAGGTGCTAGGTCTTGATGTGACAAACCAATTGATCAGAGGAGGTTTCTCCGACCGCCCGTCTAGCCTAAGTAAGGGCCAAACTGGAGTGTTGCATGTAATGAACTGCTCAGTCACCAGGGTTCCATCCTTAAGCATCATGGGTTGCCACCTACAGTCAACAGGTGGCCCAATTGGGGGTGGTCTTACCCCTCTGCAGAGGTGTAGTCGGTGTATTCTAAAGCCCCAGCGACAGGGCTTTTGCCTAAGGTGGAGCACAACACTTACTGTCAGCTCCCCACTTTACCACACAGATCAAATCACCAAAGCCATGCTACTCATGCTCGGAGTTGGCGAGGACCGGTATTGAACCCGGAACCTTGTGATTCCTTGGCGGATGCTCTACTGACTGAGCTAAACCACCCCCTAAACACCAAACTAAATATGATTACCTTGTATTTATGAAAAAAAAACATTAATAAAATACATGAATTTTGTAGAGTTGATGAATTTTAATTGGATTGTTGAAGTTCTCAGAATATATAAAATGGTCTGACAAATCAATGCATGTACAGAATAGCACTTTTTGTTAATTGTGGATTAATGTACAAAAAAATATATAATTATAAAAAAAAAGGATAGGCCAAATCTGGAATAATATTAAGGCATTGCTGGATAGACACACACACACTTACACACATAAAGAATTCAGAGGAAGATATCACCAAACATACAACAGTGGATAAATTTTAGCCACAAGGTAACAGCTCCAAAACTTAGCTTTCAGAAATCTTTATCCCAAAATATTAAGAAAATAAATCAAAGGTAGATGAACCTGTAAGGGTCCCATCTATGGGTTAAATAGAAAAACATGAGTTGATAAACAAAATTGTATTATCCATTAAGAATTGATTTATTTCAAAACTTTATCGGCATTAAATGACCCACTGAGGTTGATATGCCGTAAAACAAAATCAAATCAAACCAAAGGTAGATGAACAACATCATAGTTACTTCATTTTTCTTTACATTTGCATTAGTAATAAACTTCAAAACCAACCACTAAACCAATATAATTATAAATATTTACATTTCCCATCCAGGAAAGGGTGAGTTTCAGTCATTTGCAAAAAAAAGTTAAATCTCCAAATTACACTATGAACTACAATTCGGATATTGACAATATTTATTTACATTGATGACCAAACAGCCTAATCACCAACAAAGTTCTGTACAAGATATACAAACAACACTATTCCATTATCAACAAGGGTGGTGCAATGATTCATGTATGGTCATGTGCTACAGATGCCTGAAGAAGCACCTGCACAAAAATCCCTGGAATTTGCTGTAATAGAGTCAAACATTCTAAAGGGGCTGCAAACTGTACAAACTTGCTTGGTAAGTCATGGGAGAACCTCCAAAATATAGGACTGGGAGTCCTAAGATCTGGCAAGTGACTAAGGAGCTAAGGACCCGACCCTCGCAAAGGAAAGGACAGAGTGGCTTCAGATGAAGAAGGACTAAATGCTGCTGTAGGATGTTCCAAACTACTTCAGTAATAAAATACAGTAAATGATAATGATGATGAACAACTAAGGTGTCGAGTTATGGCTAATGGTTAATTTCTAATTTTGGGGACTTAATGTAACTGTTCAGTAAAAAAAAGTCTCATTTTGTATAAACATTGACAAATCAAACTCTCTTTATTTGTCCTATCACAGACATAGTCATACTTATCTATCAATGATTATTATTGGTAAAACATGCTCAAAATGTTTTCTAATGAGTGAGTAGAGCTAACCTGTCCAAGAGATGGAACACCGCCACTAAGTCGTAACAATCTTTCCATTATGTATTTTCCTGCAAGAAAAGGAAATAATCATAAGAAATCGTTTCAATTTAATTGAAATAGTACATGAATTTTCGATAAATTCACAAGGTAAATAATTTTTTTTAGAAAAAACAAAACAAGACAAAAAAAAATGTTTGTGAGTAAGTAGTAAACAATCATAATAATATAGTCCGAAAGTCCTGTCATCCTTACATATTTTTTTAATTAAAGTAATTGTATGATACCACCCGAAATTCTAGAAAATAATCTAATTTTTAAAGATCTTTTTTTAGAGGTAAAATAATTACATAACTTGCATATTATGTTATTTTTTAAAAATGAAAGTTAAAACAATATGTGGGGGTGACAAGACTTTCGGACCACCGTACATTAAACAGTAATATCCGTCAACATAGTTTATTAGTACAATTCAATAAACATTTTTAGTAAAAATTATTGCACCATGTTTTCCATTTATTGTTTTCAAACTAAACTTTAAAAAAAAACCCCAAAAAACTCAGTACTCAGCAAATGAAAACAATTCCTTGAATTGAAATATTTCCTTAGTTTGATCTCTATTTACAAATAGTAAATATTGTATTTTCTAGTAGATTTTATCGATTGGATATTTGTTTTAAAGTTTCAAAATGCATAGATCATTTTATTCATGAATGATCAAACTTTTAAAGGGATAGACTTGAGAAATGACAAGGAAATAGTAGGGTAAGTAAAGAAAAGTAAAGGGGTTTAACGAACCTTATAAAAAGTAGGGGGGAGAAGTAGTAAGAATTGAAGTAACCAAAAATAGCAGACGATGAAAATTAACTGTAATTCGCTTATAATATCTGATCAAAGAGCATTTGACAAAAATGCAATGTAATGCAAATTAACGGGCCCATTTTTACTTACGGGATACCAAATTATTTCAAAATGAAATGTTTCAACAACTTTTCATGAGCTGCAACTCCATGCGCAGAATTATGGGATTCCTAACATCCGGTGCTTTATCAAGTTCGGCAAAGTTCGGTTGTTTCCGCCGATCTAAGCCGGAGGTTCTTCACTCGTGTGTTAGTTACCAAAACAAGCAATCGTGTATTAAGGCCTAAGTGCCATACTTTATTGCCACATTTACGGGTGTTCGAATCCACCTAAAGTTGTGTTTCGAATTTCGTGAAGGGTGTTTCACTTATCTTCCATGATCAGCCAGTACATTCAAGTACTTGTAAAATTTCCTATTATCAGAGAGAAAAAGAAAAAGAGGGTAAGCAATCCTTGTAAGTTGTGTTTAGTTGAAAAATGAGCGTTTTTTTAAATCACTCGTATATTAAACTGAGATGTCAGCCGTAGTATGATGATTAATAAGTTCATCTCATAGACCAATTTGCAGGTAAAAGTGATTTACTGAGAAATCTACTATCATTGCCTTTTGTTTAAACTAAGTAAAACTAAATAAACTCAACAATTCAGAAAAGATATCTGCATTTATTGCGGGTTAGTTGTAGCCGTAGTTAAGTTAAATAAAACTTTTGTTGTAAGCAAAATTAGAATAAAATCCAACAGAAAAGAAAATTATTCTTTTTGTTTCCTCAAAAAAGATTATTCAATTATTTAACTTGTAAATATATATATTATTCACTAGACAGTTTCCACCCTAATCAATTTAAATCAGAAATAACTTTTCAACGTCTGTAGTATAGGCAAGAATGTAAATTTCGCATTTTTTTTTTTTTTTTTTTTTTTCGGTATAAAGCAAATAATGCAGTGATAAATAAAATTACGAATCTTAATTTAGTCTTGTTTAATTATATGAAGTCCACCAATAATATTATGACAATTATGATTATTCTTTTAGTGACATGACAACTAAAGCCACTGTCAGTGAGGATCGAACTCCTACTTAATTTTAATCAGTTTGGCAAATAAACTGGCTACTCTAACCATCACGTTACGGTAAGGTCCTAATTATTAATAAACTTGCTATGACAGGTTAAGTGGCGGGAATTTAATGATGAGCGAACTCCTATCTCTGTTTTATGGGATACGTGAGGCCCATCAATTACTTTTTTTCTTAAGTTTGAAGTTAAATTTTTATTAATTTTAATCAGTTTTTTTAAAGACAGATTTAAGCAGAATTAATTTTAAATGACTTTTGAATGAAGACATTCTATCATTTTTTTTGTACGACATTTTTATTTGCCTTCGATTAAATTGTAATTAATAGTGTTGTTGAAGAATACCTGGAAAATAGATAAAACAAACTTTGTTTTGCGTTTAACTTTAAACTAATTTTAAAGCTCTCATCTTCTCCCATTTTATGCATTTAAAAAAATGATTTTCAGTTAGCTGGACCAGGCCTCAAAATTGTACTAGTCAAGTTTCAATCAGTACTATTGATACAAAATTTACAAAAAACGTGATACAGCAGTATTAAACAATAACAACAACCTCTTTCAGTAGTCACAACTTTTAGACGTTTAACTCCAACTAATGCCTAGCAACACAATCATCAAATCTTCGTTTATTTTTATTTATTTATTTTTGTATTATTTCATCTTGGTCGTGGGTTCGAATCTCAGTTAAAACTAAATAAAACATAAATAAATCACCGAAGGGTGATTATTATTGATTAAGCATAAAGGCGAAGTTAGAGGGTTGCTATCCCCTGTTGAGTACGTCTTTTTATTTTATTTATAAATATTTTTTTAATTATTTCTGTCGATTAAGCACTAAATCCGATTTTTAAAAAAATGTGAGGGAGATTATTTTGTGGGGTATTTACAAGGGGTGGGGGTCGATTTCACATGTAAATATCTTATAAAATGTTCCCTGACGATGCTATTCTGGTCTAATCACCTATATCGATCACTGGCGCTGCACGATCAGCAATTATTGGGAGGTTATCAAAGTAACTGCGCTCATGCAATATTTTGCCTGCTAACCTGGTTTTGGTCCCCAGTTGGCACAACACAATCATTAAAAACTTCTAAAAATAATGAAAAGAATTTTTTTTAAATAATCAATAGAAATTCTTAGAAAAGAAAAAAAAAGAAAAATTGGAACTGTTTGGGTTCTCTCAACGACCCGGAAATGTAATAGATTTGGGATTTTTAATAAGCACCGTTTGGGGTGCATTTTACAAGATATTTACATGCTAAATTGGACCCCCTCGTAAGCCCACCCCCTCACCTATTCCATTTTTTTTTTAATAAATCGAATTCTTCGCTGCTTAATTGATAATAATCAAAATATTTTTTTCTAAAAGAAAAAAAAAATGAGAAAGAAAACCTTTACAATAGGGTGACAGACGTGGTAACAACCCCTTATGTTGGCAAATTTAAACTTTATCGATTATATGAATTATTTGAACATGCTTTTTACTGTTTAGATTTTCACAAAATCTGAATTGGAAGCAGCTTTTTTTCCTAATAAAAACAGTGAAATAAAGTTCAATGGCAGCGTTGTCTTCCTCAATATTTTCATCCTTTCCTTTTATTGTACAAAACACGTGCTATTAAAAGCGGTTACTAAACTTGACTGTCTTAACTACCAACATCTAAACTACTACTACATTTTATATACGATTAATAATAATAGTAATAATAATTTTACTTGTAGTAGTAGTAGTAGTTTCTTGTGCAGGGTTAACCTGTTTCCTCGTTTTAAAGTGAAACATGTCGAAGGTTTAAATAAAACTAAGTACAAGAAGTATTCATTTTGTTCTGATATTCTTGTTTTTTCCCCTTAATACTCTAGTGTATTAATAACATTTAGTACATATAAGATTTTATTATTTTTCGCACCATGTTGGAATCTTACAAACAAACACCTACAGGTCAGGAATGCGGGGAAATAAGCTGGTGATGGAATAGATACCGAAGTCTGAAGACTACTACTTAACTGCAGCTCATCATTTGAAAAGGTAAGACACGTTTCTTTTATTTTAATTAATAAAATTCAATAAAAAATTCTATTTCATTTTTAAAGAGATTTTTGATTTTAAAAATAAAAAGGGGAAAAAGAACTAAGTAAATAAAATAGAAAACTTTGTGTTTAACTTTGAAAAAACAAAACGAAAACCTTAATTTTCTAATAAACCGCAACCGTGTAACTGCACTTTGGATATCTGCTCTTTCTTTCCCTAAAGTAAAGTTTATGTATTTATTGTAAAAACTTTACGAACTGTCAGATACTGTCAGTATAATATTTTAGATCCTTTAATTTTATATTAGAAAACCACTGATGATTAATAACATTTTGGGCTATTATTCATCAAACTGAAACTGCCCCGCCTTACTTGGTTTGGGCGACACTTGTTTTATGTTGTTTTTTTTTTTCCATCTCTTAAAAAAATTTTTTAGAAATCCTATTTAGTAAATTTATGAACATTTACTCTCGGAATAAGTATTTTTTAACTGAAGTCTTTTTAAGTGTTGTTAAATCTTTCTTTGTTCCACCAACGACCAAGAACAGAGTTCTAAAAAAAAAATTTAAGTGTTTAAAATGTGTTGGAAGCCTTTATCTCGTCACAAAAAATATTGGGTTTTAAGTCCCGCTCATTTGCAAAATTATAAAAATGATTTGATAAATTTTTAAGCCAGGTTATATATAACATTAGAAAATAACTATTTATTTGACTGGTATGGAATTTTATATATTTTTCTTTAACTTCGGAAAAAAGTCAGAAATAGAGATATTTTTTGACGATTAGGTAAAATAAATAAATAAATAAATGATTGCGTTCATAAAACAATAAACAGAAGAAAGTTTTTAGAAAGTGCTTTCAGTTTTAATCTGAATTTAAAACGTATTTACTCTTTATTCTTTCATATTATACTCTAAAGAAACAAATGGGCTTGAACTTAAGACTTGTCACTTTCTAAATATTCCTTTTGTTTTGTATTAGTAGTAAATACAGTATTGCTATTGTTTATGAAACATTCCGTAACGCCTTGCAACACGGAAGTATGACTAATAATTTCGGGAAAAAAACTTTAGAGAGGAAAACTTTACCCCCTAATCCATCCAGTCCTCGTGTCTTTGGAAAGTGTCAACAGAATTATAATAAATACAGGCAGAATTATATTTATAACAACACCAATTTCTTCATTTAAGGAACGTAGGAATCGGATAAATAAATAACGTTTGTTTACAACAGTATTTTATTTTTCGATCATTCAACATAAAAAGAAATATGGTAATATTTTATGGATGTAATTAATTAAAGGAAGGGCTTACTAATTGAAGTGTTTAAATTTACGAAACGAGAACCTACAAATAATGATCTCTACTCTAAGACTTAACAGTAAATGTTGAGTCTAATCGTGATATAAATATAGACATGATGCCATTAAAAAGAACAATGTTTTTTTAAATTTTGCCTCTGTTTTTATTTATTTTTGCACACTTTTATAAAAAAAATTCACTTGAGAAGATACCTAAATCTATTTTCAAAAATATATCAACTTCGTTTTGACTACTACTTGCCTTCTCTCTCTTTCTCAAAAAATTTGTAATTTTAAAAGTTAATTATGACCGTTTTATTTTTTAGTTAACCTTTGTAATGTAAACAGATTTTTCATTCGAGAAATATTTACTCTCCGAAGAATGAACGGTTTTCATTGTAGCAACAGTGGATATCTTTTTTCCTAATAAATGTTTTTTAAAAAAAAAAATTAAAAAAAAACATGCTCTTGACTAGTCCTAACCACCTCTTTGTGATATCAGACTATATTGCCAGTACTTTTAGCTACTTTAATACTTACAAAGTACTTTTAAAAAATGGGCTTCATGCCTAGAGAAGTGATCATTGGAATAGCATAGCTACTAGCATTAATTTCGTCTGCTAGGAGTTTTAAAAGCGAATTAAAAATAATTAAATCTATTATTTAATGTCAAACTTTGTTTAAATCGATAAGTAGTAACATAATGACCATCATTAAAAAAGAAAAATATTATTACAATATGCAATTTATTTTCAATACATTTTATACATTAAAAATCGTCCGAATTTCAACAAAAAGTTACGTTGAATTTATTTTGATTTATCGTGTTCAATAATGGCTTTAAAATATTTTTAAAATACTTATAAACATTTCTTTTTAGAAATAAGTAAAGCGTTACTTTAAATACATATTCATTAAATGTTACTGAAATTTTTCACACTAGTTTTAACTTTTAACCAAGGAAAATCCGTTTTTTGTATGTAAAAAAATCAAAAATATATTTAGTTTCATTGAAAATAAAATGTGCATATTATTTACGTTTCGTGTATGGTATTCCATAATTGCCATAATATTTTAATTTTTTTGTGTTGTTTGATTGACGTAAAACCCGGTTTTTGACAAAATGAATTTAGCACCCCCTCCTACAGAAAATAATTTCCACGTACGGGAAAATGAGCACCCCTAAACACTCAAAAAGTAAAGAACTTTTAAGAATTTAAAAAAAAATCTGATAGATTGGTGTGTAAACGATAATAATCCATTGAAGGAAGGAAAAAAAATTGTAGCGTTTCCAATATTTACGACGGGGAACTCGAAAAATAAAGAACTTTTTAGAATTTTTTTTTTACAATCTGATAGATTGGTGTGCAATCGATAATAATCCATTGAAGGAAAAAACAAAAATTAAAAACAAAAATTTTAGATGGGGTTCCAGATAGTCCTGTCCGGCCAGACATGATAAGATTTTGGAATTGCAATTTTTTTTTATTTAAAAAAAAAAAAAATGTTAATTTAAAGATAAAAAGTGAGAAAACATCAATTAGAATTTGAATATTTTTAATTAAAAAGGAATAATTGAATTAAAAATAGTAATAATGAAATGAACTTACCTTAACTTATTAGATATTGAATCTTTTGGTTAAATTACTGACACAAACAATAACTCTCCTGAATAGAGAGGAAGATATTTTATGTTTTTTAAAACATAAAACATTTGGTCTTCCATAGAATTATTGGTCAAATATTATGTTTTTTTATTGAAAATCAATTCAATTGTTTTAAAATATGTGGCCTTGATATTAAGTTTAAAATGTTATATTTTGAGTTTCTAGAAATAAATATCTATTTAATGCAAACCTTACTTTATACTCACGAAGTAATAAGTTTTGAAGAAAAATTCTATTTTCGCAGAAAAAATATCGATATATAATTTTTTTTAAATAAGATAATAGTCAATTAAATAATTATGGAAATGAGTAAAAAAGAAATCTCCTAAAAAAATTATTTTATATTTTTTTTTACATTTTATTTTTCGATTTTCGGTACTTATTTTCTCATAGGAGCTCCACCGTAAAAAAATTTTTTTTTGTTTCTATTCATAACTTCGGTCTTTTATCTTTTTATTTATACTGTAATTAGTATCAAGTTAGGACCAACTTGAAGCAATGTTACGCCCCCAACATAAGGGGGGTCAAAATTAAGTGACCTGAAAAAAATGAGAAAGTTTTAAAATAAAATAAATAATGCATTATAAAGATCATTCATTGATACATAAACACTGAAAATTTCATTAAAATCCGATAATTCCCTGATTTTTGGTAAATTATTTTCTGTAGGGGGGCTAAAGTCATTTTGTCAAAAACGAATTTTAGCCTCTGTTTGCTAGTCCCTAGAATAGCAATGATGAAAATTTGTTGGGTTTCTCAGTCTTTGTTTTTAATATCTCAAAAGACTAAACAAAACAAAACAAAAAAACGTATCCGAAGCTTATAAAAATAGATACTACACTTTGTTTTTAGCCAAAAAGGAGCACTAAATCATAAATCAGATTGTGTCAAATTCAATTTTCATGCAATGGATGATTAAAAAAAAAAATGTATATAAATAGAATTAAATTTTTTAAAAAGCCTTGCTACATGCAGTTGCTCGCTCAAACTATTTTTTTTATCAATTAAAGATATATATTTTTTTTTAATTGTAGGTTTTAGCTAACTCTATTTTATTTTATTTATTTATTTATTTATAGATTTTGTTTGTAATCGTATTTACTTTATTAAGTTATGACTCATTTCTTTTGATGTGTTTGCTTACAAGGTTCCATGAGTGAACAAAATAATAACGATGATTGTTAGATGAATTTTTTACTGCACATGTTGTTATTTAGCACAATCCATTCAACACATGCATACATAAAACTTTTACTAAAAATAACAAATAAAAGCAGTAGTACACCAAAAGAATGCAGAATGCATGTTTTTGATGATTTTCATCCTGCCGTAACTTTTTTGTTTAATTGCCTTAGTATGATAGAGGTTTATTGTTTCTAATTCACACATGAAGTGTCAACAAGTACTTTGTTGATGAAAGGGTTTTTCTTTTGTTTAAATGAATTCCTTTCTTTTATAGTTGAGAAAGTAAATCCTACAAAATGTGTATCTGGTAATAGATATCAAAATTTATAGTAGCACTGCTACCAGAGATGTTGATTTACGCGTTCTGCATCACTGACGCATAAAAATCATATCTATGCATCCCAGTGTTTTTTTTTTCTTCACCCACCATTTCCAGTTAACTGTAAATACATTTCAATATTTTCTTGGAAACGAATTACACTGTATGGGGTACAAGGTAGGGGTTAGACGGCTTTAGTTGTTCATAGATAAAAACTCTATAATTTATTAAGAAACTTTAGTTGGGACCCATCAAATTTCCCAGTGACTCATTCAAATCAAATACATGCGTCCCAGGACGCACTAAATTAAAAAGCTATCAGTTTCACTGTGCTACTCTGGGAATCTAATTTGAAACCATTGGGTTGCAATAGAAAGCTTGTCAAATCTTATTTTTCTATCATTTTTGCCTTTGAATGATATTGATTAAAAAAAATTTAATAAGCAAAATATGTCTTTTTATTAGCTCAGTCAGTAGAGCATCCATCTCAGGACCACAAGGTTCAGGGTTTGATACCGGCCCTCACCAACTCAGTGCATGAGTAATACAGCTTAGATCTCTGCGGTAAAGTAGGGAGCTGATGGTAATTTTGGCGCTTCACCTCTGACTCCATAACAATCACCCTAGTGAAAAGAGGATAGACTCTTTCACCGTTTGGTTGATACCGGCAATAGGCAACTATTACTACTTTATCTGGATTTAACTTTTTGAAAGAAAGAAAATTGAGCTGGATGCCAAAAGATGGAGACAAACAAAATCTTTCAAAGTTTTCAGTACTAAATCAGTTTAGTGGTTTGGTTTATAGTTGGTTTTATGTGATTTAATCTTGCTTGTAGTTGTGTCTAAATCTCAATATAGCTGGTTCTTCCTTGTGTGTTGGTAAGCTGTAAGGGAATTTAGGAAAAGAAGAGAAAGGAACAAATATGAGAATAACTTAGGGTAAGACTTTTATTAGTTGATTCACACTATTTCTTTGAGGGGACATATTTTCCTGGGCAAATCAATAGGTGTTTCTTCTTCAAAATCCTGGGGTAAAAAAAAAAGGATGAGAGTTCTTTTTGGTGCGAAGAATTAAAGGTTTTTCTGCTCATGCCCTGAGGGTTCTTCTGGTCTCAGGCCTTCTGGGAGATTAGGAGATTATTCTTTTGTGTCTTTTTATTTATTTTTTATATTTAATTTAATTTTGTTTTTTTTGTTTTCACCACATCAATATTACTGTGGACATGGCTTGTTTTTTTGTTTTTGTTTTTTTAAGGGCACTTTGGCATTGAATACAGGCACTCTGGCATTTTTTCGTGGTCTAAGCTCATTCTGTATTTTAGGTGTGGATGTTTTGTCTAGATTTGCTGCCAGTTATACATATTGTATGTCATTATTGTGTGTTGGGTTGCATAAAAAGATTCTGTTTTTGTCATTAAATGTCATTAACAGCATTTAGTATACAAAAAGATCACTTCTGATTGTTGTATCAGGATGTATTTTTTTTAAATGTTGTCAAAATTGGACTTTTTGTTTATTGTATCTAACATTAAGATTACAAGATAAGCAACATTTTTGACATCTTATACTTTTTATTTTAAAAACAATAAAAAAAAGAAAGATTTATGGAGATTACATGGAATGTACTGTGAAGAATCAAATGTGTTTTTGTAATTTTGCATTGGAGATTTCTGAACAGTATTTCATTGTTAAGTAGACCAGTTGATGTGGTTAATAGCAATTAGGACAACATTACTTGAGAATAATATTATATGAGAGATACATAGTCAACATATTTTAAATAACTTAAGTACTTTAAAATATTTGTATGAATCATTTTGTTGTATGGCCTTCCAAGCAAGTTAAATGAAAAGAAAAAAAAAATTCTACTGAACCATGTATGATTCACTACATCTGTCTGTAACCAAAACTGCATCACTGCTTTGTCATTAATTGCATAAGTTTATCAGAGAGAATTTAATTTATAATAAAAAATCATTAATACATAGAATAAATAAATCTTATTTATTAATAATGCCTAAGAAAATCTCAGATTTGCCTCAAAACAACGCATGTTATTAAAAATCTGGCAATTTGTCTTCTATATCTCTAAGAAATAAAGGTTTACATAATATATGGTGTGTTTTAATTAGCATACTGGTTTTAACAAAACTGAGTTTAATAAATAATTACTTGTTATTGATCTCTATTATTATTGTTTTATTCTCCAATGTATTAAAATTGATCATATGAATGATTTTATATAGAAACCAATTAAAATATAAATAGAATAAGTGTAATCTTTTTATGTGTTCTTATTCAATTGTGACAATGGTTAAGTGGGAACATGGTCAAAAAACCGTCCTGTCAGTGGGGCGTTAGAATGCACCGACTGCGCCTCTGCAGAGGGGTAAGACTCCCCCAATGGAGCCACCTGTTGGCCATGGGTGGCAACCTGTGATGCTTAAGGATAGAGCCCGGGAGGATGAGCAGTTCATGAATTGCAATACTCCACTTTGGCCCTATCTTGGGCTAGACGGGCAGTTGGAGAGGCCCCCTCCAATCAATCGGCTGGTCATGTCAAGCCCTAGCACCTATATGATTGCCCCAACCCTATTGCCCTTATGGCAATCCCCAACCCTTTTTATCATATGGGTGCTAGAAGGCAGTGGCTGCGGGTCTTATTGTCCTGGGAATGACGTTAAACTCTATCTGATGGTGAGGTTCCAGTTTTGGAGGTTTGGGGAATGTGGAGCACCCCTTTATCACCATTGCTCCCTGGTCCACTCTAACCCAGAGTGGTAGTACCTGTTAGGGTCCCATCTATGGGTTAAATAGAAAACATGAGTTTATAAACAAAATTGTATTATCCATTAAAAATGAAACTTTTTCAAAACTTTGTCAGCATTAAACTTTTTTTACCAATAGAAGTATTTGGCATAAAATGACCCAAGGGGTTGACATGCCGTAAAACCCAACCAACCATGGTCAAAAAAAAAAAAAAATAAAATAAAAATAGAATGTGTAAGCCCAGTCATATGTATGGACACAAAAGATTGGGTAGTAAAGTTTAAGAGAATTGAACGGCCACCATGAAGTTAAGCCACTTAGAGATAATATCTTTAGGTATCTATGTGTTAAGAGGAAAAAGCTGTTTTTATGAGGATATCTCTTTTGAGGAAATTAATGGTCGAAATATTGGGGGACACTGAGTTGAAAAAAAAATAATTGCTTTAATTTTAAGGGATAATGCAGACAGAAAGTCTGAGATTAAATTAAGTGCCGAGCATCTGGGTGGTCAGGTTCGTGGGGATGTGTGGGGTGGAATTTTACATATATTCAGCCAAGCTCCAGCCCTTAGTCAGTTTGAGCCCGGCAGTTGGGGTGATGGTATCGTCTCAGTAGCAGCAAAGATAGAAAATAGCCAGGGACTCACATCAGTGAAGCCAGTAATCAACTTAGACTTATAACAAATTTCTTGCCAGCTGACATAGACCTAAGTGTATACTACTCCACCACAAACTGCACAAGTGTCACAACTTCCTCTTCCATCAGCGTCCTGTTATCAGAATTTGTGTTTGTTTTGTTTTTTTTAATCCTTGTGAACCTGTCTCTGACTCATGCCCTTTGAATCGGCCAGCACAGAATATCACAACGTTGGGGTCATAAACATGTGCAAAATAGGTGCAGCGGGTATTTCCACACAATTTTGTTAGTTTTTCTAATTTTATACATTTCATTACATTAAAACTCAAATAATTATGCCTGGAGGCCGTATATATTTTTGCTTGTTAGCATAATGAAAATGTTCCTTATTTTTTTCCTTTTTTTTTTCTTTCCTTTTCTTTCCTTTTCTTCTTTAAACAACCACCCTATCGGTGTGGCTCAAAGTACACTGACTGTATCCCCTGTAGAGGGTTAAGACCTCTCCAAAAAGGGGTGTCTTGGGCATAGTACTGAACTGCATCTGATGGTGAGGTTTCATTTCTGGGGAGTGTGAATACCCCTTCATTGCCATTATTGCCAGGTTCTCTCTGACCCTGGAGTGGTAGTAGTACCTGTTAGTGGCAAAAGTTGCAAATTAACAAAAAATTCCCCCACAATATATTTTTCTTCAAAACTTTGCCTTCATTTGAGGAAATAAATTTCTATCTTAAAATGTTATCCCTGTTACAGCTTAATTAATGAGGTAAAAAGCAGCATATCAGAGTTGTCAGTGATGATGGGGGGATATTTTCAATTTTAATTCTAGTTATGACATCATATTTCTTTCATCTTAGTAAAATAAATTTCTGTTTTAAATATTGAAATTGCTAAATTTTCTAACCAATTTCTGGTTGTGAAAACAAGGATTTTTAGTGCATTTTAACTATCTTTAATGCTATTTCCCCAAACAATGGTGCAAGTAAAAGATCTAGTTTTTGGTATCGGTATTTATTATAGCAAGATACAACTTTCACTGTTTGAGAGAATTTGATATTTTTTTAAAAAGTGAAAAATCAACGTATCCTATTGCCCAAGTATGCTGCTAGCTAAACTCTACTTTCTTCTGAATCGAGACGTGATCCAGAAAAGTAATCAAAAAGTTATTAGTCTTAATTCTGGTTGTTTCTAGAACATTCCAAATGTGATAGTTTCTTATTTGAAACTTTTGACCTCAAAATACATAGATTTGATTTTTACCCAACTGTTATGATTCAAGTTGACATTTTAGGCCTGAATACAGTGGATATTATTTGTTGGTATTAAGTTTGATCCTTTTAATTGGTTAATTCAGCTCCTCCTATTTGGAACAGTCTATAAATATAAGTTGTCTTTTGCACACCTTATAACCCAAAATATTCCAACACCAACCACCTTCATCAACTTCAAAGGGAACTCCTTTGAGGATGACCGCCACACTGTTGAGTTTTAATCCTTTATCTTCATCTGTGTGTGGAATTCATTTATTTATTCATTTGTTGACTTGCACTCAAGATTTTCTGTTGACTAGTTATTCTTTTTTTATTTCTTTATTACCCTCTTACCATAATGTAACATTCAGACATTCTCAATACTAGCCCTGTTGGGTGGGGCTTTAGAATACATTGACTGCACCTCTGCGGAGGGGTAAGAACCCCTTCCCAATGGGGCTACCTGTTGGCCATGGATGGCGACCCGTGATGCTTAAGGACAGAATCCTGGTGGCTGAGCAGTCCATGACATGCACCACTTCACTTTGGCCCTTACTTAGGCTAGAGGGGCGGTAGGAGAGGCCATATCCGATCAATCGGCTGGCCATGTCAAGCCCTAGCACCTATGTGATTGTCTCAACCCTATTGCCCTTTTTATCACATATGTGCTAGGAGGCTGTAACTGAGGGTCATGTCCTGGGTATGACGTTAAACTCTATCTGATGGTGAGATTCCAGTTCTGGAGGTCTGGGGAATGTGAAGCACCCCTTCATCACCATTGCTCCTTGGTCCACTCTGACCAGGAGTGGTAGTACCTGTTAGGGTCCCATCTATGGGTTAAATAGAAAATTTGTTTATAAAAAATTGAGTTTAAATAATTTTCTACCTAACTATCGCTACGAATATTTCAAAATTTTGCCGGCATTAAATGACCCACCGAGGTTGATATGCCGTAAAACAAAACATTTTCAATACTAGAATTATATGGCATTCAACTGACGATATTGATAACTATTTGTTGTTCTTGTATTCATAATATATTTTAGTGTAAGGCACATACATGCCATCAAATGATTATCTTAGAGCAAAACTTTTGCTAATCTTTAAAAAATGTTAAGCAGGATGTTAAAAAATTTAAGTGAAAAAATCATCATCAAGTCGTGTTGACAGCATGGGTTTTCATGACTCTCTCACCACTCATCCCTATTGGTCATTGCTAGTAGGTCCTCCTACTCCAAAATACTAATGAACATGTTGGATTAGTAAGTATTGGTACCTTACTTTTAGGACATCCTTACCTGGATTATGAGCCTCTGCTTCTGATTCACTGAGTTAGGTAAAATAAATCATGTAGTCTCAGGGAACTGTCCTCCCAGGCAGCACCTTCCCCTTCACCTAAAAGGGGCAGAGCCGGGTATGTCTTCTAGTAGCAGTAACTGCACGCTCACAGTCTTTCTTCGTGCTTAGATTGATGCCGCTCTGGCAAAGAAATGAGCTCCTTTTATACTGTCGGCATAATTTGCATGGGCGACGCTATACTCACGCCACAAACGAGACAGAAGAAGACCACACCTTATAAATCTGCTCGTCAATGGCGACTATGCTTCTTTAGCTTAGTTCAGGCAAAACCTGACAAGCTAAGCAGATTCATTTCGCCGGAGGTAAGTAAGCTTGTTCATCACACCGGGTTTATTACCCGGTGCCTGAGGTGCCACCAAAGGGGAATGGGATTGTATTTTTTGCACTGGCTTCAGTTTGTGAGTGGCTCCCCATGTTAAAAAGACATTGTATTAATTGGGCCTGTTGGGAGGTCAGGAAAATAAATACTTTTAGGACAACCATTATATTTTCAATCATTTTTACTTTTTTTTTTTTTTTTAATACAAGAACTGGAATCTCACCATTTTAACATTGAAAACTACTGAGTCAGGTGCCTTTTCAGAGTAAACAAAAGCCAAACAAAGTGGTTCATTATTTTTTTTTTGTTTGTTTGTTTGTTTTTTCATCAGCTGATTTACAGTTTGTATATGGTCTATTGTTGAATAACCATTTTTGAAACCTGCCTTTTCTCATGGCTGGTTTTCATCTGATGTGTTTGTGAGTCTAAGAATAATTTGTATGTGTTTGATATAGTAGTGGGGTTCAATAACAGTTGTCAAGGTTTTGATTATCTCCTTCTTGTAAAATACAGGGTTATCCAAAAGTCTTGTCACCCCTACATATTGTTTTAATTTTCATTATTATTTGTTTTAATAATATAATATATAAGTTGTGTAATTATTTTACCCCTAAAGAAATATGTAGAGGCGGCAAAACTTTCAGACCACACTGCACATTAATCTACAATGTGATCTGAAAATCTTGTCACTCCTACATATTGTTTTAATTTTCATTATTTTTTGTTTTAATAATATATAAGTTATGTAACTATTTTACCTCTAAAAAAATCTTCAAAAATCAAATTATTTTCTAGAATTTTGGGACGTATTATGTAATTATTTTACATCTTAAAAAAAAATATGTAGGGTGTAACAAGACTTTCAAACTACCCTGTAGAATCACTATTCCCAGACACCTTTGTGGCACCTTTCTTTTTTATATACCATATATCCCGAGATATAAGATGTTTAATTTACAAAGTTATTTGTGGGACTACTCTTCACTGCAACCCCTCCAAGCTCCATAGCTGTTGATTTCAAACAGATCAATGGCAACTAAACCGGTAACCCCAAAGATTTTATCTGTTAAGGAGGGTGGTTAGATACCATGCTGTGTGAAAAACAAGACCTGCAAAAGGGCAGAGGAAGCTCTTTGCTTAACGGCCATCTAGCTCATTATTTCCAAGTCCAACCCATCCTCATCATGGCAGGGTGGTGTAAATGTGGTAGTGTCAAACCCTTCCGTCGAGAACTTCAGTTCCCAAGGCAGACAGGTCTGGCACCTAGTGGTGTCAGAGCCACAACCTGGCCAAAGGAGCTCTAGTGAAAATTCCAAGAGGTGTTTGTACTGGAAACCGGCAGTTAATTTTGGTCCTCTCATCCCTGCATCTGTTGGATAATCTCCGGCAAACGAGTGTCTGCATGTAGGGTTTTGGGGATTGTTTGCGTATTTCCTATTCCCATGACACTCCATCTTTTAATGGATGGAGCTGGCTCAACCCACCCTGGGTGAATACTGCCACAACACAACACTGTTTAATATTGGCATAAAATTATTTTTTTTAATGACAAGTGGGCATCTTATGCCAGGAAATATGGTAGATATTTACCTTACCTGTTCGCTATGGGTAGGATGTGGCACAAGTTTGCAAGTATGGAGTATCCAGTGAGGGTCAAACTTTCTTTTTAGTAGTAATGGGTCTGTAAGACTAACTTGCTAACCATTACACCACAATGGAAAATCCAATGCCAGGAAATATGGTGTGGGGGTGTGGGTGTATATATATATATATATATATATATACACACACACACACACAAAAGTCATTGTACACATATACAGAATCTGAATACACATCCTTTTATTAAAACAAAAATGGTGGTGACCAGCAAAGACCAAAGTTCAATAAAATCTATACCCTATTTTTGTCCGAGAAGGGTTTAAAAAAAAACAAAAAAACTTTTTACCCCTCATTTTCCATAAGAAAAGCTAGGTAAAAATAGGATATAAAAGGGTATAAATTAATGATATATTAAAAAAATGATTAAAAAATAAAACAAATCAATAAAGAATAAAACCTAATAAGAAGCAAATAAAAGACAATACAAACAATAATAATAATAACAAAAAGAATTTTTATTAATATATATATATATATATATATATATATATATGACAAAACGTGACCCATTGAGTCACCCATTGAGCTCTGGGTAGATAATTGAGATTAGGGGAAAAGTGAGTTTGCAAAGCAAATTAAATTAAAAATAAATATGGCCAGACAAAATATTAAAATAACTTTGTAAGATTTCTAAGAAAGGGAACGTTTGACCTAATTTAAGCTACAGGTACTGCTTATCAAATTTAACATACAAATACATTTCAAATTCTCCTGCCTCTCTCTCTCCTAGAAAAACTAACATATATAATGAGGAGGTAATCAAGATATACATAGTTTTTTACTTAATTGCAGATTACGACTCATTAGAACCAATTAAAATGGAATTTTTTCAAACATAACAATCCTAAAAGTAAGGAATAATTTAGTATAACTTTCGCGTCATTAGACTAAACAGTAAAAAAGCCTTTAGGAAACAAATGTTTATTAGTATAATGTGTGTGTGTTGCTAAGAGGATTATTTTAAAACTTTTTAAATCCTGGGCAATGCTGGGTAGCTCTGCTAGAGTTGTACTAATTTTTAATGACTTCCTTCTCCTGCATCTTTTAAAAAGTTTGTTAGTATGCCATCTTCATCTGGCATATCACATTCTTAAGCACAGATATCTGTTGATACATCTGGAAAATTACTATCAGTGGCAGTTTTATTTATTTATTTTGGAGCATAGAAGTTTACATAGTGCTCTTCAGTTATCCTTGTTCCAATGTTTGGTAACTTTACCTGCACCTCATGGGCCTTTGTTTATTACAATATTATTTATTACAATAAAATTTATTTTGAATATTACAACATGGTGTCATCACCATTGTACAAATGGTGATGACACCATGTTGTAATATTCTGTGTTGGACAGTTTGAAAGGCACAAGCTAGAGACAGGTTCACAAATAGAAGAAAAACACAACACAAAGTTTGGTGACAGGATGCTATGGGGTCGGGGTGACACTTAGTACAGTTTGTGGTGGAGCTGAGGGCACTTAAATTTATGTAGTCAGATGGCAAGAAAGTTCTCTTAACTATGAGTCAACTGCTGGCATCAATGTAGCATTACAAGCAGTTAGCTGATAGATGCGAACATTTTCGAATTTGTGACCTTAATCAGTTAAATTTGGAATTTCTCAAATATTTCTGTTCCAATTTTAAAAATATTTATATGGTTGGAAAAAGAAAATAATCTTTCTAAATATGTAATTTTTATCGGTTTTCATCTATTGAATTATTTTTTACAGTGAGTTAAAACCGTATTTTCCGTCGAACAGCTGAAAACAAATTGACTTTTTTTTTTTCTTTTTAGGATAAATTTTACACGTTGTTTTGTTTTTCAAAATCAAAGTGGCTAATCTTTATCAATATTCTTGAAATTTTACACTCAATTAGAACACACCTGGAAGTACAAACGGGGCTTTTTTTCTTTTTTTAAAAAAATTGTTTCTAGGACCCGTGGAAGCGAAAATACGATAGTACAAAGTTGAAGGCTATTTGTTCAAAAAGTATATGAGAAGCAAAAAAAAAAAAAAAGCACTATGTCCGTAATATGAGAGTTTCAGAATTATTTTCATATATAATGTGTGAAATGTAAAGATTGCTATACCGTCAGGGATTGGCTCCGAAAGTTTGGATTTTGAGAAAAAAAACCTCAAATTTACTTGTCCTTCGGACATAAAAGCACCCTGTCAACAATTGATATTGTGCTTTCAACTGGCGTCACAAATTGGACCTTATTGATTTAAAATCACAATTTCTCACATATTTATGGTTCAAACTTAAAAAATATTTATATGGTTGGAAAGAAAAGAAAATAATCTCTCTAAATATGTAATTTGTATATGTTTTATTCATTGAATTATTTTTTACTGCAAACATGAATTTATCCGATTTTAAAAACAAACAAACTTCAACCAGCTTGCGCAAAGGCCGGCTTGTCTAGTTTTTTCATTACGTTCTCTTTTCCACATTCATTGCATAAATATTAAGAATATTTTCATACTAAATGGTTTTAAAGAACATTGAATTGTTAAAAAATGATATTTCATTTTGAAAGGAATTTTGTCTGACTTTTATTTTGAAAAATAGTATTTTTTTTTTAAATAAATGAGGTTCGATATTCAACATAATGGTGGTGGTACTGAACTGTCTGTTTGTATTATTAGATATACAATTGTGCTTGATATATATTTAAATATAGATATGATCAAAAGTGAGCTTTAAAATAAATAAATAAATAAAATAAAATTTGAAAAAAATTTTTTTTCAAATATTTACCTTTGAAAAATCAACCTGTGCAAAATTCGTAAACGTATGTACGTTTACGATTTTTTTTTAATGTACATTGTACATTTCAAAACAAACCAGGCTAAACTTACAAATTCTCATGAACCAGAAAAAACAGAACCCACAAATTTTGTAATAGAACTGTTAATTTTAACTAGGGGGGGTTTAGGGTTAGTTTAATGGGAAAATAAATGAATAATTTGGGTTCCGTTTTTTCTGGGTCACCCTGTAATATGGGATTTTGATGAGAATTTGCAAGTTTAGCTGCAATATCATGGGATTTTGAGTATGATTTGCAAGTTTTACCAAAAAAATTAGATAATTATCGTATTTTGTGGAAATTTCCGCAATAACGAAATTACTTTTTTTTTTTTTTTTTTTTTTCTGAATTTTTTAAGGTATGTTTTAAAGTCTTTTAATGTTATGAAATTTCCACACACACAAAACCCTATATAAAATGTCTTTGGAGAATTTTAATCATTAAGGAAATGTAGGGTTTTTTTTTTTCTTTTTTTTACATTGTTTAATTAAAAAATAATTTAACAATGTTATAAATTTATTTATTATTAGTAATTATCAAGCTTGAAAAGCTAATGTCACATTGCATTAACAATGTGACATTCTGTTTAATCAAATAAAGTTTAACAAAATTGACAGCATCATGGAAAGAGGGGATATATTTTTGGACAGACAGAGATGATGTGCAAAATGTAAAGGCCAAATTTATTCTAAAAATTGATTTGGCCCCAGAAGGCTTAAATTCTGTGAGATTATGGAAGATTCCACATCATGAACATGTACAAGATGTTTATGAAAAGTTTTCTCTATATATTTTTGAAGAAAATATATACTGAAATTTGTAATTCCTTTGTATGTATTTTCCCCTTTATTTGAAGATGAATAGTGAATATCTATTGCAAGTGATTTCTCTTAATGAAAATGTATTTATCATGTGAATTTTTAGATTTTCAATGATAAAATATGCGTTTGACATGTAAAAAGGAATTCTAGATCTTGTAATATAACACAGCAGGCATTTAAAAAGGTATTTTTAAGTTCAAAGTGGTGGTGTTTATTTGAATTAATACTATAGATGTATATACATGCAGTATTATACTGAAAATGTTGAATAATTGGGTTTTAAACTTTAAAAAAAAAAAAAAAATGCTGCTATCTGTACCTCTTATTCTCTAAATAATGGGTTAAAACAGAGATACATACAATTTGAGTGCAGAATCAGAAAGAACATACAATTTTACATAAGAATACCAAATTTTATGAAAATTGCTCCAAAAATAAAGAAATGGCGAAGAAATCACTGAATTTCAATTGGTCCATGATTTGACATATTTTTGAAACAAAATCATGTGCACTTTTATACTCCCAATTTTGGGGCTTTAAATTCTCATAACTTTTGAACCACTGGGGATATTTGCATAATTCAAACAGTTTTGAACTCCATTTACAGAGCTCTATATAACTAATGTAGGAAGCGCGTGGTGTAATGGTTAAAGTCATGGGAAATGGACTCGTCGCCCCGAGTTCAAATCCTAGACGTGGTAATTGCATTTCACTTAGCGCTAATACCCTTGGGATTACAAGATGACTGATATACATGCAGAATCCACCATCATACCCTGTTCCCGATTTGGCCATCCAGAAATTGACCATAACTTCTGCAGTGCAGACTCACATCTCCAATTTCTCCTAAAATTATGAATATTACTTTTTTTCCAGTCTGGGTATCACTAATATTCAGACTATTAATTTTTTGAGACCTAATTTCCCTTAAAACTAGCTACTTAAAGATATTCTCTTTTAAGCGGGTTCAATTCAAGGTGGTAGTACATTTTTTATGGCCTTCCCAAACTTTTATTGAATGACGTGGTGATCTTTTGTTTCTCTACGGACTCACATATATACATATATGCATGGACACTCAACCATTGTGTCAGTTATAATGCTGCTCATTATCAGATTTCACTGGAGATAGTTGTCAGGTCAGGACAAGTTGTATGGATCTATATGTATTGTGATTTCTTTTTAATGTAATAACCATCTTACTGTTTCTAAACTCTTCTTTTTTTTTCTTTTTTTTTTTTTCTAATTCTGTATGATTTAGTATTTCTTTAATCAAATTTAAATTTCCTGTTAAGGCAGATTTCAAAAAAGTCTGTTAACCAATTAGATTTTTTTGCTGATAGAATATTAGATTTTTGGAAAAAATTGCCTTGATCAGATAAAACTGCAATAGAATTTTTTTTAATTGAATTGTATGATTTCAGAAATAATGGTAAGAAAAGGAATTTTGGAGGGCATTTCTTTTTGGAATTATTGGAGGAATTATTTAATAGAATTTAATCTGTATACAGATATTGTATTAATAGTGTATATGTTTTGTGTAAAGATTTTTTTTTGTTTTTTAAGGTTGATGTGAGTAGATAGTAAAAGGGTGGAGATGCCCAAGGAAGCATAACAAACAAAAATAATAATCAAATAAATCATTTAAATGTTTTATTTGTTTTAGCTATCTGATAATACTGAACAGAACAGAAACACCAGACTTTTTATTGCTTATCTAATCCAGTGTTTTAATATTTAAAAAGCATAGAGATCTTTCTGGACTACCCTGTCCTTGAATGTAGTTTTCTGTTTTATTTCTCATAAAATCAATTAGCTGTATAAGTGTATTATTACTTTAAATCACATCATTAAATTTTGTATATTTAATCTAATTGAGGATAGTCAGCCCATGCCTTACCTATGCGTATATTGACATCACTTTCTGTAGATGAGATATTACTACCTAGTTATGTGAACTAGTCAACTAATTTCAGAGGCTTACCATGGAGATATCTCCATCTTGAATTCTGTTTTCTCTAGGCTATTCAGCAGTACATATGTATTTGCGAAAAGTGCTAGATCATCTGCATACATCTGACTTGAACAAATCTTTGAAGCAGCAATTTATTTCCTATTTGTTTTGGGACTTGGTCTAAATTATTTCCTATTTGTTTTTGGACTTGGTCTAAATTATTTCCTATTTGTTTTGGGACTGACTAAATTATTTCCTATTTTTTGGGACTCGGACTAAATTATTTCCTATTTGTTTTGGGACTCGGACTAAATATTTCCTATTTGTTTGGGACTCGGACTAAATTATTTCCTATTTGTTTTGGGACTCGGACTAAATTATTTCCTATTTGTTTTGGGACTCAGTCTAAATTATTTCCTATTTGTTTTGGGACTCGGTCTAAATTATTTCCTATTTGTTTTGGGACTCGGTCTAAATTATTTATTTGTTTTGGACTCGGTCTAAATTATTTCCTATTTGTTTTGGGACTCGGTCTAAATTATTTCCTATTTGTTTTGGGACTCGGTCTAAATTATTTCCTATTTGTTTTGGGACTCGGTCTAAATTATTTCCTATTTGTTTTGGGACTCGGTCTAAATTATTTAAAACTTGTCTATGAATATCTTAATCATCATCGATTTTTCAAGACATTAGAAATATTTTCCTAGTGAATGTATAATAATGATGTTACTGATCAAGCTATCATATTGTAAAAGATTGAAAGATTGTCATTCAGTTGTAGTCAGATTGAATCAGATGGTAATATGACCTGGGGAAATGAACTTGATCAGGATTAAAAGAGAATGAGAATGATGGATAATTATGCCTCTTTATCAGGTCTTCAGTTTAAAAGTGTCCCAAGGAACACTAGAATATTCATTGGAGTTTCTAGTCTCTCTCAGGGGAGTCCCATTGTGTACTGTGTAGTGGCTAATATGCTAGACTTTGACATTGTGCTATTATGTTCAGTTTTGAACTTATACTCTTGGGAAAGGTACGAACCCACTCATCCTCTTTTTTTTCTTTTCTTTTTTTCTTTTCTTTTTTCTTTTCTTTTTTCTTTTTTTCTTTTTTTCTTTTCTTTTTTTTTCTTTTTTTTTTTTCTTTTCTTTTTTCTTTTCTTTTCTTTCTTTTTCTTTTTCTTTTTCTTTTTTCTTTTTTCTTTCTTTTCTTTTTCTTTTTTCTTTTTTTTTCTTTTTTTCTTTTTTCTTTTTTTTCTTTTTTTAATTTACTTTTCTTTACTTTTCTTTATTTTTGATTTTTTTCATAAATAATCCAAATATGTGAAAAAAATTATTTATTTATTGGTGTTTTTTTTTGTTTTTTTTTTTGTTTTTTTCTTAGTATTTTAATTTTGGTTTGGACTGTTGAATTTTGACATGAACTTGTATAAAACCCTAATAATCAGGCTTCATTTAATTTCTTTTGCTCTCTACTTTTTGTATCATCAATTAAAAATATATTTTTTAGGCTTTCTTTAATGATTTGAAATATTTGCCTTTATTTCACATAAGATAAAAATTGTCTCCCCCACCCCCCACTGTCTTCTTTTTAGAATAAAAACCTTTCTTGTTTAATGGATGTTTCATTATTTCTTAAACAAAAAAAAAAAACATTGATCACAACTTGAATTTATAAACTCTTCCAAAACAGCCTTGGCTGAATCAGCCAATCAAAACACTCAAACATGTATTCGATTTACTATTTAAAGGCGTTGATAAATTGTCACACAATTGTTCACCGGATATACAGACAAACTGACAAGGATTATACAATTCTTTAATATGGATCAGCTGACAAGGATTAAAACTGATACATGAAAGATGTATCAGTTTTAATCCTTCAAAAAAGTATAAATTTTATGCTACAACGAATCTGTAAAACTGTTTTCACCTACTATTCTAAAATGGCCACACGAATTGTAACAGTATCAACTAAAATTAGATATTGTTAGATATTAAACTAGACTTAGTCATAAACACAGGAAAAGGTCAAATCAGATAAGACAATGCAGAGTACAACCACAATTATGATAAAATCTAATGGAAAAATGATTATTTTTGTGAAGGCAAGAACAATGACTGGTACTAAGAATTAAATCGGTGATTGCAACAGACTGTGGCTGCGGGTCTTAATGTCCTGGGTATGACGTTAAACTCTAACTGATGGTGAGGTTCCAATTCTTGAGTTTGGGGAATGTGGAGCACCCCTTTATCACCATTGCTCCCAGATCCACTCTGACCCAGAGTGTTAGTACCTGTTAGGGTCCCATCTATGGGTTAAATAGAAAATTTTGTTTACATAAAAAGTTGAGTTTAAAAAATTTTCTTCAAAACTATCGCCGGCATTAAATGACCCACCGATGTTGATAGGCCGTAAAACAAAACAAACATTGTTTGAGCATGAAAAACTTATATATTGAGATTTTTGTAATTGACAGAAAATGTAGTTGAAGAAACAAATTGTAAAAGTGAAACTTCTATTTATTTATTTTTTAATAGCAGATTAGAGAAAAATAGATGGTAAAGGTTGATCTGGGCTAGGGTATATTTTAGTAGTAGTGGTAAGTAAAGTAGGCGGAGTGGCCTATTGTCTGTATCAGCTGGACAGCAAGGGAGTCTATCCCTTTTTCACTAGTGTTAGACCAGGGAAATTGTTTTTGCATCTGAGGTGGAGCACCACACCTATTAGATCCAAGCTGTGCTAGTCCTGCAGAGTTGATATCGAATCTAGAACCTTGTTGTTCAGAGCCAGGTGCTTTACCATCTGACCTAAACAGGGTCTATTTTAGCTTTAAGAAACTATTAAAATAAGTAGTTAGGCTAAATAATATCTCAACTAGTGGGGCCCATGGATACACTACGGTATGATAAATTTCCTTTAATGTTTGGTATATATTAGCATTCCCTGTTGATTTTTAATTTTTATTTGAGGTTATTTAATAATGTTAGTTATATAGAGCTTTGTAAATGGTGTTCAAAACTGTTTGAATTATGCAAATATCCATAGTGGTTCAAAAGTTATGGGAATTTAAAGCCCCAAAATTGGGTGTACAAAAGTGGACATGATTTTGTTAAAAAAATGTCAAATCAGGGACCAATTCAAAACAAGTAATTCAGTAATTTCTTTATCAGTTCTTTATTTCTTGATCAATTTTGATAAAACTTTCTTATGTAAAAGCATTTTCTTTTTTATTCGGCACTCAAATTGTATGTATCTCTATACTGGAACCCATTATTTGGGGAATAAGAGGTACATATATTGTTTGTTTGTTTTTTAAGTTTACCACAAGATTATTCAACATTTTCATTTTAATACTGCATGTTTACACATATATAGTATTAATTTAAATAAATAACATCACTTTGAACTTAAAATAAGTTTTTTAAATACCTGCCATGTTATATGACATACAAGAAATTGAATAACTCTTTATATAATGTTTTTAAACAAAGTCTGGCTGGCTGGCTGTCGTGTGCTGAAGTGTTTTGTTTACATTTTAATACTAGCTTGTAAGTCCAAAATTGAATACCCAAATCATTTTGAATTTTCCATCTTCAATTTCTCTTATTTTATTTACTGTTTCCTTATCCCCTAATTTCCAATTCACAAATTGGCCATTTCTAAACAAACTACACATTCACCGTAATTCACTTAATCTTTTTTTTTATATTTGCTTTTTGTTTTTTATTTGTGATAATTCTTATCTGTAGATAAGATATGCAGTTCCGGTTGGAGCTTGCTTGCATCAACCTTAGGAAAATCCCTGGCAATAAAAATAAATTGTCTGTAATACATTAGAAAGAGATAATATCTTTGTTTAAGTTCCAATTCTGTTTTATCTTATCTCTTTGACTTCTCTTGACTAATTGTTTTGTTTTTTATTCTGTTAACTCGTGCTTCTTTTCCAGAATTCATTTAACTGGGTATGGCCAATGTTTCATGTGTTTTAACCCCCCTTCCCCCCATGAACTGAAAAACTAGGGAAAAAAAATCAATGAAACTTAATGTCATTTTTGCTGGAAAAAAAAACTCATGTAAAAATTGTTTCACAGTCTTTAGAATGGGAGTGATTTATAAATTAAAATCTGTATCTGTCAAAATGGCGCATTTTTCCAATTTTTTTCTCTCTTGAAGATGTGCTCTTTTTAATGTTATTTATTTCCTTTGTATAATTAAGAAATTCATAGGAAGTTTTCTTTTTTTATCTGCAACATTAGTTCTTAAGGAAAAAATAAAAATAAGTGATAAATTACAATTTCAATTTTTTTATAAAAGTTTAGAAGGGGGAGGTGCTGTTGTCCCAGAATTTGGACCATACCTATATTTAACTAAATTGGCAATTATTGTGACAGGTTTTTAAAATGTTTTAGCTTGCCTTAAAGTACAAAAAGAGGTGGCACATATTCTAATTTCATTTACAACTGTTATTAACAACAGTTTTCACTATGTCCACCTAAAATGGTGGCATATGGTAAAATACTATCTTTGCTTATCATATTCTGGCAATATAAACTTGGACAGATAGTGGGATGCTAAAAATAGAGACTGATGGTCATGTGAGCTCTGTATTGGGGTATATCAAAAGTATTTGTATTTTTTAATCAACTGATAATACATCTTCAGAGCTACTCTATATATTTTGAAACTTATTCAATGTTCTAGTATTGTATCTTTTGATGATTGGTGGTTGGATTCTCTCTTTGTTTTCAGAATCATCACTAACTGATGATCATTTATTTTGGGATTTTATTTCAAGGGACAAATCATCACCATTAAAATGCTTAAACCAGTTTGCAACAGGTCAGATTTAATTCATTTTTTTTTTTTGCTGAATTTTATAATTACTTTCAGTAGCTTTGAGGCCCAGTTTAAAATAATGCCTCAAAATTGACAGAATCTCGATACTTGTATTTGCTATTATATCATCTTAAAAGATACAGGTAAATAGTATTGATTATGATATATATATATATATATATATATATATATATATATATATATATATATAAAAACAGGAAAAAAAACAAGATTTAGATTTTTAGCATTATAGACTATTTCAGGGAGCCTATAGAAATTGTCTAGTAGCTCCCATCATCAGATGCAAAATTTGCTCTGTGACTCTGACAATAAGAACACACAAAGTATGACATTTTAAAAAACTACTATGTCATATGGAAGATTTCTTCACCTGATCTTTGGATATATATATATATATATATATATATATATATATATATATATATATATATATATGTTTTAAAACCACCCTATCTGGCAGCAATTAAGCTAACTCCTGTGGAGCATTCTCGATTGGGCCTTTGGTTGATTTATTAGGTTTCCAAATTCATAACGCCAAAGAAAAATATCATTTATAAAAAAAAAAAAACATAATAGAATAGAACATAATGAATTATGTGATGTAATGTTTTAATGTTTATTTATTTATTTTTTATAAATGATATTTTTCTTTGGCATAATAAATTGGGAAACCTAATAAATTTAGTGAACTTATTAACATAAGCATACTCATACTTCACCACAGAAAAAAAATTGACTGAGTAACAGCTCGTAATCCTCAGACTTAGGGAACTATCAGTATGGTTTGCTTTTATTTCTTGTTTGAATGAGAGCACTTTTTTTTTCTCTTTTTGAATAAAAATAATCTTTTATGCATCTAAGTTTTTACTATCCAATTCCTATTCATAGAAGAGAAAGTAAGACACTTGTCTACTTATACAATAATCTCTTGTCCTCATATCAGCAGAATTCTTTTAACTTCCTGTATAGCACAATACAACTGTTATCTTGTACATAAAACTACAGCATTAATACTATTCAAATATTGATTACCGTAAAACATTATTTTAGTAGTAATAATGATGCACTAGCATGACCTGTAAATATATCCACAGTATAATAATTTAACCATTACGTTTGATATGTATACTTAAGAGCTATTGCGGAATAGTTCAATATGTAAAAAGTATAATAATCTTGATTTAAGGGACAAGCTCATAAGTGATGTTCTCCTTTGGACACCTACACATATACATAATAGTGAAGGCTGACCAGTTGCCATTGTATGTTATGTCCATAAAGTCAGAGTGCACTTTAAATAATTTATAACTGTAAAGTGCATACGGACTTTGTGGACACCCTGTGTAGTGGATTGATTAATATAAGCATCATTTATAATGAACCCAAGATACTTCATTAACCCTGCATCATTAAAAAGTAAGAATAAAACTGGTTAAATGTGTCAACTAGACATAGTGGTAAATTATGAAATTGCTGTGGACAAGTGATGTCCTGGAAAGATTTTTAAATGTCCTGGAAAATCATTTCCTACTATGAATGGCTGGTGAAAAGGGGATAGACTCCTTTGCTGTCCAGCTGATACCAACAATAGGTCACTCTGCCAACTTGACTTTTTTTTTTTTTTTTTTTTTTTTTTCATACAATATTAGAATTAAGATTGGTACATCCACTCCTGTTTGTTATTTTTCCTTGATGCTCTATTAGTTTATCTATCAATTAATTTTCCTCGTGAGTACCAAAAAGTTATGTTAAATTGTACCGTGTGATAGCTGTATTGTCAACATTCTTTGAGGGGATAGTTGTTTCTGCTTTGACTGTTTTATTCATGGAAGAAAAAAATCAGGTGAAGTCAGCAGTATACATTTTAAAGGATGTCTTGGAGATACAGTGTCAGTTCTTAACCTAGGGAATTGTTGTTCTGTTGTAAATTGTGGTGATATTATTTCTTTTAGACTTACCTACCTACTTACCTATCATAGCTTTTCAGTGCCAACAAATTCGTGGGTGGGGGGATGTTACTGTTGAATCAGAGTGTTATAAGAATTCTGAGATGTGATAGTTCATAGAGAAGGATCTGTTAATTCTTAAGAATATTTCATATAGTATTTTGTTAGTTGCTATCTGTTGTAGAGTAGCTAGCACCCCTTCAGCATTCTACCAGATGGACTGGTTCATAGCCTTAAATAGTCTACAATTAAGGACTTCAGCAGTGGATTAATAAGCTGATTAATATTCGGACTGATCTTACTGCGTTTGGCTATACCGTATTTGCCCCTCCTCTATTTCTTGTAAGTTTGTCTTGTTAATTGTTTGTAACTTATTGTTCTGTGTTTTTGTATGTATCTGTTAGCACCGGATACTGTGCTGAATAATAATATAAATATATTAAGCACTCAATTTCTTCTGTGTATCATTTCACCTTGACAATACAACACTAGGCTTAGGAAAATCTTAATACACAAGATTATTAAGGGTAGTACCTTTCCTCCTACTCTGTCGGCAGAGCTTAGGATACGCTATCCTCTGCAGAAGGGTAAGACCCCTCTCTCCACAGAAAAGAGGGAGTGTCCTGGGTATGACATTAAACTGCATCTGATAGTGAGGCTCTAGTTCTGGGGAATGTGGAGTACCCCTTCATTGCCATTACTCTCAGGTCCACTCTGACCCTGAGAGGCTGTACCTGTTAGGATCCCGTTGGGTCAAATAAATGTTTAAAAATCATTTGTATTCAATAGGACAGTATAAAAAAATTTTTTAAATTAAAAAATCTGTACATATTTACATTTTTGTGTAATTGTTTCTTCAATGAACACAATTCCCTAACCTTTAGGCATAAAATAACCCTAGACAGGTTGAGATGTTAAAATCAATTGATCAGGTTCCTCTTTACTCAATTTGTTTTCAGAATCAATTTGATAATCTTCAATAGTTTGTGAAGTGTGTTTGCATCTGAGGCAGTTTGTGGATCTGTGAGACTAGCTTGCTAATCATTACACCACAATAGGATGCCCTTAATTACCCAACCTGTTTGCCATGGGTAGTATGTGACACAAGGTTGTAAGTATGGAACATCCAGCAAGGATCAAACTCACTATTCGTTAGTAATGGATCTGCAAGACTAGCTTGTTAACCATTACACCATGATTTGTCAGTGTGGATGATAAAAATTGGGACTGAATCAAGGTGGTCTGTCTGCTACAATCTATGATGCCAGCTGCTGGTATTCAGTATTAATGGATCTGCAGGACTAACTTGTTAACCATTACACCATGATTTGTCAGTGAGGATAATAAAAAATGGGACTGAATTATGGTGGTCTGCCAGTTGCAATCTATGATGCCAGCTGTTGCTTATTTAATCCTTAATGGTTTTTTTTTTTTTTTTAATTTTCAACAACAGCCAGTTGTAATGAATAGAATGTGTCTTTCCTGCGAGGGTGTGTTACCAAAATACTGTTTCAGACATGTTGGTTTTAAGCAACAATGGATAAAGTTAAAGTTAGACATATGCACAATAGCAGATTCTAAGTTTATCAGTGTCATATCAATATCTATTATGGTTATTACTAATTTTTCAGTTTGAGATAAATTGTACTGTTTTTTGTTGAAAAATAAGAAATAAATGTGAAAAATAAGCGTTGTGAAGATGATTTATTAATATATGAAAATGTTTGTCGATGTTTTGGTTATTAGATATATATATATATATATAATCTTTATCAGAACATTCAAATATCACCTGGTGATGTTGATAAATAATTCTCAAATAGGAATAAATCATCTTCATAACTCTTTTTCACATTTATTTATTACTAGAAATGGCTACCCAGCATTGCCTGGGTAGTGAGAGACCCTGGTGTATTGATTTGTCTATTTTTGAAATTTACAAATGTTGGACATTTTTTTTTTTTTTTTTTTTTTTTTTTTGTAGAACTTCAATGCTATTTATATTTTGATTTTTATATATCTGCAAATATAAATCAAATCTTCATGCTTTTTTCACAAAAAGCAAGAACTGGTGATATTTAATACATGTATATATTTACTTTGTCGTTAATTGTTTTATTTTCATAGTTTCATCTAGACATACATAAGTACATACATACCAACTGCCGTTTATATATATATATAGATTTTTGCACATAATACTGTTAGATTCATTTCCATTTTTTCCTAACATAGTTTTGTGTATACATTTGTTATGTATTTATTTGGCTAAAATAAGAATTAAACAGATGAGGAATTTTAAGTTCATTGATATTTTGAAGGTCATTAGTTTCATATTTTTGAAGGCCTAAAGAGCAAAAACAATCTCCTTATTCTAGTACAGGGATCACCAAACTTCTTTTCACGGTGGGTCGCATAATTGGAAAAATAACAAGCACAGGCCACATTATTATTGTGTTCAATACTTACTAGCCAAAACGAAAGTTCTGAGAAAAAGATGTAAAACAAAATTTATTTTTCCATGTTATATTCATGGATGAGTAGCATAAGATGCACAAAAACAAATTTAACCAATGTATTTATTTTCAAAACATTATCAAAGAACGCATCATTAGCAGAAAGATTTTGAGATTTGTGAAACTGAAGTTTGCCTTTCAAGATATCATCAATGTTTGCTTTGGAATTGCTACATCCAATAAGTGAATTGCTTTCAAATGTTTATCAGTCAATTTCGTTTGATGGGTTGATTCCGTAGTCAAGTCCATGAAGATTTAGTAAGCTTAACATGATATTTAAATTTGAATGGTATCAGAACATCTAGTGTTCCATACGTTTTAACAAACAAATTCAAGTATTATCGGCAGGCCTGATAAAAAGCCTTAGCAGGCCAGATTTGGTGACCGCTAGTGCAAGTGAAACGAATATTAACTCCTTGATGCCAACAATAGACCAATCTGCTGACTTTTTACTTCTTCTACAAGAATGGTTTTGGCATTAAATAACCCACAAAGGTTGATATGCAATTAGACAAAGAAACCAAACCTTCCCTTTTTCCAGGCAGTTTGTCAGATTTGAAAAATATTGATTTTCTAATGTTTTAGAAAAACTGAAATTTACAATATAAATCCAATGTCAAAATGATCTTTAACTTTCAACTCTGCATGTACCAGAGTTATCTTTCCCTTGTGATTTTATCCTAGGGACAACTACACATGAACTCTAGCACTTATATGATTATCCCAACCCTATTGTAAAGCCCAACCCTTTTTTATCATATATGTGCTTGAAGGCAGTGCCTGAGGGTCTTACTAAAAACACATTGAAATTACATATTTAGAAAGATTATTTTATTTTCTTTCCAACTATATATATTTTTAAGATTGGATCAGAAATGCATGAGAAATTGCAAATTAAACCGGTTAAGGTGCAAAGTTGTCAATGTCCAATTTCAGCGAAAGTGCTGGTAATGCTAGTCTTAGTGCCCTGGGTATGACGTTAAACTCTATTTGATGGTGAAATTTTCAAATCTGGGGAATGGGGAGTACCTACCCCTTCCTCACCATCACTCCCAAGTCCACTCTGACCCAGAGTGGTAGTACCTGTTAGTGCCCCATCTATGAATTTAATAGAAAAAATGTGTTTAAAAAAAATGAATTCCATCAAGAATGAATAAAACAAAATGTCTTCAGTATAAAATAATCCAACAAGGGTTGACATGCCGTAAAGTCCAACCAGTCAACCAACCTACACATGGGCCTACCAGTGGGGGTCAGCCAGCAAAAAATTGTATCGATCAGCTCTGTGCAGATACTGGATGCTGTGCAAAGAACCTGCCAGGAGCAATGGCTGATAGGGACTGGTGGTGAAGGAGAATTATGTAATTCCATGCTGTTGGCACAATTTGATGATGATGATTGTTATCTACTTGAACGGAAGACATAAAGTTAAATATTTATAGCAATCAGTTGAAGACACAATGGTGGTAAATTTCTTTCACATTTGCAGAGATGCTGAAAGGTACATGTCCTTCGTCACTGACGCAGAAAAATCTTATCCATGCGTCCCAGTGTTTTTTTCTTCTCTAACCATTTCCACCTAACTGTAAATACATTTCAATATTTTCTTGGAAACGAATTACACTGATTGAGGTACAAGGTAGGGGTTAAATGGTTTTAGTTGTTCATAGATAAAAACTCTGCAATTTATTAAGAAACTTTAATTGGGAACCATCAAATTTCCTGGTGACTCGTACAAATCAAATCTGTGCATCCCAGGACACTAAATTAAAAAGCTATCAGCATCACTGCATTTGAAATTGATTTTATTATACAGCTATAAAAATTCTTTTCTAATTATTAATGTTTCTGTGAGAATCATTAGGCTCAGTTGGTAAGCACACCCACCGCAGAATCACAAATTCCAGGTTTAATACAAGTCCCCACCAACTCGGTGCATGAGTAACATGATCTGTGTAGTAAACTAATAAGCTGACAGTAGGTGTGATGCTCCACCTCATCAAAAAATAAATAAATAAACAATCTCCCGGGTCTAACGCTAGCAAAAAGGGGATAGATTCCCTTGCTGTCTGGTTGATATCAACAAAAGGTCACTTCGCCAACTTTACAACCTTTTTTTTTTTTTTTTTTTTTTTTTAATATTTAAAATCCTGCATGAGCAGGATGTATAATAATTTCAATTTATTAAGGCTTGAATTCAGAGTTTTCCTTCTCCTAGACTGGTTGCTATACAAAGGTTAAAGAGCCCAGTCTGCCCTACTATTTGCCCATTGGAGGGAGAATAGTTGGATTCATACCAAGGGTATTAGCGCTATGTGAAATGTAAACAGCCTCGTCCAGGATTTGAACTCTGAGTCCATTTGCTACGACTCTAACCATTGCACCACATGCCTCCACTTTACAACTTTTTACTCATTTTTCTTATGCATTATGATTGGATTGCTGTTAGTAATAACAATTTAGATTTATTAGAGCATACAAACACTCCTTATTTTTTTACATAAGGACCCCATCATGACAATAGCCATCTTGATTGTGTAAGTTTAATAAATCCCTGTGACCGATTTCCAAAATTTAAATGTTTCAAAGAAAAGCTGCTGCAAACAAATGAACAGATAGGAACCATTGTTTGTAAAAGTTATGATGATAATTTTATTTTGCTAAGGATTATTAGAATTTTCTGTCAATTATTTTGTTATTTGTGATATAAGTAAAATGGAATCCATTTTTCTTTTTTGTTTTAGAGCTTACCTTATTCTAAGCAGCCAAAATGATGAATCGTCAAATATCCTGCCCAGAGCCGATCACCAAGAGTGAAATGCCTAAACCAGAAATTCGTCCACAGATGTCTGTAGTAGAAGGAACAAAGGCTGTCAAAATGCAAAAAGTTGGCAAGTAAGTAAAAATAAATTTAATTTATTCATGTTATTATATTTTTTTCCCCACTACAGGGTGATTGTAAAGTAACTCCCTTCCCTATTTTAAAAGTGTTATAATTTATTTCTGAATCATTATTTTTACAAAAAATGAATATCGGAACAACACACATGACATGGAGTTTTATTTAAAATTCTATATGGGCACCAGTATTTGCCTCCAGCCTCTCAAGCTGCTCGGGAATCACATCAGCTGAGGTCAGCTGAGTTTGATTGACATGTGGTCACCTCTGAGGTCGGTTGAGAGCTTAGCTTTCATTGGAATTTTTAAAGTCATGTGACTACAAATTTGGAAGTTGGGATTAAATTTTATTCTCTAGTTAGTTAGCCCAAGGTAGTTGAGGTTAATGAATGAGTAAAAGTTTGTGAGATTGTATTTTCCATCAAGGTTTCAAAGGGTTAACTATTGGCTTGTGTGGCTGGTAATGTAAAATACGCCTGGAGTTGTATAAAGGAATGTGTGCACACAAGTAAAAATGTCTGTGTTTATTCTTCCCCAGGAGGAGGAGGGTTGTCCGAAGAATATGAAGAGAAGATGGATATACAATATAAATAGCACTAAGGAAGTATCCTTATTTAAGTTTTCATCTTTTGTATAAGAAAAACATGTATATTTATTATTATACTGAAGCTGAGTGAATCAATCTTTGTTTCCTAAAGGCTTTTTTACTGTTTAGTTTAAAGACACAAAAATTATACTAAATTATTCCTTAGTTCTAGGATTGAATTATGTTTGGAAAAAAAATCTATTTTAATTGGTTCTAATTTGTTGTAATATGCAATTAAGTAAAAAACTAACCTGTCTCTCACTTTACATTCTGCCTATCACTTTCTCCCTCTTTATGTATATCTTGATTACCTCCTCGTTATGTTAATTTCTTATTGAGAGTAGAGAGTGAGAGAGATTGGAGTGTGCGAAACGTATTTGTATGTCAAATTTCATAAGCATCGAGCTAGTATAATAATCTTGATATAACTATCTCTCTCACTCATTTTGTTCTTTCTTTCCTTCTTTTCATCATCGATTGAAACAGATTAGCGTTATTGTTTTTGCATTCTCACCTCCTCTCTCTATCTTTTCTTATTATATTTTTTATATGTAGCATGCCCATTCTTTTCTTTATAATAAAAATTGAATAGTCCATTATCTATCTCATAAGAAATAAGAATTTAGCGGATAAGTGACACCAGATAATCAGTATTTACATTTTTGCATTTCATCTTGGACGATTTGGATGGTCTCATTTTTAACCAGAGGGTGTTGCAAGATAACAGATGGAATATTTAGGAACAAGTGTATTAATATATAGATAACATTTCAGCCAGTATAACCTCCTCCTCCTCAATTTGTATCGAAACATTTTTATAAATTTAGGTTCTGATTCTTCTATCTCATCTATACATATATAAAGGGCAGTTTGTGTGTATGTATGTCTGGAGGAAACTATGAAAATAAAACAATTAATGATAAATTAAATATATATACACATTAACTATCACCAGATCTTGCTTTTTGAGTAAAAAATAAAGGTCTCATTTATATTAGTGAATATGATTAAAAAATAAAATTTTAAAGCATAAGATTTTTTTGCATTTAATATTTTAAATAGTAGATATTAATTTTTGGCTGGATCAATGCAAGGTTGTTGTTTTTTTTACATAGGGATTTTAATGGGTCATGCTATGATGATCCAACTCATGATTCAATAATAATGAATCTATGAGACTAACTTTTTACCTCCCCCACCACCCAGGCAATGCCAGGTAGTCATTTCTAGTATCAGTTAATTCTTCCTTATGTTACTGCCTTTGCCTGAACCAGAGTATATGATTCTCACTGCCTGACTTGATAAGACTAAATACACTGAGACAATTCTTTTTTTTTATCCACTCAGCCATTGTTCCTTTTGGAATAATTAGGTAGTAGAATTTTGGAGTTATAAAACTGATGTTTGACTGTTATTAATCAAAATCTTGTAACTGGTTATCATTTATATGCATGACCTACCAAGAAGATTTATTAGAGCATAACATCTGTACTCATTTGTTTTATTCTTTACTTATTCTAAATTCTTTTGACAAGAGGTTGTTGACCACCATTTTTCCCACAACATAACATCAGCCATCTTTAATTTCATAATCTCGTTGTGAAGTGCAACTTTTAGAATTTTTTTCTAGCCTTACTTTTAGCTGATTTCTAGAATGTATTTAGTATCTTATGTTTTATAACTATATTGAGATTGTGTTATGTTTTTACATACAAATAAGTGATGCTTAAGGACGGAATCTTGGTGGATGAACAATCCATGACATGCAACACTCCATTTAGGCTAGACGGGAGGTCAGAGAGGGCCCTCCAATCAATCGGCTGGTATGTCAAGCCTTAGCACCTATATGATTGTCCCAACCCTATTACCATATATATATACTAGAAGGTGGTGACTGGGGGTCTTCATGTTCTGGGAATGACTTTAAACTCTATCTGATGTTGAGGTTCCAGTTCTGGAGATCTGGGGAATGTGGAGTACCCCTTCATCACTATTGCTCCCTGGTCCACTCTGACTCGAAGTGGTAGTACCTGTTAGGGTCCCATCAATGGGTTAAATAGAAAAATGTGTTTATAAAAAAGAAATTGAGTATCCATTAAGAATGAATTTATTTCAAAACTTTGTTGGCATAAATGAGCCACCGAGGTTGATATGCCACAAAACAAACCAAACCAAACTTGCTGTTTTAGTAGCTGTAGGAGGTGCTGAAAAGGTATCTGGGTATTGCAGGGAAAATCTAAAGCAATTAATTTTATAAAGTGAAAATCTGATTAAAATATCTAATTTTGTGGTTTACATTTTCTTTTACATCTTTTTGTCTTTGTGGTTACTGAAACTAATACAAATTAACAGTTTAAAAAATGCAAGCACTATATATTAATATGCTTGTTCCTTAATCTTCCAACCATTATCATCATGCAACACTCTCTGGTTAAAAACGAGGCTGTCCAATATGAAATGCAAAAATGTAAATCCTGATTATCTTCATTTACCAATCCCTCTGCATGAGCAGGATGTGACACAAGGTCAATTTCTTAAGTTCAGTTTAACAAGTTTGAATTCAGAATTTTCCTTCTCCTAGACTGGTTGTTATGCTAAGATTAAAATTCCTAGTGTGCCCTACTATTTACCCATAGCTGAATGGGGCTGCCTCTTAGCTGTGGACGCTGACCTGTAATACCCTAGAACAAGTTGTGATGTCTGTGATCCCAAGCTATCCTAACATGGAACACTCCACTTTGGTAAAGAGGTCCCATCCAATGAATAGGTTGATCATGTCAAGCCCTAGTATCTATATGTTCTTATGGTAAATACCAATGGCCATTAACCACATTATTTCTAAAGTTCAACCCTCCGCATCATGGCAGTGTGGTGTAACCGTGATAATTTCAAAGCTATGCTGTTGGGACCTTCGTTCTTGGTAGGGCCACAACCCTGCCAAAGGAACGCTGGTGAAAATTACAAGAGGCATCTGCACCAGAAACTGGTGGTTATTTTTGGTCCTCTCATCCCTGCATCTACTGGATAATCTGTGGCAAACTAGAGTGTCTGTGTACGGGGTTTTGGAGACTGCTTGCATACTTTCTATTCCCATGATTCTCCATCTTTGAATAGACATAGCCAGCTCAACCCACTCCGAGTGAATTGTGTCAGAAGACAAGACGAAATACCCAAATTTCTTTATCATGTGCGTGCTAGAAAGTGGTGGGTGAGGGTCAACCACCAGTATTTCTTAATACACATGAAGTTAATGAAAATTATTTCTATAAACAAATCATCTATATATATATATATGGAGAAAATGTAGAACAAACACGGATGTTACAATGGATGGAAATTCATTAGTTGTTGTGTCGGTGTTCGAACATTTTGGTTTATAAAGAAACCTTTTTCAGAACAATGAAACTAGTCGAGGAGAAAAAAGATTTATGTAGTTAAAAAGATGATGGGTGTTTTGAATGTGTTGAGTTTGGAAAATGTGTAGAAAAGTTTTGTTACCGTTTGTTGATTAGCATTCATTATTGAATGTTAATGACATGATTGGTGCATGCGAGAATTGAAATGTAATAGGAACATGTGAAGTCGAAAAACCAAGATGTGATTGGTCCACAAGGAGATGTTGAAAAGGTGTGACATATTCCATATAGATACCAATGTTTAAAAATGAGAGAAGTATTAATTGTTTACTTATTTGATATATATATATTATGTTATGTTGTTTTTGCTATGGCCAGGGTTTGTAATGTATTGAGCACTTTTATATTCTTTATAACCCTGACTTATTCGGTTAATATTTGTATCAACAGTCGATATTGCGAATCCCTCAATAAAAGTCATCTTCTTTATCACACACACACACACACACACACACATATATATACAAGATTTGGTATTAAATAACCCACATGTTGATATGTCATTAAACCAAACAACAAACTATAATGCCAATGCATTGGACACGGTGTGATATTTAGATAATTTTTCCTCAAAAACTACTCCTTTCTCTAACCTTTTTTTTTTTTTTTTTTTTTACTTCTTTTGACACTTACTGTTAAACAAATAATAATCTTTGAGTTTTCTAATTCAATATTTGATCAATCATCTATAGAGATAATATCAGTTTTTTTCAAATGTCACATTAACAAAAAGTTACCATGAAATTAACTTTTGGTCTCTAATGATTTATAGAGATGAGCTTTAATTATTTGAAAGCATGATATGAAGTATTATCATTGACTTAATCATCATTCTGAACTTATAACAACTTTTAAACTTGAACTTTATCATTTTAACTGTTTACACTTGTGGCATTCAAAATATCATTATATACAATGATACACTCACTTGATGTAGGATTGTACTTTTTAGATAATTAGCTATAAATAGATTACTTTGTAGGTTTTGTAATTAACATAACATTAATTGGTGTAAAGATAGCTATTAACAAAACAGAAAGATCAATGGTTGTATACCATCCCAGAGATGCTGATAGATACGCATCCTGTATCCCTGACGCATAAAAACCTAAAAGGGACGCAATAAAATCATATCCATGCGTCCCAGGGATGCACCTAGGGACACAATTTTTCCATAAAAAAATCCTGATACATTTATTTTTTGTCGGTGACTTTTGTAAAATTGATAACCATAAATTAAATTCTATCGTTGCTTGTGTAGTAGTAAAAAAAACATTTCAATTAAAGGGAATACTGTATAAAACATATGCTTAAAAATAACTTTACTAAAAGTTCACATTCATAAGAAATGTGTATATGTATATCTCAATTTATGTATGTATAACAGAGATGCTGATAGGTATACATCCTGCATCCCTGATGCACAAAAATCTAAAAAGGACACAGTAAAATCATATCCATGCATCCCAGTGTTTTTCTTTTTTCTTCCCTCACCATTTCAAGCTAACTGTAAATACATCTGAATAGTTTCTTAGAAATGAATTACACAGGATAGGTTACAAGGTGGGGGTAGACAGCTTTTGTAGTTTACATGGATAATAAATAAAAAAAAAACACAATCTACTAAGAAACTTTAGTTGGGACCCATAAATTTTCCCGAGGACTCATTCAAAGCAAATATGTGTCCAGGACATGATAAAATAATTACATACACAATGATCTAAACTCTTACATTTTTATTTTTCTCGGTTTCTTTGTTTAATGGCATATCAACTACTGTTGAATAATTAATGACAACGCTATCCTTGTAGAGGAATAGTAAGTAAAGTTGGTAAAGTGGCCTATTATTTGTATCGGACAGCAAGTCTATTGCTAGACTAGGGAGATTGTTTTATCTCTGAGGGGGAGTGCTACACCTACTATCAGCTCCCCACTTTACTGCAAACTGTGCTACTCATGTACTGAGTTGGCATGAGCTGGTATCAAAACCCACAACCTTATGATTCCTAGGTGGATGCTCTACCGATTAAGTGGTACTATTTAATCCATAGATGGGGGGGGGTAAGAGAGGTCATACTATACCCAAGTGTATTAGTCTGAAAGTGAACATAATTGACTTGTAGTGGTACTATTTAACACATAGCCAGGGGATATTCAGTTATCCTCCCTCCAGCTATGGGTTAATAATAACACTATTGTTCTACAAGGAGGGCTGGCTTAGCTCAGTCGGGAAAGTGTCTGGCTGGGAACCTCAAGGTTCCTGGTTTGATACCGGCCCTTGCGAACTTAGTGTATGCGTAGCACAGGGATCTGTGCGGTAAAATGAGGAGCTGATGGTAGGTGTGGCACTCCACCTCAGACACTAAAAAAGCAATCTCCTTGGTCTAGCACTATTGAAAAGGGGATAGGCTCCCTCGCTGTCTGGCTGATACCGATATTAGGCAACCCCCAATGACTTTTTTTTTTTTTCTACAAGGATAGCTTTGGCATTATATAACCCACAAAGGTTGACATGGCATTAAACAAAGAAGCCAAAACAAATAGTTATATTTAATGTATGAAATTTATATGCAAATATAACAACTATGATGGGACTGAGGGAGGATTAGTTTTGCTAAAACCACAAAAATGTTATTTTAAACTTTTACTTAATTAACTGATAGTATTTATAAAAATGTCAAACTTGAATCGGCAAATCTGGTTGGTGTTGTTTGTATAAATAAAGAAGGAAGTGTGTTATCTTTTTTGTGTCTCTTTTATTCAGCTTCATGTTCTGTTTGTTGTTAGCGACATTATGAAAGGATCAATTTACCAAACAAAAGTAGCAAATATTTCTCACCCTTGTTTTGTTGGGGAGTTCATATTTCAATTGTCTGAACACATTTTGTGGCTGCTGACATTAAGAATTTGTAATGTGACTATATATATATATATATATATATATATATATATATATATATATACTGAGTCATTAGAACGGCATCCTTTAACATAAGACTCAATCCACTGTCCTGAAGAAGGTCTAACAGACCGAACTTTATAACATCAACATTACTACCAAACATCCATCCAGTACTACATCCCGTGTTTGTCTACCTTTCTCACACACACACACACACACACACACACATATCTAAATGGATTCATATATCCATGCATCCCAGGGTTTTTCTTTTTTCTTCCTTTACCATAACTGTAAATACATTTCAATAGTTTCTTAGAAATGAATTACACAGGATAGGTTACAAGGTAGGAAGTTAGACAGCTTTAGTTGTTTCCCCAGATCATAAATAAAACCCTGCAATTTGTATTTGTTTTTGTATATTTAATTATGTGGATGCTTATCTGTGATCATCTGGTTTCATGCCTCTCTTCACAGAGCAATCCTCAGGCAAGGAACGAAAGATTTTGAGAAATCAATAAAGTCAAAGATATGAGCAAAAAGAATTATACATTGGTGTTTTTAAATTGCGTAACAGTATGCACAGGCCTTTGGTTATTTTCATATATAAATATGTCAATGTATAAGCATGGATACAACTACCTCATGCATAGATGTGTGCGCACACACAACACACACACACACACACACAAACGTATAATTCATTTTGTCCATATGTTTTTTATTTAAAAAAATTTTTTTTTCCCCAATTTCTCAATCTTTCTTTTCATGCCTGATGATTGCTCTTTGAAGAAAGGCATGAAACCAAATTATTTATTTATTATATATATATATATATATATATATCATCCACAGACACCATGTTTTGACGTTTCACGTCTCATCAGTGTGGCTATACAAAGCAACTACTTCTGACTAGGAGCAAAATCCGCCTGACTTTTCATCAGCCCAATTCCTTAACTGCTCAGACGTCGACAGCTGCCATTAAGGAGCAGTGTTTTAACTGATAAATACATACATTGATGTATATATTTTATGATCGCTAGTGAGATCAAATCTGTAAACAACAGATGATCATTGCTTTATTACGCTGCTAGTGAAAGTCAATTAAAATCGCTCCTAGTGAGCTCTACTGGGTTTTTGGGAGCATATAAGATATATATATATATATATATATATATATATATATATATATATATATATATATATAATAAAAATACCTGGGATCCACAGTTGCCATTAACAACAGACTCAATGCAGAGCTTGATCTCCGAATTTCAAATGCTTCCAAAGTATTTGGTCGGCTGAAGAGGCGAGTCTGGTTCAACAGAGACATCTCCTTGAAAACTAAATGTGCAGTATACTGCGCCATAGTTCTCTCAACTCTCCTGTACGGTGCAGAAGCCTGGACGATATACAAAGCAGATGCCCATAGACTACATGTCTACTACATGTGTCACTTGCGCAGCATATTAAATGTCAGGTGGTGGCAACATGTTTCAAACAGGACCATCCTGAAGAGAACTGGACTCGCTGGCATGCATCAAATATTTGTCCGACACAACCTGAGATGGGCTGTCCACTTAAACAGACTTGGGATGACAGATTACCAAAGCAGATTCTGTACTCTCAACTGAGAGAGGGATAACGTAGAATCGGTAGACCAAAGCTCAGGTACAAAGACAACATTAAAATTTTGGCTAGTTTGTCCCTTCATATCTGATTTCAGAATGGACAATAATTACATATTGGGTTTATTTAAATGTTTTTTCTCATCTCAGATTTGAAGAGGTGAAGTAAATTTATATTTGATAAACTAAGGTTTTCATCTATTTATTTATACTATACTCTGTATATGTAAATATATATGCATACACATATGTATATGCATATTTGCAAAATCTTTATATGTACATTAGAGTTATCCAATTTGGTTAAATCCTATCATGGAAATACTTGATATCATTCAAACCCCACCTTCTCTCTCTCTCTCTATCTATCTATCTATCTATCTATGTCTGTCTGTCTCTCTCTCTCTCTCTCTCTCTCTCTATATATATATATATATATATATATATATATATATATATATATATATAAAAGGGGTTTGAGTTATTGATTTAACATTTTTATATTTGAAGGGTAATGACTTGTGGAAGAGAAAACAGGAGATAGATATAATTAATATTCATAAATTAATTCAGCATAATCAAGTCTAACACTGTATATCTATAGGCAGGGATGAGTTTAGCCTAAAAAAGAAAAAATTGCCTAGGTGGAGCCCTTAAAAATTAGGGCACCATGGTAATGACTGCAGCAATTTTTTTAAATTTGCAAAAATCTTTTATTTGTAAAAAATAATATTAACACAAAATCTTTTAAAAGAAGGGATTAGAATAAACAATAAGCTTTAAAATCCAATATTTTTATTGACAAATAACAGATTATGATGACTAGAATTATTCAATTTTTTAGATTTTTAAATAAATTAGTTAAATAGATCACTAATTAGGACTTAGCCTATTCTAGCGGAGTTTAACAGGTTTGAATTCAAAGTTTTCCTTCTCCTAGACTGCCTAACCAAGGTTAAAGACCCAAGTCTGCCCTACTATTTACCCATAGCTGGAGGGAGAATAGATGGATTCATACCTTTCCTAAGGGTATTAGGGTTATGTGAACTGTAGCTTCATCAAGGATTTGAACTCGGGTTGATTAGTCCATTTCCTGCAACTCTAACCATTACATCACACGCATCCAACTATTAGCAATGATACATTGCAGTAGAACACTTTTAAGAAAGAAATCAAACATTACAACTTAATTTGATTTTCAAGAAAGGTTTTTGCAATGATAAAATGAGTTAATTTTCTCATTTTTTTTTTTTTTTTTTCTTTTAAATGTAAAATAATGAATTTAAAAAGAATTATTTTAAGTTGAAGACAAAAATTGGCCTAGATGTTATATTTTTATTTAGCTTTTCTTATAAAAAATGAGGGGTAAAAAGTTTCTTTTAACCTCCCCATGGACAAAAATAGTGTTTGGATTTTATTGAACTTTGGTCTTTGCTGGGCTCCAAGTTTCTTTTATAAAAGGATGTTGTACAAACAAACATACAAGTAGACAGACTGAATCTTTTTTTTTATATATATAAATATATAATATATATATATATATATATATATTATAAAAAATATTATCAATCAAAGTCTGAAGAAGATACCAGAAGATCTGAAAGACGTGTTGCATATGTAAAACAAAAAGAATTTTAAAAAATCTTCTGAGAACAAATACATTTTGCGGATCTTCTTTTTTTATAAATATTGAATTTTCTCCCATTGGAACCAGAACAACATTTTTTATATATTATATATATATATATATATAATATATATATATATATATATAAATATTTTTCTTTTGATTTTTTTTGATTTTTTTTTAATTATGTATTCTTTCTACTTGTTATTTTTTCAGGTATGTCAAATCCAGCATTGCTGACTTTTTTGGGGTTGGAGAACAAAGCGAGAAGAACCAAAAGCTTTGGACTAACAGACGTCTCCGATACTGCAGCTCAATTGGTAAAATCAAAGATGACCATCTCTGTCGGCTGGCTGATCTTGATGAACCGGATTTTGGCCGTACCCCACAAATTGTTGACCCCTATCGTGTTACTGCCGGTCACCGTACTCCCTTGTCAAGCACAAGCACCTATTACAGAACGGTTCGAGGTGGCGTTCCTGTTCGAAGGGTTCGAAAAGACTCTGTTCTCAAACTGGCATTTAGAGGATTAGGCATGTTGACCGTAAGTGGGATATCTTTTTGATGATGTTATAGGTAAATAAAACAAGAGTTTCATATTTAATAATTGCTTGAAAGCTTGCTCAGATAAGAATGTAGGAAATAGAAAAACAAAGTATTCCAAAAAAAAAAGAAATATTAATTTATTCTTTATGATAAAGTCGACGTTTAAACGTTTCAGTTTATATTAGATCTTCGTCAGGACATTAAGTACGCCAACTTAGATGTTTGATATTGTTTTTTAAAACAAGTTTTAATAAATACATGCCCAGTATTATATATAGTTTTTTTAATCTTAATATATATTTAAAGTTATCTAACGTATAAAGTTTTACGCGAAAATTATTTACAAACAAGAAATAGTCATTTTGTTAGTATCAAGAGCTTAACTAAAAAGTTAAAATAAATACATAGGATTTTGTGTAAAATATCAAAAATGATTATTTAATTAATAATCAACATTTTATTTGAGGGAGGGGGGCAGAACTAAGTTTCCATTTCAAATTATTTTTTTCTTTTTTTCTTATTCTTTAATGAATTTGATTTTACTTATGATACAAACCCACTGACATTGAATTTTTAACTCCCACCCACTTAGACAATATCCTTCAAAAATTAATTTTTCCACCGCCTGGAAGACATTTTGTTTTTTTGCTTGTAATAATAATATAATTTTCAATTTCATTTCTAGTGTGTTATTTCATGTATTTATTACTGATTAATTTGGAGTTATATTTTACTAGGCTGATTAGACTTTCAGACCATCCTGAACTGAAACAATCATACTTAAGGAAATGTTTTTGAAAACTGCTAAAATAATTATTTTTGTTGGTTATTAAAGAGTTAAACTAAAAAATATTAATCCGGCATGAACCAAAATCTATTGACTTTATGGTGGTTGTTTTGGGTGAAGTATTGTGTGTGTGTGTGTGTATATATATATATATATATATATATATATATATATATATATAAAGTAAATACAACAAACACTCAATAAGGTTATATAAATAAAAACAAATAACTCATAAATTTAACGATTAATCCATGTATTAAAACAAATAAATTACAGTAGTCAAAATGTACTGTTCAAGGTTCAGCAGAATATGCTTTTTTAAAAGTTCAGCACAATAGAGGAAGAAGGGGTAAAGTTCAGTCTTGTAGAGGAAGAGAGAGTATTGCTTATATGTCAGCAGTTAAGTAAATTTTACAGAGGGAAGGATAGAAAGCACGTAATTTAAACAGCAGGCAAATGGTAAGAAATCTACTAACGTGGAGTAGTCAAGCGAAGGCTTTTGATCTGCTTTCTTAACCGAAAGCGGCAGTATTTATATCATTTTGCTAGGCTCCAAATTAGGTCTTTTGAAAACTTCTTGTTTAAGCGGGAAGGTATTTGATTGGTCCAAAATTATCATTTTCATCATTTTTATTTTTGCTTTATACCTGTGCTGATTCTATGCGCTATTCTTTGTCATCATTATTTTTGCTTTTGATGCCTTAACTTCCGGTTTCCATCTTATACATATCACTTCATTTCTAGTAACCTCTTGTCTACAAATTCTCATTTTATGAATTTCTTCAAATTTCTTTATTTAGGCATCCAGAAAGAAATCTCGATTAAGACAAACAGCATTTCCAAGTAGAAGTTATGCACCTGCCAGTTTTTATGGAGATGATGAAGTTAGTATTGGAACGTCACAGGTAAGTAACTGTTAATGACATTAAATAGATACCTTTTTTTTTCAAAAGAATTTTCATAAAATTGTTGAAAATTTAATTTTCAGCTCTTATGAAAAATATTCCTTTTTATAAAACCTTTTTTTTTTTTTTTTTTTTGATATGTCTTTGCAAAAGACTGTCACTGATTTCATTTGTTATAAAAATCTAGTAATTAAGAATTAACTACTAAGTGGTAGGTGTGGCACTCTACCTCAGAAAAAAACAATCTCCTTTGTCTAGCACTCATGAAAAAGGATTGACTCCCCCGCTATCTGGCTGATACTAATAATAGGCCTCTCCACCAACTTTACTTTTTTTTTTTTTTTTACTCTATCTCTCTCTCTCTATATATCTATATCTATATCTATATCTATATATATATATATATATATATATATATATATATATATACACACACACACACACACACCAACCCTTTCACATGAGCAGGATGCGACACAAAGTCTATTATTAATTAAGAGCTTTCTTTCTCCTAGACTGGTTGTCTAACCAAGGTTAAAGAGCCCAGTCTGCCCTGCTATTTACCCATAGCTGGATGGAGAGTAGCTGGATTCATACCTTTCCCAAGGGTATTAGCGCTATGTGAAATGCAAACAAAATTCGTCCAGGATATGAACTACGGTCGACGAGGCCATTTCCTGCGACTAACCATTACACCACGCACCTCCATTATTTTTTTTTTTTTTTTTTTTTAATCTATATATATATATATATATATATATATATATATAATTATGGCTTGGCTTTGTGAACAAAGATTAAGGGGGTAGTTTCCGTGACTGATAAAGCCTGTGCGGGACAGGCAGTCATAGTCCTAGGGGCTGCAGCTAAAGGTCTGGTCAGGGTTTGATGGCATTGTGTTGTGATTCTTCCTCCTATGCCCTTTGTCCTTGAGGGTGGCCCTGCAGGTGTTTTCAAAGTAGACACCATGGATGGTGGTAAGATGCCAGGCATCATGTTTCTCAGGTAGAGGGGAGGCAAATGGTTGATGTTGACAGGCAGCAAGGAATTTTTTCAAGCAATCAAGGCAAATATCCCTCAAATTAAATTTATTTTGATAAGAATTATTTTCATTCATAATTTTGATTTAAGCTTTTTTACTGTGATATATATATATATATATATATATATATATATATATATATATTATATGAGAGAGAGAGAGAGAGAGAGGGATATTTGCCTTGATTGCTTGAAAAAAATCCCTTGCTGCCTGTCAACATAAATTTAATATATATATCTATGATTATTATTTAAAGTTAACCAGTTGTATTTAACCATTAGATGTATTTTTTTTTTTTCTAATTTTTTTAATGTGGCATATTTTTTAATGATTGATTTATTCTTTTGCAGGCTCCACCTACAGAAGATACATTAAGTCTTGTAGATGATGTATTTTTTGATGAACCGCCATTGATGGGAGACACTTTAAAAACATTGGATAAAATCCCCGAGGAAGAGGCAGCTGATAAGTTACCTTCAAAAGAAGGACTGTAAGTAAATATCAGATTGTTCAACATGAAATTGACAAATAGGTAATTTTCATCTTTTGTTGTCCCTGCCTCCTGCCCTAATTGACACTATTTTTAGCGAACCGGTGTCAGGTGAATTTCTGGCCCAACTTAAATATTTCCAAGTCTTGTTTTTGTCACTTTTTTTGTCAGCAAATTAATGAAGATATTCCTCCCCACTTCCTGGTTTTTATCGGCAAATCAATGTAGATATTTTGCGCACATGCCCCTTTTTAAAAAATTGCAAAATCAAGACAGTATACAATATGAAAATTGTTTTGAAGTCAGTTTTGTAAAAATTCAATTGAAGTTTATACAAATCCAATCAAAAAAACATTTTTTGAATGGGGGGGGAGGGGGTAAATATCTACATTAATTTGCCGATAGAAAAGCAACAAAAACATGACTCGGAAAATATTTATGTTAGGCCGGAAATTTGCCTGACCCAGGCTCACTATAACATAGTGTAAATTATGACAGAAGGCCAAAAGATCAAAATTACAAATAATTGTTTTTTTTTAAATAAGTAATTAATAGAAAAAAATGATTTATTCAATTGGAATATACTCCCTTGATCTCTGTTCTTTTATTTTACTTTAGCCACAAATTGCCAATTTTCTTTTGTAATGATTATCTGAATAATTGATAAAATCTTTGGTTTGGTTTCTTTGTTTAATGGCATATCAACCTTCGTGGGTAATTTAATGTCAAAGTCATCCTTGGAGAAGAACAGTTGTGGTACTAACCCATAGCTGGAGGACAAGGGGACTGATACATTTCTCAAGGATATTAGTTTGAAAGTGAACATAATAGCACAATTGGAGTTTTAACATGCTTACTATGATATCAGTGTCCCAGAGATGCTAATAGGTATGCATCCTGCATCCCTGGCGCACAAAAATCTAAAAGGACGCTGTCATATCATATTGTCTCAGTGTTTTTCTTTTTCTTCCATCACCATTTCAAGCTAACTGTAAATACATTTCTATAGTTTCTTAGAAATGAATTACACAGGTTACATGGTAGGAGTTAGACTGCTTTAGTTGGGACCCATAAATTTTCCCAGGGACTCATTCAAAGCAAATATATATGTCCCAGGGTGCACTAAATCAAAAAGCTATCAGCATCACTGGTGTCCTGGGTATGATGTTAAACTGCATCTAATGGTGAAGTTTCAATTCTAGAACTCGGGGGAATGTGGAGTATCACTTTATCGCCATTACCCCCAGGTTCACCCTGACCCGGAGTAGTAATACCTGTTAGGGTTCCATTTATGGGTTAAATACATAAAAAAATGTGTATTAAAAAAAAAATTTTTTTAATTGAGTTTGGAAAAAAATATTGAATACCCAACAAGAAACAAAATATCTTTGGCATAAAATAACCCAACAAGGGTTGACATGCCATAAAATCCAACCAACCAACTACGATATTGCATGTTAGCTGTTATACCAATAGGATTCCCCTCATAAATTCTTTGAAGGATTCTTCAATTTGATCCTGATAAGAGAAGTTCTTCCCTGTACAGAAATAATCTGTTTTTATCTATTTCCTTTTATTTTTATTTAATGGCTTATCAACTTCTTATAGGTTATTTAATGTTGAAATTTGATTCATTTGTAAATGTTTGATTATAATGATAATTATTTATATTTTCTTCATTCCCTTACAATAATCTTTCTTTTTTTTTTTTTTTTTTTTTTTTTTTTTTTTTTTTTTTTTTTTTTAAGGCCTTTACAAGGTTGGCGAAGGCAACCACCAACCCGTCTACCCTCTGATGAATATGATACTGTTGATGGTGGAATTGGCCTTAGTAAAATCCGTGACAGTCTTATGAATAAAGTTTTAGAAAAACGGGGGAAACGGCAGCCTGGAATGGGGCTTGTGGGTCGCATGATGCACTGTAGTATCCGTAGTGATCGACTTACTTCTGATGTGAAAGAACAAATAGATGACCTTGACGACCACAGGTATGACAAAATTTACAAAGTCAATTGAAATAATTATCTTGAATATTTCATTTAACTCTTAAGTAACCTTATCAAATGTTGTAATAATTTAATTATCATACTGTGGTATATCCACAGGTCCTGTTAGTTGTCATTATGGAAGGAATTAAGAAAGTCATTTTTGTTCAACAGTGGAATCAAAATGGCTGCTGATGATGATACTGTAATATTGGATTGCTGAAAAAAAACTTAAGTATTTTTTTTAACAAAACTCTTATGCAATTAACATGAGTTTAGAATATTAAAAAAAATTTTTAACAATAAAATGAGAACAACAGTCCAAAAATCAAAATAATGCAAACAAATAGGATGTAGGATAGGATATTTATAAAATATAGATTGATATAAGCAGGTTTACCACATAGGTGCGAACTGAGCTACTCATGCACTGGGTTGATGAGGGCCGGTATTGAACTCTGAACCTTGTGGTTCTGAGGCGGATGCTTTACCAACTGAGCTAAACTGTCTTTGTCTGAAAACATTTGACTCCTCTATTTTTGGCACCAATTCCTCTTTATGTAATTAAATGATTCTGGCCTACAAATAAATATAAAACTTAAATTTAAAAAAAATTCTTATAATCTGTTTATAAGTAGTGTGCACTGTATAACTTTACTGACTAAACGAGGGTCATTTAAAGTGTAAATTCAACTGGAGTTGGAGTTTATTGCACTTTTGTAAGCAGATAAAACCCACCAAAAATACAAATGTCTGCAGCATGAACATTACTACTAAATGACTCTGAAATATTTTAAACATTTTCATGATTGTATGTGTGTTTTGTTTTTTTTTTGTTTTGTTTTTACAATTAGTACTAAATTACAAAATAATAACTTTTGAAAAAACATTAAATTCAAATATTGTCTATGGAATCTGTATGAAACATGGTGGGTTACACATACTTTTTGTACTTACTTATGAAGAACTGTGAAGAGTTCCATAAATCAATTGATTATTGAATTATATCATTTAATCAGTAAAAGTCTGAAAGTAAATTTGTTACTTTTCCTTATTATAAACATAATGTGTATGTGTGATTTTAATGCACAATGACATCTTTTTCTGAGTTATAAGACATGTACATACCAAAACACATGCAACTCCTTTATAATATAACAAATTTGGTTAAAAATAATAGAATCCTTATTGTTTTCAAGATTTTTGTTTTTTCTTTCAAGTCATTCGAATTTCTGGCCCAACTTAGAAATTTTCCAACTCATGTTCTTATCACTTTTTTCAGTAAATTAATGTAGATGTAAATGCCTCCCCCAGATTTTTATCGGCAAATCAATGTAAATATTTTACAACCCCTTTTTTTTTTTTTAAGGAAGATTGAGAGAGGGTTAAATCAAGATTATTATACTTCTTACATATTGAACTATTTTACAATAGCTATTAAGTAAACATATCAACCATGATAATCAAATTATCATACTGTGGTATATCCACAGGTCCTACTAGTTATTAATAATTTGCTATCTTAAAGGCAATAAAGTGACATTCTTTACCAATGAAGTTAACCAAAGTAAATAGTAATAAATATTTTTAATTTGTTTTTGTTTTTTTCTTCTTCTTCAGGCCTTATTTCACTTACTGGGTTACTTTTGTACAAATTGTTGTGTTTCTAGTCTCAATTTCTGTTTATGGACCGGCTCCATTTGGACTTTTTGAAAGTGAATATGCTGAAGCAGTAAGTATTAGGATCAATAAAAATGTTTGACTGTTTTATAAAAATGTCTGTTGGAATAGTTTCAAATTTTAAAATCATCTCAACAGTTTTTTAATAGATAGATTGGCATTAGGAATGTTGATTCGATGTAAACTTTATGGACACTGATATAAAACTTTCAATGTTGGTTAAGTAGCATTATACCTACTACCACAACTTGTAGTCAAGTGATTATCTAGATTTTTGAATAGAAGGAAACAAAAGCAGAAGAATGATCCATCTGTGCAATTGATATGAGAACCTTAATGGGTAATTCCATGTCAAATCATCCAGGCCATGTTACCCACCCCCTTCAATTTTTCTGAAATTTTGTCCTCGGGGTCACTAAAAATGGCAACTTTTTGTAATCTATGTTTGTCTGTAAAATGAGTTCTAGAGCTTCCCTACTCCTAAAGATAGGTTTTTTGCCCAAGGAATCCAAAAATGCTATCAAAAAAGTCAACCAATTTTAAGTTATTGATGATTTCTGATTTTTTTCATAGCAAGATCAATATCTCGATGTGTCATTGCATCTATGACAAAAAAATTTCTATAATTTCACATATAGTGAACATTATTTGTACCAAAAAGATAGTTTGATTTTTGCTCAGAACCAAAGCTACAACATTTTGCAAAAATTCGTAAAAAATTTGCAAGTATGAAGCATCTGGCGAGATATATATATATTTATAAAATGGATAAAAGTAACCTACTCGAGTTTGAAACTCGAGTAGGTTACTTTTATCCATTTTATAAATAAATTTTGCTCTACATTGTATTGAGCACTTTGTATTTGTTTTTTTCGGTCTTAACCCCTGGATACTGTGCGCTTCCAACAATCGTACTCATACCCACCGGTAAGCCACTACTCATACATTAACGTATAGTTATATATATATATATATATATATATATATATATATATATAGTTATATGGACGAAATATAATTGAGATAAATGCTGACACATGTTTTGACGATAAAATGGTACTTTAGAAGGCATTGTATAAACCTGTCATCATCATATCACTATGATTTGAATCCTCAAAAAGAAAAGGGAAAAACAGCTGACACAAGAAATCCGAAAATGCTCACATCATGAATATATATATATATATATATATATATATATATATATAAAGCAAATTCTATAATTGCTGTAAGCATCTTTGAAAAGGTATATCTTAAAAACAGCCTAACGTAATGAACCTTTGCTGTGTTTGATGCAGCTCTGTGCCTTTTTCCTAATTAATTTATAGACTTTGAGCACAAATCCAATGATCAAGTTTATGGATAATTTTCTGACTTGTTAGCAAATATTTGATCTTTAAATTATTTTGTATCAGTTTGTCATTTTAGATGAAGCAATAGAATTCTAATTTATTTCTTAATGTATATCTTTTTGTGACTTATTCATAGTGAATACACAAATATTTATTTTTGTCTTTTTTTTTTCCACGCAGATTCTTATGCCTAATTTGGCAATTGAGTTCAAACGTCACAGAGAAATTGCAAACATGTGGTTTGGACCAAGACAGGTAAAAAAAAAAATTAAAATACTTTTGGAAAATCAGGGTAGGGGTCATATGTAGAAAATATTAGTCATTATATGTAATATTTTAGTTTTTGAACTTTAGATTATAAGATTTAATTTCATAAAAAAAAGATTGAGTAATAACGTAATTAATGCTTTTTAATGTGATTTGTCAAATGTTTGTTTTTATTAAGTGAAGAGTTTTCATAATCTTCTTTTTATTTATTTATTTATTTATTTATTATATAAATACATATATATAGATGCTGATAGGTACGCGTCCTGCGTCCCTGACACACAAAAATCTAAAAGGGTGCAGTAAAATTTTATCCGTGCGTTCCAGTGTTTTTCTTCTTTCTTCCCTCACCATTTCAAGCTAACTGTAAATATATTTTACTAGTTTCTTAGAAATAAATTACACAGGATAGGTTAAAAACACAACTAACTGTTAAAATTTAAGTCAAAATTAACATAAATCGTGTAATAATTAAATTCATTAAAATATATGCCCAAGCCAAATTTTTCAGTTTTTGATTTTTATATATATATTTTTTATGTTTTGTTTGTTTTTTTAATATATATATATATATATATATATATATTAAAAAAACAAACAAAACATAAAAAATATATATATAAAAATCAAAAACTGAAAATTTGGCTTATATATATATATATATATATATGGGGGTTTTTTTGGGGGGGTAAGTTTTTTTTTTTTTTTAGTATGTTTTTTAATATATATATATATATTTGTTTTTTTTAATTACTTGTTAAGTTTTTCTTTCTTATTGAAAGTATAAATATTGCTCTATATATGATTAATTATATTACATTCAGTTCTCTTATAGATTTGAAATAATCCTTGTATAAATGTATAGGTATGCATTGTGGGTATACAGAGGATATAGATGAGCCCAAATAGAATCATCTCCAACTTACCAGTCAATTGGATACTTTTACCACTATTTTTTAAAATGTATTTTTTAAACTAAATTTACTCAAAATAACTTTAAAATTATTTCTTGGCCCTTTTCATTCTCTTAACTTCCTCTTTCTAATTTAAGGCTGATCTCATTCATTTGGGGGCCAAATATTCACCATGTATGCGTCGAGATGGCAATCTCATGAAGGCTATGAAAAAAGATCGTGACCTAGAGCAGCAATCTGCTTGTTGTGTACGCAATGATGGATCAGGATGTGCCCAAATGACAGAGAACAGGTGCAGTGTAAGTATTATTGTCAAACCTCTTCTAAATTTTTAGAATGTTAACTCTTAACTATTGTAACTAGTATTTAAAAAAAAAAAGAAAAAAAAAGTACCCCCTCCCCTCTCCAACTTAATGGACTATTCTTAGCAGCAGCAGGAGCATAGACTTGTATAGACACTATTTAAACTGTTATTATTTGTCTCAGTCACTTACCCATGACTTGCCTGGAGCACTATACCAGACCTTAACTTTTTTTTTTTACTACCTTTTTACGATAAATCGTTCATTAAGGGAAAAGTTATTTACCCTTGGGAAAGGTATGAACCCCCTCACCCCTCCAGCTATGGGTTAAATAGTACCACTATTGTTCTTCTACAAGGATGGTTTTGGCATTAAGTAATCCATGAAAGTTGATATGTCATTAAACACAAAAAGCCAAACCAAACCAAAATGAAGTTTTAAAAAAACACATTCTTTGAATTCAGAGAAATTACAAAATTATTCTACTAATGTAATTTTAGAATATTTAATTAGTATTTTCATAAAAGAAAAATCTGTTTATGCCCTTTTCTTTCTTTTTTTTATGTAGAAAACTTTATCTACATTTTATAAATGGTCTAAAAACAGACCGGGTCCAAATGGAGAAACATCTGGAACTGTATGTGGCCTTGATCCCAAGTAAGTACTTAGTTTTTTTGTTTTGTTTTTGTTTTGTTTTTTATAGGATTTAGATCCCATAAAAGAAAAAGGCTTCACTTGAGAGAGTGAGAGGTGTGGGGGGGGGCAAGAAGCTGGCAATATTCTGCTCAGACTATTACAGATGTAGACTACACTGATGATCTGGTACTTCTAAGCATATACACTGCAGAATCACTGCTGCATAGCCACACATGTCCATACTGTATGGTAAACCTCTAAAATTAGTAGACCTGCTCACATACCTAGGTTGCAATATCTCCTCTACAGAAAGTAATGTCAATGTATGCATAGGAAAGGCATGGACTGCTGTAGATATCCATTACATGGAAATCCAATCTCACTGATAGGATAAAGCAAGAATTCTCCCAAGCTGTAGCTGTATCAGTGCTGTTGTATGGCTGCACCATATGGATCCTAACAAAGCACTTAGAGAAAAAGCTAGATAGAAGCTAAACAAGGTTTATCACATATGTGCTTGGTGGCTTTGAGGGTCTTAGTGTTGGATATGATGCTAAAATGCATCTAATGGTGAGGTTCCAATTCTGGAGCTCTGAGTGATGTTGAGTACCCCTTCATTGCTATTACTCCCAGGTCCACTCTGACCCGGAGTGGTAGTATCTGTTAGGGTTCCATCTATGGATTAAATAGATCAAAAATTAGTTTTTTGAATGTGTTTAAAAAGCCTGAATACCCAACAAGAATGAATTTAAGAATTTAAATTGTCAGCTATTTTTTCAAGTTAGTTGCTCAGAGTGAGAGGCATTCGGTCGTGGGAGGCTCAGGACTTGCTTGTTATTATATATTTTGTTTCTACACAAAAGTAACCCAAAGTTAACTCCCTTTTCCATTTTTTATTTTTTTTTTTTTAAATTTTTTAAGGTATTGCCAAAAGCCAGCTTCCCAAGCACCTTTTGAGTGGAGTAAAGACATTACTGAATGGCTTGTAAGTATTTGAATTTTTTATCTATTTTGTTTGTTCTGACCAATTTGATACCATTAAGTACTTTTCCTTGAAAACTGGTACTAATTTATCCTCAGATCTTTTTACAAAATGAAAAGTGTGTGTGTGCTTTTAAAGGGGGGGGGCAGTTGGTGGAGTGGCCTATTATTGGTATCAGCCAAACGGCAAGGGAGGATATCCTTTTTTTGCTGGCGCTAAACCAGGGAGACTGTTTTTTTTATGAGGAGGAGGGCTACACCTCCCATTAGCTTGCAGATGTTTTACCGCACAGATCAGATTAGCCAGGAACCTTGCCATTCCTAGGCGAATGCTCTACCAACTGAGCTAAACAAGCCACTTTTGTATATAAAAATGATCTTATATATCTCAATCCTTGATTTTTTTTTTTTTTTTTTGCTAGAAAATTAGAAATTTATATGGGGCATGTATATATATATATATATATATATATATATTTTTTTTTTTTCTAGATCACTAATTAGGACTGAGCTTATTCTAGTAGTGACCACACCAAGTGGAGTTGAACAGGTTTAAGTTTTCCTTCTCTAGACTGGTTGCCTAACCAAGTTTAAAGAGCCCAGTCTGCCCTACTATTTACCCATAGCTGGAGGGAGAGTAGTTGGATTCATACCTTTCCCAAGAGTATTAGCATTATGTGAACTGTAACTTCGTCCAGGATTTGTACTTGGGTCGACGAGTCCATTTCCCATGACTCTAACCATTATACCACGAGTTGGAGTCAATAAAATTATACCGACTCCAGTTGAATTTACACTTTATATGGCCCTAGATTAATCTGTAATGTTATACAGTGCACACTCCTTATGAAAAGATTATAAAGATATGGTTTTATATTTATTATGAATTGCAATCATTTAATTGCGTAGGATTCGGAGTCGCCAAAAATAGAGGAGTCGGAGTCAAAGGTTTTGTATTCCAACTCCACAGCCTTGTTATTAAGTCAATCACGGTATGACTAGAATATTGTAAAATAAATTTTTTCATTTTTAAAATGTTCCAAAAATGAGTAACAGCTCTTGAACATTGGAAGATTATGAAGAACTAGGTGATGATACTCTTAAGAAATAAATATTAAATAAGCAACACCAAATAATCAGGATTTACATTTTTGCATTTCATCTTGGATGATTTGGATGGTGTCATTTTTAACCAGAGGGTGTTGCGAGATGATAATGGTCATACTTTTAAAAAATACGAGTATTAATATAAAGATATTTATTTACAATGTATATTTTATTCTGTTTTATATTGAAATTTGTTCAATAAAGGTATTTGTTGTGATCAATGGATAATTTTTTTTTTTACTTTGTATTTTTAACATTTCAGATTTGTGAGGAAACAAGCAAACCCAATCAGTCAAAGGCTAGCCTGATAGATCGGCATATGACCTGTGACATTGTAGCACGCCCATGTTGTCATGGCATCCAAGGTGAATGCTTTGTGACAACTCGACAGCACTGTGACTTTATTCGCGGATATTATCATGAAGAAGCTTACCTTTGTTCACAAGTAAGGATGTTGATTCTTTTACTATTTATCTGAATTTTAGAGATGAGGATTGATAATTAGTATTATTTGGACTATTATCCTCATCTTTATTGTTATCTGTATAACATTTTGGCTGATGTGCCCTCCGGTCTTCTTTGGGTCTTTCTTGTTGGACTCGGGAACCTTCTTTTCAAACTCTGGAACCTTCTTGTCGTAATCAAGAGCCATCACGGAACTTTGAACCCAACCCTTTATTCAATCCATGGGGGTATTCTGTTTTCATTCCGCTAACCATAGCTGGGGCACAGGTGTTAAACTGTGTTAATTATTATTCTATGTTACTGTTGCCCTTGACCAGGATCGAACCTGCAGCCTAGAGATAACTGGCACTTAGAGCTGTCTTAACCCAATGCCTTTATTCACTATGCTATATGTCCAATTGGACAATTGAGTGTGACTTTTGGGGAACTTATAAACCTAATGTCTTGTTTTACCTAGAATATCTATATATTTTTTTAATTATGTATGATTTTTTACCTTGACTCATATTGTGAAATACCTAATGAAGGCCAGAGGGCACATTGGCTGAAACGTTGTACAGATAACAATAAAGATGAGGACAATAGTCCAAATAATCCAAATAGTATTGATCCTTCTAGTCTTAACTTTTTGCTGACTTGTCAAATTATAAGAAATGTTGCATCTAAAAAGACAAAATGATAAAGGCAAAGCATTGTTTTTAGTTTTAATTTGGGAGGTGTGTGGTGTAATGGTTATCATTGTAAGAAACAGACACAGTGAGACAAGTTAAAATCCTGGACGAAGCTGTTTGCATTTCACATAGCACTAATATTGGAAAGGTACAAATCCAACTATTCTCTCTCCAGTTGGTACTACTACCATTAGTTGTCCATTGTATCAGATGATGACACCATGCAAATCTGTTTTCTCCATTTTGACTCGATATCTGGTTGCATCTTGCAAACTGCCTATGGGGATGTTCAAGTCCTCTAGGTTTCTCTTGATGAAACAAACAGATTATCCTGATTATGAAGAAGAAACCAGCCAAGAAGCCCAGAACCAGTTAGAAGAGCTACTTGGAACAAGCTAAAAAATACGAGACAAGATGAGTATAGAAGACACCAGATTAAGAGTGAGTATACAACCACTGGTATACTCTACAGAAAAAACAAGTATGTCGATTTCAAAGTGGCTATGCAACAACAGGAGATTTAAAAAAAGAGCTTATATATAGTTGTACGAGCGAAATGTCCTAATAGGAAAATAGCCTTTTAGTAGAATATTCTTGAGGCTGTGTTTAAAGAGAGAATTGAAAAGACTTACATGTTAAGCATAATCCCATGTGACACGAGGTTGCTAGAGGGGGGGGATAAAGGCCCCCTGTCCATAGACAGGAAATGTGCTCTTACCTCTGTGGAAGCTAGAAGGTGAAAGAGATTTTTAACTGACACTTTCACTTTTATAATGCTGCTTGCTACACAACCTAGCGCTTACTGGCAGACACGAGAGGTAATTACTTCTTGTGTCCCCTAGTGTTAAATAGAACCCTGGCAAGTAAGGAATGTTATTCCTACAATGGTAATAAAACAAAATTATCTGTCTCTATAAATTTGAAAACAATGATACATGTTTATCATTATAGACAATGTCAAATATAATCTTTTACATGTTCTTTAAACTAAATTGATATTTTTCAGGTTGATTGCTTAAGTCAGATTTGTGGAATGATTCCTTTTTATTACAAGGAAAAACCTGATCAATTCTACAGGCTCTTTACAGCACTTTTCCTTCATGGAGGGTAAGTGATTTTTTTTTTCTTTTCTTTTTTTCTTTTCTTTTCTCTTTTCTTTTTTTCTCTTTTTTTCTTTTTTCTTTTTTTCTTCTTTTCTTTTTTCTTTTTCTTTTCTTTTCTTTTTTTCTTTTTCTTTTTCTTTCTTTCTTTTTTTTTCTTTCCTTTCTTTCTTTTTTTTTTCTTTTCTATTTTTTTTATTCTTTCTATTTTTTTTTATTCTTTTCTATTTTTTTTTATTCTTTTCTATTTTTTTATTCTTTCTATTTTTTTTTATTCTTTCTATTTTTTTTTATTCTTTTCTATTTTCTTTTTTTTATTCTTTTCTATTTTCTTTTTTTTTTATTCTTTTCTATTTTTCTTTTTTTTTTTATTCTTTTCTATTTTCTTTTTTTTTTATTCTTTCTATTTTCTTTTTTTTATTTCTTTTTTCTATTTTCTTTTTTTTTTTATTCTTTCTATTTCTTTTTTTTTTTATTCTTTTCTATTCTTTTTTTCTTTTATTCTTTTCTTTTCTTTTTTTCTTTTTTTTTTCCTCTTATTTTCTTACATCTCTTTAAACCTGGGTGGAGCTGGCAGCCTCAGTGGTTAATAGCTTTGAGGATGGAATTTGCAAATTAGGTTCAACCTAGGATATTCTGCATCCTTTTTGCACTAATGCTCTTAGGAAAGGCATAAATGCATTTCTCTTGGGTAAGAAGTAGTGTAGTTTGTGACTGTTAGCCTAGTAAAAGGTAATCTATCTTGGATATTTAAGAATAGGGGCAGGTACCAGATATAAACGAATACACATGTTACATGGAGAGGAGATGGGCACTGCCAGGTAATCCAAATTGCTCTAAGACTGTAGGTGTCAAACTTTCAGACCTCATGGACCACTAAATTCATAATTTTAAATTCAACGGACCACTAATATGATGGGGGTATTACACATGTCTGTATGGTAAAGCATCTGGGAGCTGACGGTAAATGTGGCGCTCCACCTTAGCATAAACAATCACCCTGGTCTAGTGCTAGTAAAAAAGGGATAGACTACCTTGCTGTTCGGCTAATATCAATAATAGCCCATTGGCATTAAATAATCCTGAAGCTTGATATGGTATTACTAGCAAAAATTCATATTCGTTATTTTTTAATCATATCTTGTTAAAAAATTTGAAGAAAAAACCCATCATCTTCATGATATATAATTACTCCTTTAATGAGGGCAATAACATACAGTATCTTTTGTTTATTTATTTATACTAGCAAATATATGCACCCTCCAGGTGCAAGTATTAACTTTTAATATAATAAATATCATATTAAATTAGAAAGGCTAATAAAACTGAATAAAAATGCAGATAAAATGATTTGGAAGAGGGGGGTATGATTGAAAAATAGAACAACTTTGAAACTAACTCTTCCATCATTTTCCATTACTCCCGTCTTTCATTGGTAAATTTTCCTAATTTAACTATTTAGTTAAAATAGGAAGTAAAGAATAATATTACAGTTATTTATTCTTGTTAATGGATTTCTTTTAAGATTTATCCCCAAGATTTTTGCTCATACTCATTAAGATAACACCAAACAATTAGAAATCAATAATACTAAGCACATATTTATTAAAATCAAATTTTTAATATCAATATGCAAATTAGCCTTCCCATTCACACTGTAAACCGCTATTTTCTTGTATATATAAGGACAACTGCCTGTTATTAGCATGTAGATATGGTCAACAGTATTAATAATGTAAAACAATTTTATTAATAATTGAGGTTTGAATAAAAATAAAATCATGGAGAATGTCATGTAAATAACAAAGGGAATTGTGACTTGTATAGTAATATAGTTTCGGTTACAGACAGACAAACCCACAATCTCCATTATAATAAGATATGTGTGTGTGTGTGTGTGTGTGCTGATAGCTTTTTAATTTACTGTGTCCTGGGACACATGTATATGATTTGAATGAGTCCCCAGGAAATTTGATGGGTCCCAACTAAAGTTTCTTTATAAATTATAGTGTTTTTTTTATTTATGAATAACTAAACCCCTACCTTGTACCCCATACAGTGTAATTTGTTTCAAAGAAAATATTGAAATGTATTTACAGTTAGCTGGAAATTGTGTTGGAAGAAAAAACACTGGGACGCATGGATACAATTTTTATGCGTCAGTGACGCAGGATGCATACCTATCAGCATCTGTGTGTGTGTGTGTGTGTGTGTATATATATATATATATATATATATATATATATGACACATTCTGTCTATCAGAGACAAGAAAAGAGCAAAGTTCAATAAAATTCACACCCTATTTTTGTCTGAGAAGAGGTTAAAACAAACGTTTTACCCCTCAAAATGATATTAAAAATTAATTTAAAAATTTATTAAAAAAATAAAACAAATTAATAAATGATAAAACATAATAAAAAGCAAATAAAAAAACAAATTGAAACTAATGGGAAGAGAAAGAATTTTTATTAATCTATATATGAATATTGATAAAAGATTTATTTTTAACATTTTAAATCCCAGGCAATGCCAGGTTGCTCTTGCTAGTTATATAGTATTAAGTATAAATGAAAAGTTGAGATTTGTAATATTAGGTTTGTTTTTTACTATTCATTTTTGTTACTGTTTTGATAATCATGTTATTCTGTCTGTTTACATTCCTATTTTGCTAAAGTTTTCAAATATGCAATCATTTTGTATTTGTATATTTCAGCCTAATCCACTTGATTGTCACCGTGTTATTCCAAGGTTTTGTCATGAGAGATGTTGAAAAACTTGCTGGATGCATACGAATTGCTGTCATTTATTTTGGTAGTGGTATTGCAGGGAACTTAGCTAGTGCCATTTTTTTACCTTATCAAGTTGAGGTAAGATTTCTTTTCTTATCATTAATTTTGTTTCTATGGTTACAATAATCCAAATAAAAAATATTTAAAAAATCATGATAAAGATATAATCTCTGTATGATTTTGTCTCTCAGACATAGTTTGAATAAATCAATTCTTTTGGTATTTAATCAAACATATCGTTTTGTCTGAATTTTTATATTAGGCTTGATATGCAGTAATGCTGATAGCTTTTTGATTTAGTGCATTCTGGGACGCACATATTTGCTTTGAATGAGTCTCCGGGAAAATTTATAGGTCCAAATTAAAGCTGTCTAACTCCTACCTTGTAACCTATCCTGTGTAATTCATTTCTAAGAAACTATTGAAATGTATTCATAGTTAGCTTGAAATGGTGAGGGAAGAAAAAAAAGAAAAATACTGGGACTGCGTCCTTTTAGATTTTTGTGTGTCAGGGACGCAGGATGCATACCTATCAGCATCTCTGAATATGTTTTTTTTATTTATTTTTTTATATGCTATTAAAAAAAGAAACCAAAACCAAAGATTGGTCATTAAACCTAAGGATAAAGAAAAAAGTCCTGTCTTTTGAATAAAACACTAATTATCTTGTCTTTTGAATAAACACTAATTATCTTGTCTTTTGAATAAACACTAATTATCTTATCTTTTGAATTGTTTTTCTAAATCTAAAACTTTTGGGATGGTCCCCATGGCATAGTAAGTAACATACTAGACTGAGATACCCTAGTAAACCAGTTCCAGTCACACTATCATTTCTTTGGAGAGATATGAAACCCCTCATCCCCTAGTTTAGATAATACTGCCACTATACTTCTATAAGGATGGCATTGGCATTAAATAACCTATGAATAAATCTACAACTTTTAAGAGCTTTTTACTCATAAGGAAATATTACCATGGTAACTATTTCAACAAATTTCTTAGCTTTAATCTCTATTAATAATAAAGATTTGGCCTCTTTTTGTCTGTAACCAAAACTACATCACTGCTTACATCACAATCATTTCAGGAATTAAGTGAGTTTATCAATGAGCGTTTAATTTATAGTCAGTTCATTACTATATAAAAATATTAAAATTCTATGAAAAATCATTTTTCAAATTTTCACGAAAATTTCGATACTTATTCACCATTTAGATGAATTTGTGTTTGAAATAGTTTTTTCCTAAAAATATATTTGGGGAAATATTTTTTTTTTTTTTTTTTTTTTTTTTTTTACTAGATGGGATTTCATAAAAATTGGGGGGCGGGGGCTTAATTTTTATGAAATCCGAATGAAATATATTTAGATTTTTCTCTAAAGATAAGTCTGAATGATTAAATCAGAAATTTTTAGAAATGTTTTAGAGGTCCCCACTGTCATAAAACAAAACAAATATCTCAGTGGAGTGGATATGATGCTTTTTAAGTAAGTAATTTTATTTTAAATATTAAACATTTTATTTTATTATTCAATTTAATATTCAAGCAATATCTAATTTACTTTTATACCTTTTTTTTTTTTTTTTTTTTTTTTTTTATTCTAGTAATTCTAATTGAGAGAAACCCACTAACACACTCACATTTGGAGTGAAGTCAAAATGACTGTTATATTTAAATACTGATTTTTTTCTTTCTTTCTTTCAGGCTGGTCCTGCTGGTTCTCAATTTGGTATTTTGGCTTGCCTCCTTGTGGAAGTTCTTCAGAGTTGGCAGATGATGAAGAGGCCATGCCGATCTGTCCTAAAATTTGTTGGTGTGGTCATTGTGCTTTTTATCATGGGTTTGCTACCCTGGATTGACAACTGGGCTCATGTCGTTGGTTTTATTGTTGGAATAATGCTTGCCTTTGCCATACTCCCTTATATTACTTTTGGACCATTCGATACTCGCAGGAAGTTGATTACAATTGGTGTGGGGCTCGGACTCAGTATCATCTTGATTATTATCCTTGTCATCTTCTTCTACGTCTCTCCAGTGTATCAGTGCAATGGCTGTCAATACTTCAATTGCATTCCGTTTGGGAATCCTAAGTTTTGTGAGAATATGGAAGTTACGATTCGACGAAAATCAAAATATAACAATTTCTGATGTGCATCAACTGCAGTGTTTTCTGCTACTGTGATCAGATTTTTTTTTGTTTTTTTTTTTAAACATTATTTTTCTTACGTTTTCTCTTTTTATCTGATTAAGAGATTGTGGCCATATTTTTTTTTTTTTTCTTTTATTTTTTTAACATTTTCAAAAACTGCACACTGATGACTTTTACAAATGAATTCAATAAATATTTGTCTGAATTTTTTTTAATGAGGCTTGATAATTTATATCATTTAAATTTTTCAGACTGTTGTCCTCATCTTTATTGTTATATGCATAACATTTTGGCCAATGTGCCTTCCGGCCTTCTTCTGGTGTTTCTTACCGAACTTGGGGAACCTTCTTGTTGAACTTGGTAGCCTTCATGTCATAATCAGGAGCCTTTCCGAAGCTTCAAACTAAACCCTTTGTTTATTAGGGTAGATCTTTCTCATTCCATTAACCATGTTAATCCATTAAGCTATGTTAAGTATTCTATATTATTTTTCATCTGTAATCAGGATTGAACCTGCAACCTACAGATGATTGTCACTTAGAATTGTATTAACGTGTGTCCAACTAGGTGAAAATAACATAGAATACTTTAGTTTAATACATTTACCCGGTCATGATTTAACGGAATGAGAATATTCTAACCCAATGGATTAAATAACAGGTTTGGTTTGAAGTTCTATGAAGGCCTCCAAGTTCAACAATGAGAAACACCTGAAGAAGGTTGGAGGGCTCATCAGCCAAAACATTTTGTATATAAGGCCAACAGTCTGAAAAATCTAAATAATTCAATAAATATTGTTCTTTAGTCTCATCTTGTTCATTTGACAACAGAAGAGAGAATCATTTTAAGAATGAATTCTTTTTTTTTTTTTTTTTTTTTAATTTCTGAAATTGATTATACAGAATAATTCTGTTTTTCTTCCTGGTTGACAAAAAGATTTTATTCAACTTTAATTTTGTTCTATTTTTATTCAACTTGTTTTTCCTTATTCTTTATTTGAAAAATTGTTTTGAATATTTAAAAATATGAAAATGCTCTTATATATCCTATGTTTTTTTTTTTGTTTTTTTTTTTTTTTATATATATTATGGTCAGTGTTTAAATGCTATCCAATTGTGAAAAAAAAAATCTTCATAAGATTTTTTTTCTTTTATATAAATTTTAAATGAAAGTTAAAATTCCGAAGCAATTTTTAAAAATTTTATAAATTATTGAAAATCAATGCAGACACAATTCTTTGTTTAATTTTTTTTATACATTCATAACAAAGCAATCAAAAGCAAAAATGTTTTACAATATGTTAGCATTTAGCTGTTAGGTATTTTTTATTTTTTTTTTATTTTTTTTTTTTTTTTTAGAATAAATATGAACACTGTTTGCAACAATTTGTATGAAAGTGGTTTTGGTGAAACTAAAATGTCCTTTTTCTTTGATTTAATCATGCTGTATTTGTTCATTTCCTTTATTTTTATTTTTTTATTATTCAAACTTCTCTTGTTTAGCTCAGTTGGTAGAACACCCGCCTTGGAATCACAAGGTTCCGGGTTCAATACTGGTCCCCGCCAACTCTGCACATGAGTAGCACTGATTGGGTAATCTGATCTGTGGGGTAAAGTGGGGAGCAGACGGTAGGTGTGGCGCTCCACCTCAGCAAAAACAATCTCTCTGGTCTAGCGCTAGCTCCCTCACTGTCCAGTTGATACTGACAATAGGCCATTGACATTAAATAATTCTGAATCTTGATATGGTATTACTAGCAAAATTCAGATTCGTTATTTTTTAATCATATCTTGTTAAAAAATTTGAAAAGAAGAAAAAAAACATCATTTTCATGATATATAATTACTCCTTTACTGAGTAAACAACATCTCTCTGGTCTAGCACTGCCAAAAAGGAGATAGACTCCCCCACTGTCCAGCTAATACCAACAATAGACTACTCCACCAACTTTACTTAAGGCAAAGTAATAACTAGAAAAGAAAAACCCAAAACCTGCTAATTAGTTATGAGTATTAGAAAAAAACCCATCTCCAGCTTTTTTTCTTTTTCTTTTTTTAAATTTTTTTTTAATAGTAATTTCTTAATAAATGCCTTGAAGCACTTAATAATTTGAATTAAGGGTTAGTTTAGCTCAGTCGGTAAAGCAATCCCAAGGTTCCTGGTTTAATACCGGTCCATGGGTAATCTGATCTATGCAGTAAAGCATCTGGGAACTGACTGTAGGTGTGGTGCCCCACCTTAGCAAAACAACCTACCTGTTGTAGTGCTAGCTGAAAGAAGATTGACTCCCTCATTGTTTGGCTGATACTGACTGTTTGTTCATTTCCTTTATTTCTATTTTTTTTTTTTTTTTTTTTTTTTTCATTATTTAAACTTTCATCAGACAAATATTTTATTTCAACATAATCAATTTTGTTTATATATATAAAGAAAATTAATTAGTACCTCATTTTAGCTAGAACAGATGTGCCCAAAATGTGATAATCAGTTATAAATATTAAAATAAATGTTATCTTTTTCTTTTCTTTTTTTTCTATAGCTTTAATTTTTTAAGTAGATGTTTTGAAGCTCTTGATTTTAATTAAGGGCTAGTTTAGCACAGTCAGTAAAGCATTTGAATAGGAAGGTGCCGGGTTTGATACTTTTCCTCGCCAACTTAGTACATGAGTAGCACAGCTTGGGTAATCTTATCTATGCGGTAAAGTGTCTGGGAGCTGATGGTAGGTGTTACACCCCACCTCGGCAAAACAATCTACCTAGTCTAGTGCAAGCAGAAAGGAGATAGACTCTCTTGCTGTTCAGCTGATATTGACACTAGGCCACTCCACCAACTTAAATAATAATTTTAAATGAAATGTTTTAATCTTTGATATCAATCAATATCAATCACACTGATTGAAGAGAGTTCTATTGATATAAATTAAAAAAAAAAAATTTTGAATGTGATATATGCAGTTTTTTTAAATTTCTGTTTTATACATTTTCTTCAAATTTTATGATGAGATATATTCAGATATTAATGGGAAGTTATTTGGATTCGACTTTACAGGGACAGCCTTCACAGGAGGCGCTGTAACTTCAAGGGCACAAAAAGTATATAGTCTTACGAAACTGCAATGCCAATGATATTCAGATATTAATGGGAAGTTATTTGAATTCGACTTTCATATTGGAAGTGAATTTAACAAGATTACAATCAGTGTATTTTCAGTCTCTATTTGATGAAGCTAGACCAGTGGTTTTCAAAAAAGTTAATAAGTAACTTTTTTTTTTTTTTTTTTTTTCTATTTTTTGTTTTTTTTACTTTTGTCTTTGTTTTTGTTTTATAAAATCTAAATGACAAAATATGTCATAAATACTAAGACAAAAGAACATGTATGTTTTACCATTTGTATTTAATCTGATTGATCAAACTTTAATAAGATGTTTTTTTTACTTATAGATAATTAATTCTTCTCTCTGTTTCTGTGACGGCATTAGAATTTCATAGAAACCAAAGACACGTTTTTATACTAAAATATTTTTGATTTTAATTTTTAAAAATAGTTATTTCATGTTGTTGTTAGCATATGTGAAAAAATTAATTTTGCACTAAAGATAAACTAATATTGTTTTTTTTAATTATAGTTCAGTGAACCTCAACATGAAATAACTTTCTTTTTTTTTTCTTTTTTTTTTAATTGAAATCAAAAACTATTTTAGTATAAAAACGTGTCTTTGGTTTCTATGAAATTCTAATGTCAAAAAAATTGTCTGTTGATTTTGTTTACTAACAACCAGAAATGGTGAAAAGCAAAATTCCGTTCCTTTCAAAACTGATCTCAGCTGGGGTGCCTATTCGTGATTTGATCCGATAATTCAATTAGATATTCGAACATATATATATATATATATATATATATATATATGTGTATAATACCAATCTTTATAATGCATGACTTTTCCTCATTTGAAATAATTTACTTTTTAATTAATAATTATCAAAGTTTGGACTAGAGAGATAATATAGTTTGCTATATTTACATGTAAAGAGTGCTCACTATCACTGACAGTTTCTTGTCGATGTAATTTTTCAAACCATATTTGCATAGCTCCCTAATAAGCTGCCCTAATTTCTAGATGTAGTTGCAGACTCAAGTCCATACAAGATGTATGAATGCAATGAAAATAGTAAATGCTGATAGTTTAAGTGATTATCAAAATCATGAGTTGAAATGTATTTAATTTTGTGTTTGTTGATTTTATTAAATGAAAATTAATACTTCTGTCTCATAATAGTTTTTACATTTTAGTGTATAGAATTTATATACAAATGTAGCAACTGTTATGAAACAGTACTATTTTTCGTTTAAATATTATGTTGAAAAAATATTAGCTAATTGTATTTTCATAAATTGTCTAGATTACATTAAAAAAACAAAAAAACAGATCCGTTTATCTTTATGACATGTTATAAAAATTTGGTGTCTACCTCTTTACTTTCTGGAGTAAAAAAAACTCCAATAAAAGTAAATATAATTGATCATAATTTATCTTTCAGATTTTTCTGTCTGTCTCTTTTTCTTGTTCATCTAAACTGCTGTGATCATATTTCATTTTTTCTTTCTTTTCAGCATATTTTGATAAATTAAAAATACAAAATATCTTTTAAAGAATAAGAGAAACCAAAATTTTGTGTTAAAATTTCACTCCCTGATGTAAAAAGCCTGAAAATAAAATTTTTGGCTTAAAAAAATACAAGAATAAATGAGTGAAACTGGATTTGATATTAAAAAAAAAAGTAAATCTAATATTTTATGGTGATGAATGTAAAAATAAATTTTTAGCTAGAAGCCTCTCATGTAATTTTCTTTTTTTTTTTTTTTTTTTTTTTTCATTGTATAGTTTATATTTTATTCACAACCATAAAATTTTCATTTAGATATCTTTTTTAATTTTCATTGATAAAAATACAAAATATTACAAATTTTACTGTACTAAAAAAAATCTTAAAATGAAATTTTTACAATTCATTATTTGAAAAACTGTATATTTTATTTGCATAACAAATTTCTTTTTTTAAAAGCAAAAGAAAAATCCTCTTCAAAATATTTCTGTTCTCACTGCCAAAAAATCTGAAATATCTGACAAAATAATAAGTGTCTTTTTCATGCATTTTTACATTTAACTTCTAAATTTATGTCACAAATTTGAAATGATAGTCAAGTTTTGATGGAAAAAATCTAATAAAGATATTGAAACTCAAATGGTTCTTCTTCAAACTTATAAATCAATATTTAGACTGAGAAAAAATCTTTTTTTTAATACTTTGCTTATTGGGTGTCTCATGTAATGGTTGTGACCTTGTGTCACATCCCAGGCTGTGGAGTTGGAGTCACAAGCAATTAAGGGGGTTACTGGAGTAGGCGTCAGTAATACTACACCAGCTCCAACTCCAGTTGATTTTACACTTTATATGGCCCCAGTTTAGTCTGTAAAGTTATACAGTGCACACTTCCTATAAATAGCAACTTGAGTCCTTTGTCTATCAAAAATGACTTAATTCAGTTTTAAATGTCCCAAAAAAGGGTTGATATGCCATAAAACAAAACTACCAGCCCACCAACCTTTATAGATAAATAGCAGTGTGTGCATAGACTGAGATTCGTTGGCCATAATCACTTAATTACGTAAAGAGGAATCTGAGTCAGAGTTGCAAAAAATAGAGGAGTCAGAGTTGGAGGTTTTTGTGTTCCAACTCCACAGCGCTGATCACATCCTACCCGTGGCAAACGGGTTGGGTAAATACCTTCCTCCTCTGCTTATTTGTAATATTCAAATGATGTATTTTAATTGGAATCGATGAATTTTGAAAACAAAAAAGAAAGAACAAAATCTTTTGAAATTATAAAATTCTAATAAATGACAAATATTTCAAAAGTAGAATATTTCTCTTTGCATTGCTAAATCAAACTTCTTTTTTTTTTTTTTTTTCTTTTTTTTTCATTGGGGAAATATGAATGTGTCTGTACAACTTTATCTCTAAAACAGCAAATTATATTTTTGTATTTGAATCTGTCACTGCTTTATTTTTTATTTATTCCATTTTATCTTTTTTGTTGCAAAAAATAAAAATACAATTGCTTCTATAACTTCTACAAATATTGTACAGGATGGTCCGAATGTCTTGTCACCCCTACCACTACATATTGTTTTAACTTTGATTATTTTTTGTTTTAATGATATATATAATTTATGTAATAAATAATTACATAAATAAAAAAATCTTTAAAGATTGAATTATTTTCTTGAATTTAGTATTGTATTATGTAATTATTTTACCTCCTTAAAAAAAAAAAAAACAAGACTTTTGGACCACCTTGTAGGTTATAATATTTGAATGTTTCTATGTTAAATCATTTTACTTTTGATACAACTATAATGTTAGTATAATTTTGACAATATAGTCCTATGTGCATAAAATTTTTTTTCTGGCATTATTATTTCAAAGATAATAAATTTAATTATAATAAATACAGAGTATTGTATAGTTGGTATCAGCCAGACAGTGAGGGGGTCTATCCCCTTTTCACTAGCACTAGATCAGGGAGGTTGTTTTTGCATCTGTAGTTGAGCATCCACCTAGGAACCACAATTTTCCAGGTTCAAAACCAGCCCACGCCAATTTAGTACATGAGTAGAGCAGCTTGGAACTATGTAGTAAAGTGGGGATCTGATGGTAGGTGTAGCGTTCCACCTCAGATGCAAAACAATCTTTCTGGGCTAGCAATAGTGAAAAGGGGACATATTCTTTCGCTGTCTGGTTGATACCGACAATAGGCCACTCTGCCTACTTTTTTTTACTCTAATATAGGATTGAAACAAAAGTCTTGTCCAATACAAAATAGTATTTATTTAACCAATTAAGACATTTACATGTCTTAATTGGTTGAATAAATACTATTTTGTATCAGACAAGACTTTCGTTCCAATCCTATAAATGAGTTTGGGGGGAAAATGCATTAACATCCACATAATAACAAAGAAAACCATTCTTATTAAAATATTAAACAATCATACTTTCAAAGAACATTTTTTCAAATATTTCTATTTAAAACATTTCAATTAGATAATATATATCAATTATTTTTTATCAGTTTTATCTAGTCCTTTTATTTTAAATTGACACGGCCATTTTGTTTGTCTATTAGATACTTCAACTACTATGGCCATTTTTGGATGAATGATTAAAACCATTTTATTTATATTGAATTGATTTTTAATTTCTACTAACTTATGAAGAGATACTTTCAGTTTTTTTCTTTTTCTAAAAAAACAAGAAAAGAAAAAACATGAAGTATTTCCAACATTCCAAATGTTGCTTTGACAATTCTAAGTTCTTTTGTTTATAAACTTTCTTTTTTTTAAAAAGAAGGAATAGTTATAAAATATTACCTCTACCCCATAATAGTTATTACATCTACAGAGATGCTGATAGGTACGCGTCCTGTGTCACTGACACATAAAAATCTAAAAGGATACAGAAAAATTGTATCCATGCATCCCTGTGTTTTTTTGTTTTGTTTTTTCTTCCCCCACCATTTCCAGCTTACTGTAAATACATTTCAATATTTTCTTAGAAACAAATTACGCAGTTTGAGGTACAAGGTAGGGCTTAGACGGCTTTAGTTGTTCATAGATAAAGACTCTACAATTTATTAAGAAACTTTAGTTGGGACCCATCAAATTTCATGGGGACTCATTCAAATCAAATTTATGTGTCCCAGGATGCAGTAAATTGAAAAGCTATCAGCATCTCTACATATATAAAGGGCAGTTGGTGTGTATGTATGTCCGGATGAAACTACGAAAATAAAACAATTAACGACAAAGTAAATATATATACACATTAAATATAATTAGTTCTTGATTTTTGTACAAAAATTATGAAAATTTTATTTATATTCAAAGATATTTAAAAATTAAAATTTACCTAGAATAGCATTAAAATTCTACTTAAAACGTCCAGTATTTGTAAATCTCAAAAGTAAACAAATCAAAATACCAGGGTCCCCTATCCTCTACCCAGGCGATGCTGGGTAGCTGCTTCTAGTTATAAATAAGTTTCAATGACTTCTCTATGAATATTAAATCTTAACTTATCTATCTATGTATAAAGGGCAGTTGGTGTGTATGTATGTATGTATGTTATTTCGGATGAAACTACGAAAATAAAACAATTAACAACAAAGTAAATATATATGCACATTAAATATCACCAGTTCTTGATTTTTGTGCAAAATTATAGAGATTTGATTTATATTCAAAGATATTTAAAAATTAAAATTTACATTGAAATAGCATTGAAATTATAATTAAAAGTATCTAGCATTTGTAAATCTCAAAAGTAACCAAATCAATACAACAGGTTTTTTGCCCCACCTTCTGCCCATGCTATGCTGGGTAGCCGCTTCTAGTTTTCATATAAATCTTATGCATATCTTAAATATAAGTTGTAAGGTTGAAAAATATTAAACTTCTGCAGTAAAAAAAATATGGTGTAAGTGGAATGGATAGTTTTCTTTTATTTACATTTATTTTTTTTTATTTTTTAGTAAAGTTTTTTTAGTGTGTTAACAGAAAAAGAACATTTTCTTTAATACTTTCTCCTTTTTTGTTTTTATTTTGAAAAAATATAACTCAGGTTAGACAACATCCTACTCATGCTGATGAAAGTTTTATGAAAAAACAAACGTTTTAATGTTGACTAACTTTCCATCTACAAATAAATTCATCTGCTAGAATACTTTCTTTTTTTTTTTTTCTTATTTACATTTAAAAAATCTTATGCACTAAATGTAACAACAATTATTGGATAGTGGTGGTAATTTATTTCTTTATGCAGTTTTTTTTTTCATTGTTCTGCCTGTTTTTTTTGTTTTGTTTTTTTGTTGTTTTTTTTCTTCATATTTGTTTGTATTATCTCCCCTTCTTTTTCTCTTTAAATGTTGAGAGTGACATCAGTTATTGGGTTTGGCCTTTCTTTTCTTGTTTAAAAGAGTATTGTGAAAATATAAACTGATATTTTGGGAAAAAAAAAAAGTTTTTAAAAAATTGCTTCATTAAAGTTTGTTTTACAAAACCATCATGTCTTTGTTTCTAATTCTTATCTCTGCCTTTGAATAATCTTATAATAATAAAAATTATGTAACTGTCTGTCTGTAATCAAAGCTATGTCACCACTTCCATCACAATTTCCTTAGTTATTTAAGTTATATTCTCAATGATTATGCTATATAATAGTTATTTCTTAATCTTAACATTTTATTTATTAACGATATCTCTATTAAGGTCTAGCTGAGTTAGATTTGTCACAAAATTGCCCATATTATTAATGCATTTAAAATACTGATATATATATACATCGAAGAAATAAAGATTTACAAGTCAAAATCCAGTTGTTTGTTAACAGATGATTTTTAGATATTTTTAAAAAATTATAAAACTAACCCTAAACCCCTAACAAACAACCAGATTTTGACGGTGTAAATAAAAAAAAAAAAGGCCTTATGAAACGAGATCGCAAAAGGGGTGCCTAAAGGTCATGGTCCAATGATTTTAACAAAACTGGGTTTAATAAATAATTATTTGCTGTTACTGATTTCTAATACTATAATATTCACAAACGTATTAAAAGCAATCCTATATATAATTTATACAGAAATCAATTAAAATAAGTGTAATATTTTTATATTTGTTCTTAGTTTTGTTAGCCTTTCTAATTTGATATATTTTATTACATTAAAACTTAAATACTTGCGCCCAGTGGGCACATACTTTTGCTATTAATAATAATGAAATTATTGTGTACAGTACTCAGGTGCACTACAACTCCTCAAAGGTGCATATATAGTACATAGAAAATGAACAGTGTATTAGTCATGATATGTGTGTGTATGGAGGGAGGATATCAGTTATGGTGTTGTTGAATTGCAGGAAGCATGGAGGTTTTGAAGCATGCAGTGTCTTAGCAGCTAACAACTGATGTAGCTAGTTTTTTTCATGCTTCAGCAACTGTTAGCATGAAAAAATGTTTCTGAAAGTCATGGGAGCTGTGCTGTTTTCTGAGTTTGTCAGCAAAAAAATTGGTTTTAAAAATTTAGTCTAAAAAAAAGTTGATTGAAAAGAATTTGGTTAAAAAAATTTAGTTTTAAAGAAATGATACACATGAATTAAAAGAATTTGATTAAAAAATGAAAAGAATTGAGTTTAAAAAATAAAAAATGAACAGGCAGTTAAACAAATCCTTTATCAAAATAACTTGATTCAGCATTAAATGACCCAAAGTGGGTTGATATGCCGTAAAACAAAACCAACCATTTCAAAAGTATATTTAAAACTCCCTACAGAATACTTTGTAAAGTGTAAAATTTCTTGCAGTTTTAGAGTCAAATCCAACTTTAAGTCGTAATGGCTGCCACATCTTAGTGGTTTGTATGTGAAAATTAAAGTACAACTGTAGAAATGTATGTTTTCATAAAGGAATGGACAGATTCTTTGATGGAATTATCTTTAAACTTTCAGAATTGGAAGCCTCCTTCATAAAGATGCAGTAGTACATTGACTTATGAGTGCCCTAACTTACAAGATTTCTGAGTTACGAGCTGTCACTTGGTCAATTTTTTTCTTTGTGTTGTGAACTAAAATTTGAGGTACAAGTGAGCTTCAAATGCACTTATTTTAATAAGTTCACTAAAAACATTTAAGTTGACAAAATTATGCCAAAAAGAAATATTGATTTAAAATAAACATGAAAACATATTGCAGCACATGATTCATTAAACTGTTTTTTTTTTATACAATACAGTGCTATCTTTTTTATCTAAAGAAATGTAACCTCCTTCAAGATTTTTTTTGCTTTGTATTGAGAGCTAAAATTTGAAGTACGAGCAAGCTTCAAATATACTTATTTTTTAAAAATAATGAAATTTATTGTGTTCAGTGCTCAAGTGCACCACAACTCATCAAAGGATCATGTATAGTACATAGAATAATGTACTAATGTTGGGAACATGAATGGTGTACAGTAATAATATGCATGTATGTGTGCGTGCATATGTGTAAGGAGGGGGGACATCCGGTATAGTTTTGCTGAATTACAGGAAGCATGGAGGTTTTAAAAGATGCAGTGTTTCAGCAGCCTACAATGGATGCAGACAGTTTGTTCCATGCCTCAGCAACTCTGAGCATGAAAAAATGTTTCCAAAAGTCATGTGAGCTATAAAGTTCACTAAAAACATTTAAGTTTGTAAATTTATGATGCCAAAGAAAATATAAAAAAGATAAACATTAAAACTTATTACAGCACATAATTCATTACATTCCTATTTTATGTTTTTATACGATACAGTGATATTTTTCTTATTTAAAAAAAACTTTAAAAATTAGGGTGTTTTGGTGGGGAGGGGCTTGAAAAGATTAAGTTTTAAGGCTTTAGTCAGGCAGAGTGAGAACGAAAAGAAAAGGGGCAAACAGACCAGTTGACTTCAGCCAAAACTACCAAAGAACATAGAGAAAAAAGAGTTTTCACTTAGATTGGATTGGAGTGGAAAAGTTGGCCAAGAAATGCCTAAGAATTGCCTGAGTGATACTTTTATGAACCCATAATTGTATTCAGACCAAAACCCACTATTAAACATCCATCACTCCTACAGCTTTAAGTAAGATTGACCTCTGTATTTTCTTTCTTGTTCTATAAATGATTTTGTTGAATTTGAAAAAGAGTCATCTTGTTATAAAACCATCAAGCCGCCATTAGCTGTGGTGTACCAGCTCCTGCAGCAGATTTCTAATTGTTTGAGATCAGGCACAACGTGGGCATTCAACTGAACTTTTAGCAACTGTAGAAAACACAGCAACCCATGGTTGATGGCAGAAATCCGATATAGACAACCATTATCAGATATTTGGTGAGCCCTTTATCTCATTGGTTTGATGGATTATAAATGAAATGAGAACAATTTACTCCAATGAATTAAATAAAGGGTTCAGTTTGAAGTTCTGTGAAGGCTCCCGAGTTTGACAAGAAACACCTCTAGAAGGCTGGAGGGCACATCGTCCAAAACGTGTATATAACAATAACAAATTAATCATTTTATAAAATGGATGATAAATATTTCAATATTTTAATTGACATCTGTTAAGATTTCTGGAACGAGGAGTTATTATTTACTCTATTACCAACCTCAGGAATATATTGTCCTCATTTTGGTTGTGATATTCACAGCGTTTTGGCTGCTGTATTCTCCGGCATTCTTCAGGTGTCCTTTCTTATAATTAGTATGCAACACTCCACTTTGGCCCTTACTTAGACTAGATGGGCGGTTGGAGAGACCCCGTCCAATCAATCGGCTGGTCACATCAAGCCCAAGCACCTATATGATTGCCCCAACTCGATTGTCCTTTTGGCAAGCCCCCAACCCTTTTTATCATATGTGCTAGAAGCTGGTGGCTGAGGGTCAATGTCCTGGGTATGACATTAAACTCTATCTAATTGTAAGACTCCAATTCTGGAGAATGTGAGTACCCCTTTATCACCATTGCTCCCAGGTCCACTCTGACCCAGAGTGGTAGTACCTGTTAGGGTTCCATCTATGTGTTAAATAGAAAATTTGTTTATAAAAAAGACATTGAATTTAAATAATTTTCTACCAAACTATCACTGAATCTTTCAAAATTTTGCCGGCATTAAATGACTTGACGAGGTTTGATATGCCGTAAAAAAACTTTTTTTTTTAAATTCAGTAAATTTAGTACTAAAGCCTTTAGTTAACCCATAATGGTAGAGTGTTCCCATTCTAATATCCATGCCTTGATATGGAGGCATGTAGTATAATGATTAGAGTTATGGGAAATGGACTCGTCGACCCGAGTTAAAATCCGAGACAAGGTTTGCATTTCACATAGCACTAATACCTTTGGGAAAGGTATGACTCCATATATTCTCCAGGGCAGACTGGGCTCTTTAACCCTGGATAAGTAACCAGTCTAGGAGAAGGAAAACTCTGAATTTGAAAAACCTGAGGTCAGTCATTGATTGGGTTTGTGGCATTCCTTGTGCACCAATTCTTTCCAATCGACTGTGCCAAAAAGTGCAGATGGTCCAACACAAGTCTTCACCACTATAAACAAAACACTGGGTTGTTCATTGGATGAACCCTCATGCGTTGAAATCTACGAGAGAGTTCACCAACATCCATGGCTTAGAACATCTTGTATCAATTATTTGGCCTTTTTAGGTTTGGTTTGTCAGATTTTATGGCATGTCAACTCTTGTTGGGTTATTTTATGCCGAAGACATTTTGTTTTATTTATGCTTGATGGGTATTCAGAATTTTTTTTTTAAACACATTTTTTCTATTTAACTCAAAGATGGGACCCTGAAAGATACTACAAACTCTGGGTCAGAGTGGACCTGGGAGTAATGGTGATGAAGGGATACTTAACATTTCCCAGAGCTCCAAAATTGGAACTTCACCATTAGATGCAGTTTAATGTCATACCCAGGACATTTAGTCCCTGTGGATTGATAACTAATGCAGATGCACATACATTTTAATTGTTATTTATTTTAATTTTAATTTATTTCTAAAAAAATTATGGACCATATGACCTTTAGGCACCCCTGTTGTGATCTCGATTCATAAGGACATGTTTTTCATTTACACCGTCAAAATCTGGTTGTTTGTTAACAGACGATTTTTATAGTTTTTTTTTTTTAATTATAAAACTAACCCCCTAACCCTAACCCCTAACTCCTAACCCTAACCCCTAACAAACAATCGGATTTTGACGGTGTAAATGAAAAACATGTCCTTATGAATCGAGATCGCAAAAGGGGTGCCTAAAGGTCATATGGCCCGAAATTACATTCATCATCTGGATACATTATATTATAGATTTGTTTAGTAAACTTTATTACAAAATAATGATGTATAATAATAGTTATAATTAATTTTTGATGATGATAATAAAAATCTTTAATAATAATAATTTTTTTAATAATTTTAATGATAGTAATAATAATGTTTTAATGATTTTTAATAATAATCATAATTTTTAATCATAATTTTTTATATTCTTTAATAATAATAATGAAAATGATTATTTTTAAATAAATAAAATAAAAAGGTTCCTCATTATGATATGTTATCTTACTTTTATTTAGGAAAGAGTGAAGGATTCTAATTAGCATTTCAGAATTATCTCCATTATATCAAGAATTTGGATGATGGTCAATGTGAATGGAGTTGCAAACTTGTTGGAAATTATTTTATTCTCCAAGAGCATTTTAGTGTATTGTTCTAATGAAATGAAAAATAGATATTTTTTTTAATCTTTAAAATCTTAGGTTTATACATTTCAGAAGGTCCCCCTGGGGTAATACAGACAGAAACGGCCTTGTGTCAGTTTTAGCTTGTCAAGGAAACTAAGAGATATATTATACATTTCAGAACTTTATTTCGGGGAAAAAATTAAAGGGAGGTAATAACATGTAACATGTAACTCTCTAGTCAATAAGTGTAACTCTCTAGTCAAAAAGTTATCTTGCTCGCTTGCAAATAAGGATTGCACGATGGTAAGTTCCTTTATATTTGTTTATTTTAATCAATCTTTATTTATTTAGAACGAATTTAACATCTTTACTGAATATATTACATTGTAAATTAATGAGAATGTTTTACAAAATAATTACTATTTTCTTTAAGTTTAACTTATGTATCAACCTTACGGTGTAGGTGAATACGCGGACTTGACTCGTTACGGAATTGTAACTTTTTTCCCATTCACAATTAAGAACAACAAAATTTATCGATGAATATTATTAAATCACTAATATAGGTTTTCAAAACTGCTAATAATTAATACAAATATTTTATTAGTTACTGGAATTTTCAATATAATCTAAATAAATCGTACATATGGGATCATCGAAAAATTAAAAAAACAACACGTGTTGTAAACTAGGTACCACCAAATTTCCCTGTGAAATTTATCCCCCCTCCTATATTTAACAATGAAACTTGCATAAAGGTTAATATTATCTTGAAAAGTTTTTGTCTATTCGAAAGAAGAAACATTAAAAAAAAAACTCCTGATGATTTTTAAAAAAAATTTTAGCTTACGGAAATAATGAAAATTATAAACGAAAAACAATGTTTACATTTTTGCACCGTTGAATCAATAGAAATTTAACGTAGCCAAAAACAATATGACTAGAGGCTTTTTAAAAAATTCTATGAAAAATAAATTGATCATCTGATTTTCACGAAAATTTCCATAAATACTTACCTTTTGATGTTTTTTTTCCTAAAATATATTAGGGGAAATATTTTTTACGAGGTCTAAATAATAAAATAAAATAGGGGGGGGGGCATATTTTATTTTATGAAATATCAAAAAATGAACCAACAAAAAACGATTTTTACTTTTTTTTTTATTAAGATAAGAGTCTTAATAATTATATCAGAATATTTTTATAAGTTTCACTGCCAGAGTTCTTTTTAGTAAAAGAACCATGAATACAGAATTCTGCTAAAAAATATCACTTAAGAAACTGACCGTGTTGTAAAAAAAAACGGACTGTTTTTATTTATTTTTCAAGATAACGGAGAGTAATTTTTCTCCCAGTCGGATAATTTGATCTTAGAATTAACTGTTTTTCTTTGTAACAACTCGTTATGTTCATGATTTATTTTTTGAGAGATTAAAAAAAAAAATAGTTAAAAAATATTTACGTTTCTTCCTTCAATATGGCTTAAACTGATCACGTGACGTATTTTGATGGTACCTATTGTAAACCATTTAACAACCACAATAGTGTACACCAGTCCACTCATTTTATGACAAACTATTTTTTACTCTTTTTTTTTTTCGAGGAATTTGTCAGATTTGAAAAAAATATGGTTTTTGAAATGTGTAGACTTTTTCCACTTTTAAAAATTAATATTTATTTACGATATGAATACAAGATAAAGATAAATCATGTATTTATCTATCAATTCTTCTGTGTGTCCTGAGTATGATGTTTTGGAGTTCTGGGAGTCTGAATTACTCCAAGGTTCACTCTGACCTGGAGTGGTAGTACCTGTTAGGGTCCCATCTATGGGTTGAATAGAAAAAACATGTTTAAAAAATGTGTTTATAAAAAATTGAATACCCGTCAAGAATGAATAAAACAAAACTTCTTCAGCATAAAATAAACCTACAAGGTTATCATGCAGTAAAATCTAACCAACCAACTAATTCTTCCACACAAGCAGGATGTGACACAATGTCAATTTTAAGCAGGGTTTAAAAGTTTGAATTCAGAGTTTTCCTTCTCCTAGACCTGTTGCTATACCATGGTTAAAGAGCCTAGTCTACCATACTATTTACCCATAGCTGGAGGGAGAGTAGTTTGATGCATACCTTTCCCAAGGGTATTAAGTTCTTTGTGAAATGAAAAACAACCTCGTTGGTGGGCCAGTGATGCTTGTAGCTTTTTAATTTAGTGCTTCCTGGGACGCACAGATTTGATTTGAATGAGTCCCCGGGAAATTTGCTGGGTCCTAACTAAAGTTTCTTAATGAATTTTTATCTATGAACAAATAAATTCTTAATAAGTTTTTATCTATGAACAAATAAAGCTGTTGAACACCTATCTTGTACCCTATACAGTGTAATTCATTTCCAAGAAAATATTGAAATGTATTTATACTTAGCTTGAAATGGTGGTGAAAAAAAAGAAAACATTGGGGACGCATGGATACGATTTTTCTGCATTCTTGACGCAGGACGCGTACCTATCTGATGGATGATAAATCATGTACAGACTGTACATGCCTTATATTTGCTAATATAAAGTAAATTTTGTATAAATCCAATTATAATAAAGATAACTGGTATTTGTCCAGAATCACCTGTTCTCAGTAAATTAACAAGACGTGAACATTGATTTTCTACCAAGTACATGACAACAGAAAGGTGGTGGCTGTAGTGTAATAGTTATCGTAATATGAAATGGCAAAAGTTCAAATTCTGGACGAAGCTGGTGGCATTTTACACTGCGCTAATACCCTTGGAAAAAGTATGAATCCAACTATTCTCCCTCCAGCTACGGGTAAATAGTATGGCAGACTAGGCTCTTTAACCTCGGTATGGCAACCAGTCTAAGAGAAGGAAAAACTTTGAATTCAAACCTGTTCAACACCACTTGGGAGTTAATCTTGTGTGACATCCTGTTCGTGTGGAGTAGTTGGTGAAAGCCTACAAGACAACAGAATGTCAAATGTGGCACAAATTTCAGATTTAATGAATGTGAAGGAAGATCTGTATCACAACACACAGTACATTGATCATTGTTGCATATGGGAATGCATAGCTGCTTGGTTTGTTAGAGTCAATCACTGAAAGCATCTTTAAACATTGGAACTGGATATTAATGGAAAAAGGTCTTGTTTTCTCTTGAAAGTGGGCAGGGCACATGTTGAGTTATTATTCAGGGGAAGTGATGCATTATGGGAAGACAACAAGCCAGTGAATGAAGTATGATTGTTTGGTCAACATTCTGCTAGGAAACACTGGGTGCTACCATTCATGTGGAAAGTACTTTTCTTGCATTATTTGGATTTTTTGGACTATTGTCCTCACCTTTATTGTTATATACACAATGTTTTGACTGAGGTGCTCTCCGACCTTCTTCAGGTGTTTTTTGAACTCAGGAACCTTCTCGTCGAACTCAGGAGCCTTCATGGAACTTCGAACTGAACCCTTTATTCAATCCACAGGGGTAGACTGTTCTTATTCCATTAACTATGACCAGAGGTCACATTGGCTGAAACATTGTGTATATAACAATAAAGGTGAGGACAATAGTTCGAAAAATCCTAATAATACAAAATATCGAGCCTCATCTAAAAAATTCAGACAAATTGTACTTTTCTTGTATATTAAGTATCTCAATTAAAGAGCATAAAGAGAATATACTGACTGTACCTCTGCAGAGGGATAAGATTTCTCCCTCCCCTTCAATTGGGGGCCATCTGTTGGCCATGGGTGACAACCTGCAATGCTTGAGGACAGGATTACAGTCTGTGACTCAGGTACTGGGTGGTCCAGTGATATGTAACCCTCCACATCAGCCCTTATTTGGGCTAGACAGGTGGTCAGAGAGGCCCCATCCAATCATTCGGCTGGTCATGTCAAGCCCTAGCAACTATATGATTTTCCCGACCGTATTCTTCAACTTGCTCTTATAGCAAACACTCATCCCTTTTTATCATATAAGTGCTAGAAGGCAGTGGCTGAAGTATTTATTAATACAATTGAAGTTAATGAAAATCATTTCTTAAATTCTTAAATCTAAAAAAAAAAAACAAGATTTGGCATTAGATAACCCACAAGGGTTGATATACCATTAAACCAAACAATTATAAATTTTACATGTATTTGTCATTACCATCAAAATGTTTATTTTATTTATATTTTTCTATTTTTTAACTTCTCTTCTTTTTTTTTTTTTTTTTTTTTTTTTTTTATAGCCACGACATAAAAAGAAGTTCATTGATAAGAAAAATGCTGTCACTTTCCATCTTGTCCATCGAAGCCAACAGGATCCCATGTTGGTTTCTGAAGACTCTCAACATGTTCTTTTACCTGCAGGACAGGTAAGTAATGCAATTTTATTATTATTTTTAAAAAAACCTATTTGCTGTTCTCTTCAGATCTTTTTTTGCTTCTTGATACAGAGATGCTGATAGGTATGCATCCTCCTGACACAATGAAAGTCATCTTTTTAATGATTTTCATCCTCCCATAACTTCTTTTATATTTTTTAATTGCCTTAGTATGATAGAGGTTTATTGTTTCTCTATTACACATTATGAAGAGTCAACAAGTACTTTGCTGATGACTGGGATGAAAGGGATTTTTCTTTTGTATTAATAAATTCCTTTCCTTTATAGTTGAGCAAGTAAATCATACAAACTATGTATCTGGTAATACTTGTTAGCTGAGGCTTTAGAATACACCGACTGCACCTCTGCAGAGGGGTAAGACCCCCCTCCCGCCAACAGGACCACCTGTTGACCATGGATGGCGACCCATGATGCTCTAGGATAGAACCCTGGTGGCTGAGCAGTCCATGACATGCAATGCGCTACTTTGGCCTTTACTTAGGCTAAACAGGCGGTTGACTTTGGCATTAAATAGCACACAAAGGTTGATATAGTAGTATAGTGGCCTATTGTCGGTATAATCCAAACAGTGAGGGAGTCTATCCCTTTTCACTAGCGCTAGATGAGGAGATTATTTTTATGCCTGAGATGGAGTGCCACACCTGCCATCAGCTCCTGACTTTACTGCACAGATCCAAGCTGTTCTACTCGTGTGCTGAGCTGGGGATGGGTGGTATTGAACCCAGAACCTTGTAGTTCCTAGGCAGGCACTCTACCAACTACCAAACCAAATCAAACTTTATCCAAAGCATTAAATTATTCAGGATTGAACAGTGAGGGAGTCCATCTCCTTTTCACTAGCACTAGACGAGGGAGATTATTTTTATGTTTGAAGTGGTGTGCCACACCTACCATCAACTCCTGACTTTACCACACAGATCCAAGCTGTTCTACTCATATGCTGAACTGGCAAACCCAGAACCTTGTGGTTCCTAGGCAGGTGCTCTACCAACTACCAAACCAAATCAAACCTTATCCAAAGTGTTAAATTATCCAGGATTGTTTTTCACATATTCTTTCTTTATTTTTGGTTTATTTTTTATTAATTTTTCCAAACCATTTCCTATTCATTTCAGAATTCGAAAGAAAAGCAATTGGAAGAGCAAAGAAAATTTGGAGTCTATTTTGATGATAATTATAATTATTTGCAACATTTGAAAGAAGCAGATGAAACGTGTGTAATGGAAGAGGTTGAAACATTTAAAGTTGCTGCAACTCAACCAGTTGTAAGTATTTTATTTATTTATTTATTTTTTGGTTTTTGCTTTTGGCTCTCCTGTTTATTTATTGACCAAACAAAGAATTTAAAAATGGAGCTTTTTTTTTTATCTAAACTAGCAAAAATATATACCCTATTGGCACAAGTTTTAATATAATTAAATATTATATTGAATTAGAAAGACTAATGAAATTAAATAAGAACACAAAAAAGATTACTTATTTTTACTTTATTCTATTTGATTTCAATATTAAATTATACACAGGATTGCTTTTGATATGTTTGAGAATAAAACAATAATGTTAGAAATCAATGGCACCAAGTAATTATTTATTAAACACGGTTTTCTTAATACCAGTATGCAAATTATTCACACCATATACTATGTAAACATTTTTATTTCTCAAGGATATATAACACACATTGCAGGATTTTAAACACATTATTGATATGGGGTATTTTGTGGCAAATCTATCTCAGCTAGACCTTTATAGAAACATTGTCAATAAAATTGATTATTTAATAACCACTGTGAATATAACATAAATAACTAAGGAAATTGTGGCATTGGTGGTGACATAGTTTTGGTTAGAGACAGACACATAATCTTCATTATAATAAGATATCACTTATGATCTATTTGAAAAATGATTTTTCAAAATTCTATTTATTACAACCTTATGTTTTACAAGATATTAGAAGTATTGTATATTGCTATTATATTAACTCTGAAAACAAATTTTAACAAAGCTTGAAAAAAAATTTTTCTTTGAGAAGTCATATGAAAACTTGCTGAGGATTTGGCCTTTGAGCAAATGTCTGAGCTAAAATAAATTGTGTGGTCCAGGGTGGAGGACATCTCTACAGGCAGCACCTGCCACTTCATCTAAAAGGGGTGGGGCAGTATTTATTCCCTGTTGCCTTAGACTCCCCCCCCCCCCCAGGGGAATAGCTGATAGGAACCATGCATTTTTAGCACTAACCATCACATGAGTTTCAGTTTGTGCATGGCACCCCAAAAAATAAACCTGCTACTTTTAGAGGCATAAACAAAAAGAAAAATGATTAACAAGTTGGCCACATTTGCTGATGCAATACTTATTCTTGCTCAGTGTATGACTTCAGTACCCAACCAGATATTGGAGTAAAAGGTCATGTGCACCTTTGCAGAGGTATCTCCTTTTGGATTTACCTTTGCAAAGCTGCACAAAATACTTTGATGATTTTTGTGAATAATTTAAAAGCATCTAACTAGGATTCATTGAAATGCTAAGGATATGAGTTCTTTTATAATTATTTTGTCATTTGCAGTTGCAAATAAAGATTTTTTGTTATATTGTTGTTTACTTTGAACACTTCTTAACAGTATTAATGTTTTATATTTTGAAATTTGATAATTAAGACTGATTTATGGCCATTTTAAGAACTAGTACAAAATTTTAATAAACTCCCTCCGGGCGATGTAAAAATAGATTTTTGAAACATATTGCCTGAGGGGTGGGAGTAAAAAATTCAATGTCAGCGAGTTTGTACCCTAAATAAGTAAAATCATAAAATTCATTAAAGGATTAAAAAATTAAACAATTTGAAATGTAAACTTTAAATATGTATTAAAATAAAACAAACTATATATAGATATATAATACCAGTCATGTATTTATTAAAATTTGTTTTAAAAGACAATGAAGACTATCTAATGTTGCATGTTCAAATTTTGAGTGTAATTATTCTATGTTATGACGATTTTGAGTAATGTGACATAAGCAGTGACGTAATTTTTGTTACAGACAAAAACCTGAAGCGAACCTCCATTATTAATAGATATATATATATATATGTATATTTTTATAGTTGTGTACCATATATGGTGCACATCACATTTTTTGACAGTTCTTTGTGTACCATATATGATGCACACTGTGGCCAATGTGTTAAATTTTAAAATTTAATTTTCATAGATCATGTTTTAATTTTCATTTTCTATGAAAGGAAACCAAACTTTCTTACCAAGTTTTGTTGAAAACCTTTGAAACCTTAACCACACAGGCATACAGAATCTTTTTTTTTATGTTTTTATACCTTTTTATCTTTTAAAGAAACCAAAACCTGACCAAAAATTGGTGCTGCCTTCAACTGTATTTGCTAGTACAGTGGAAACAAGTGTCGGATTATTAAACAAAGCTGCTCCACATTCAGGTTAGTAATTTTTCTTTTTTTTAATAAAGTGGAAGATTAAAGTAATCACCAATTTTATATAGACTATGAACATATACAATCTAAATTAGTGATATAGTGTAATGATATATGAGGCGTCGCATTAGTTTTTGAGTCAAATGAACTTTGCTGACACCAGGTCATGTGGAACATACACTTGATTAATAAAATAAAACTTTATTTTAAGTATACATTTTTAGAAAAATACATACTATGTAACATTAAGAATAACTTTAATATTTATTACAGTATAATATTTTTTTAAATCAACTTTTAAGTTCTACGATAAAACAAATTCTTGCATAACTTATTACAGCATATTTATGATTGTTCTATTTTTTTGATTATTTATCGTTAATCTCATTGTGTTCTAATTCATTAATAAAACTTTATCTTAAGTATATTTGTTTAGAAAAATACATACTATGTAACATTAAGAGCAACTCTTTTATATATTCTGTAATTTTTATCACAGTGTTGTTGCTATGACTTGATGATGATGATTTCCTGTATTTCTTATTTTTGTATGATTATCATTTTTATTTTTAAGGCCCCAAAATTGGTTGGGATCCTGATATTGTGGCTACACTTGATGGAGATTTTGATTATGATGATCCTGAAGGAGAAATGGAAGATGATTTCTTCATCAAAGCCAATGAACTTGTTGAAGGAGAAGAAGCTGAAGAGTAAGTTACTTGTATAAACTGATTTTATATTCAAATTTTATTCTCTATATTTCAAAATTCCAAGGTAACTATATGGGAATGATGTGGTCAGTGATTGTACAGAGTGGCCCATAAAAAATTGACACATAAAAAAGTTTAATCATTTAGTCTTTTGAGTCATAATGTTACATAATTGATAGGTTACCCATCAATTGTGTAAGGTAGTGTAGTTAAACTAGCGGTTTCATGGAAAAATACAGGTAATTTGATTGATAGATTTAGACCTGTATTTTGATATTGGCTCTGATTTGACAAAGCCGTGAGAAACTTAGTTTAGGGAAATCAGATTTGGCTGGGTGACTGGATGAGTAAGGTTTATGATTGTGTCTCATCCAAAAAGCCATTTCTCTCGTGTGTTTGATTTGATCAGGGTTTTATAAAATAGAATATGAGCTCTAAGTAAAACAAAGTATTGTGTTCATTAATTAAAAACAAGTAACAGACACAGGACAAGAGGTCCCAATGAAAAACCCAAAGAAATCAACAAGATGTCCAAAACCAGCTATCAAGACCAAGTACCAGTCCAGCTACAATAGATAACTGCTACCCAGATCCATAGAAGGAGATAAGTATACAAGCTATGTCCTCACAAAAAATGACTATGCAACAATAAAATATAATACAAGGAAATATATGTAACTTGACATTTTCAATTTGCTTAGGTTACTTATAATGTCTGAAAAATCAAAATAAAAAAAAATCATGATGTAATGGTTTGTCTTGCAGATCTATTATTACTGAATAGCAAGTTCAATCCTCACTGGATGCCCCATAAAAAAAAAATCTCTATGTAAAAAAGACCTTGTGTTAATCCGGCCTGGTGGGAGGTCTGGAAAAAGAATTTTTTAAAAATTCCACCCTATACTTTTAGGGTGTTACAAGTTCATTACAAAACAGTTGGAGGTGTGTGGTGTAATGGTTAGAGTTGTAGGAAATGGACTCCTCAACTCGAGTTCAAATCCTGGACGAAGCTACAGTTCACATAGCACTAATACCCTTGGTTTAAAGTATGAATCCAACTACTCTCCCTCTAGCTATGGATAAATAGTAAGGCAGACTGGGCTCTTTAACCTTGGTTAAGCAGCCAGTCTAGGAGAAGGAAAACTGAATTTAAACCTGTTCAACTCCACTTGGAGTGTTCACTACTAGAATAGGTTCTGTCCTAATTAGTGATCTATTTTACTATTTTTTTTTTTTTTTTACTTAATATTATTTTTCTAAGAATAATTTTGATTCTCTAATCTTTTTTCTTCTTTTATTACCTCCCCCCTCCTCTTACAGTGATGATATGGATGATAGTTCAGATGTGTCTTCAAATGCTGCTGGAAGGTCTGATGATGATGATGATGATGTCGATGAATTTTACATGGAAGAAACTAAATCACATTTCACAAATTATTCAATGACATCGTCAATTCTTCCTCGGAGTGAAGTTCTTGTTGATCTTGATGATCAGTTTGAAAAGGTAAGAGATTAATCTTGTTAATTACTGGAAATCTTCTTTTTTTTTTTTAAATATACTTTTACAGAGATGCTGATAGGTACGTGTCCTACATCCCTGACACAAAAATCTAAAAGGATACAGTAAAATTGTATCCATGCATCCCAGTAGTTTTTTTTTCTTTCCTCACCATTTCAAGTTAATTGTAAATCTATTTCAATAGTTTCTTAGAAATGACACAGGATATGTTACAAAGTAGGAGTTAGACGGCTTCAGTGGGAACCCATAAATTTTCCCGGGACTCCTTCAAAGCAAATATGTGTATCCCAGGACGCACTAAATCAAAAAGCTATCAGCATCACTTGTACTTTTAGCTTGGTTGCTTGTTTTGTTTTACAGCTAATCGGCCCTTTTTAGATGATGGCTGAGGGTTTAAATGTCTTGGGTATCTGATGGTGAAGTTCCAGTATTTCTTTTGGAGCTGCCTAAGAACAAACGCTATATCTGTGGAACTCCTGTTTGCTCTGAAACTACACCTCAAGGGCAAAAGGCATAGGAGGAAGATTGTCTCAACCCTATTGCTCTTATGGCAAGCCCCCAACTCTTTTTATTATATATGTGCTAGAAGGCAGTAGCTGAGTGTCTTAGGTATGACGTTAAACTGCATCTAATGGTAAAGTTCAGATTCTGGAGAGTGTTTAGTACCCTTTGATTTCCATTATTCGCAGGTCTACTCTGACCCGGAGTGGTAGTACTTGTTAGGGTCCCATTTGTGGGTTCAATAGAACAAAATGAGTTCTAAAAACATTTGTTCTAGCGTGAGCTGTTGCTTTCAGCATGACCTGCCCGTAAACCTTTAGTTTTTAGGTTTGTGTTTGCATTGATGTAAACGTTACAAAATCATTTCCATGTAGTGTCTGACTTGACCATGCTGGTAGTCGTTCCATGATCTGCCGGTGATGGCTGAGGGTCTAAATGTCCTGGGTATAACATTAATCTCTATCTGATGGTGAAGTTCCAGTTCTGGAGCCCTGGAGAATATGGAGTACCCCTTCATCACCATCACTCTTAGGTCCACTCTGACCTGGAGTGGTAGTACCTGTTAGGGTCCCATCTATTGATAAAAAAAAAAATGAGTTTAAAATGAAAAAATTTAATTGAAAAAAATGTTGAACCTGACCAGACCTTCAGCTACTGTGACTATGCCGGCTGAAATGTTGTACAGATAACAATGACGATGAGGACAATATGCCTTATCAGCCATGAACATGCCTGCAGTCAATGTGAACCATCCCCTTAATCTTTGTTCAAATTGTGAATTTTACTGGGGAAAAACATTGATTTATATAATTCATTTTTTGTTTTGTATTTTTGTTGTCTTTCAGCATGACCATAAACCCTTATATTCCATCCATAAGCATCATTTAATGTTTTTTATCCATATTATGAAAAGTTTTAAAAATATCAAAAAATCTATTAATTCATTTTTTAGTATTATTTGGATTATTCGGACTAGTGTCCTCATCTTCATTGTTATCTGTACAACATTTCAGCTAATGTGCCCTCCGGCCATCTTCAGGTATTTCTTGTCAGACTCGGGAACCTTCTTTTTGAACTCAGAAACCTTCTATTTGAACTCGGGAACCTTCTTGTCATAATCAGGGGCCATCACAAGTCTGACAAGAAATACTTGAAGAAGGCCGGAGGGCACATCGGCTGAAACATTGTACAGATAACAATGATGATGAGGACAATAGTCTGAATAATCCAAATAATATTAATTATCAAGCCTCATCTCAATAATTCTGAGAAATTCATTTTTGTTTTGTATTTTTGTTGTCCTAACAGAAGATGGAACAATAAACAAGTGTTTATTTACTTTTTATTTTTTTCAGTTCTTTGAGCAATATGATGAGAGTGAGATTGGCGCTTTGGATTTTGATGATATTGATGGAAATGTTGATGAGAATTGTGAACGAATGAATAAACTTCTAAAAGATTATCAGGAAATGAAAGCAGAAGGGTAAGTTGGTTGAACTCCCCCACCCCCACACACTTTTTTTAAAATTTCTTCTTCATTGTCATTGGCATTGCAGTCTTGGTAGACTATATAATTCTTGTGCCCCTGAAGTTAGAGCGCCTCCTGTGACTGTGAAGTCCGATGTTTGAAAATCATTCACAACCACAGATGTCGCATGTGAAGGCTACTCTGAATATGTTGATGTGCCGGTGCTTTGTTGCCGCCGCTTTCTTCTTGACATCTTGGTATTACGCCTGGGTGGCTTCAGATATGAACAGTCCACTACGGAGAGCCTGTCGCCACCAAGGGTGATCCTGAGCCAAATTTTCCCAGCTGGAAGCACCTGAGATCATTCTTCAATATCTTATTATAATGGAGATTCACTGTCTGTCTATAACCGAAACTACATCACTGCTTGCATCACAATACGCATATATTTGCTAGTAAAATAAATGAAGAAAATTTTAGAAATTGCTTACCATTTGCATTTTTTAAATCTTAGAAATTAGGAACAGATTTTTTTAAAGTTTGCTTTAAATAAATTTAAGCCTAAATTTTTAGCAGTTTCAATTTTAAAATATACAGTGGTACCTTGACTTATGAGTTTAATTTGTTCCACTCGTAACTCAATTTCCTTGTCTATCAAATCAATTTTCCCCATTGAAATAAACTCAAATGCCATTAATTCATTCCAGTCCCCCCCCCAACACCCTATTTTTTGTTATGTTTTTTAACACTGTATTGTATAAAAACATAATAAAATAGAATGTAATGAATTATGTGCTGTAATATGTTTTTTTTTTTTTATAAATGATATTTTCCTTTAACGTAATAAATTTGAAAACAAAAATGTTTTATTGAGCTTAATAACATAGGTGTATCTGAAGTTCGCATGTATCTCAAATTTTATCTCGCAACACAAAGCAAAAAAAATCACCAAGTGACATTTCGTAATTTGGAAAACTCATAAGTCAAAGTATCACTTTTTTTTATTTCAAAAAAGAAAACTTTCCTCTTGGGAATAATTTGTTATTTAAAAAAAAAAAACATAAATAATAATAATGTCTTTACTCATAGAATGTTTTCTTTCCGGGCATTTTTGTCTAACATCGATAAAGTTAAATATGACAAAAATGAACTAAAAACTGAATCATGATCTAAAAAGTTGGTATTTACTCAACCTGTTTGCCATGGTCAGGATATGACACAAGGTTGCAAGTATGGGTGGCATCCAGTGAGGATCAAACTTGCTATTCAGTAGTAATAGATCTGCAAGACTAGCTTGCTAACCATTACACCATGATGGGACACCCTCATGGTTTAAAAACTAACTTAAACTTCAAGGAGGAGTCTCCATGGCGTAATGGCTAACGTACTGAACTTCAACATCATAATAAGTGAGTTTGAACTCCAGTTGGCCTATTATGGCAACTTTTTGGGCTAATATCCTTGGGAAAAGCTATGAACCCACTTATCCTCCCAGCTATAAGTTAAATAATACCACTATTGTTCATCTACAAGGAGATGGCTTTGGCATTAAAAATGCCAATGAGGTTGATATGCCATTAAACAAACCAATTAAACTTCAATGTTGACATTTTTGCCTTTTAACTTATTTACATTTATTCATTTTAATTTCTTTTGTTTTTTTTTCTCAAGAAATGTCACCAACTTTTTTGTGCCCTGTCAGTTAGGGCTGTAGAATATGCCGATTGCACTGCTGCTCTTACTTAGGATAGATGGGCAGAGAGGCCCTCTTCGATCAATTGGCTGGTCACGTCAAGCCCTGATTATCCTGACTGTATTGCTTTTGGCAATCCCCCTCAACCTTTTTTATCATATATGTACTAGAAAGCTGTGGCTGAGGGTCTTACTTTAAAAAAAAAAAATTGAATACCCATCAAGAAACTATTTCTCTGAATTTTTGAGATGAGGCTTAATTATTTGGACTATTGTCCTCATCTTTATTGTTATCTGTACCCTTCCCACTACAGGGCATTAGATCTATGCCATAAAATCCAACCAATGAACTTTTTTTTTTCCCCCTCAGAAAAATGGAGGATATTTTAAAAACAGTTACAGTGAAAGCAGTTGACATGGGTGATATATCAAGTGAAGAAGAAGAAGTGGAAGAAGTTGAAGAAGACAAAGGAGAAAAATGGGATTGTGAATCAATTCTCAGTAAGTATTTTCAAAATGGTTTCTTAATAAAAGAAAAAAAAGTTTTGTATAGACATATTTCTCTCCTTTTGAATATTAAGTTTTTATAGTCAAGTTAAAATTCATAGAATGAATTAAATCTTTAATACTTGTAGGAATTTTTTTAAATATCTATACCCGATGCAAAGGGGTAAATAACATATTTTGTCCTATCGTCATTTGGATGTTTATCCAAAGTTAAAAAGCATTTTATACAATGTATATATTCATTTTCTAAATTGACAATCTACATAGCTTACTTAACTAAAAATATAATTTTTATTATTTAGATTTTTCGGATTGTCGTCATCACCTTTATTGTTGTATAGTTATTTAGTAAGCTTAGCTTAGATGTGACACAAGGCCAGAAGTATGGAGTGCCCAATGAAAATTGAACTCACTAACAATGGTCTGAAAATCTAGCTTGCTAACCATTACACCGTGTGAGGTACCCCTTTTATTGTTATATACACAATGTTTCGGCTGATGTGTCCTCCAATCTTCTTCAGGTGTTTTTATCAGACTTAGTAGCCTTCATTTCATAATTGGGAACCTTCATGGAAAAATACAGACAAATAAAGAATATAAATTTTCTGAAATTATTTTTCTATTAATATTTTCATGCCATTCTAAAACAAGTGTTGACATGCTGTAAAATCCAACCAACCAAACAATTCCAAATTTTACTAATTCCTCTTTCTTTCAGGTACTTATTCAAATTTATACAATCGGCCAAAATTAATTGAAGAACCCAAAAAGGTAATCTTTATGTCTATATTGTTGATGAATTTTGCAAAGTTTAATGTTAATCAAAATTCCTTTTATATAACATTTAATGCTTGACTTTAATTGATAAGACTTTTCATCACAGATGAGAATAAGAAATGACATTTTCAATAGAAAATTAAGATCACCAAATTAAGGAAATATCATTTGAATATTTGTTTACATATATAAAAAAATATGATTGACAGACTAAAAAATAAAAACCTAAATTTAAAGCATGTTATTTAGCTAAATCAACCCATAATTTATCAAATAATTTCAATAGTGGAAAATGAAGCCACAGGGATGGGTGGTAGTGGTGGTGTATTGTTTTCATTCCACACTCTTCCAGTTCCTGGGTCTCCCAAAAACATGTTTTGGAAACTTGTATACATCTTTAATAGGTTTTTGTTATTATATTTGAATTTAAACTTATATTTCTCTATATCTGGAGAAGAAGAAAAAATGAAAGCCCCAAACTTAAGATTTTACAGAAAAGAATAAAAAGTTGAAAAAGTTTTTAATCCAACTCTTTTTAATGAATGTCTCCTTTAGAAAGTAATCTGATCATGAATTCTTTCTTGGTCAGTGGCATCTATAAAAAAATTGCTATGAAAGATTGTATAATAGATTATTCCATTTAATATTCAATAAATCAAGGCTCACTTTGGATTATTTCCTTGAATCTCAAACATTTTTCTTTTTTAATTTTATTGCAACTTTTATGGTAGTGTTTGGGTCAGATCAAAGAAAAACAAGACTTACCCACTCCTTTCCTTTTCTTTGCAAATTTGGATGAAGTTTAAAAATGTCCCAAGTAATGTTGACATTTGTAGAAAATTCTTGTCCTTCTATAGAGTATATTTCTTGTTTAAGCAGATTGAAAACTGAATACATAAGACTAAAATAATTTATTTTTTCATAAAATTATATAACAATATTTTGTCAATGTTCAGATCATTTGTACATTTATTTTTAAATAAGTAATATGGATTAAAAATAAAGAATGAAACTATCACTTATTTTAAAGTGTCTGATAGAAAGTCTAAGTTCTAAAAGCCAACCAACAGATGTCATTTAGATTTAGTTGTATATTCTTCCTTATATGAATTTACTTTCATTTTATATTGTACCTTGTAGTATTAGATTAAACATTCATTCATTTTTTACTACTCTTTCTTTCATTAAAATGCTTTGGTCTTAAAACTATTATATCTAATATTACTAGAGTAAACCGACAGTGTGTAAAATTTACAACTAAGCTTTTCAGTTACCATTAACACAATCCATTGGCAGCTTTTGCTATGAATATTAACCTTTAATTTTTCTTTTATAAATTCTTTTTACAGTAAAAAACTGAGAATAATTACATCCTTTTTTCTATTTAATAAAAAAAAATCAATAAGAATGCTTAATACTTATTCAGCTTTTTATCCTACTTAGAAAAATATCATTTTTGGTTTTAAAACTGATTACATATTGTGGACTATTGACTTTTCTACATGAGTTTAAATCTAAATGATGATTTTTTAGACAAAACATGTCATCACTTAGATTTTTATACAAACAAAGGAAATTTCTGTTGCATTGGAAATTTATTCAAATTTTATCATTTTATTCTTTTCATGGGGTTATTTTAATTCAATTTCAAAATGGTTGTTAAATTTCTGTAGACAATCTTTACTTTGACATTAAATTTAATTAATGCTTTTCTTTTTAAATTTTCAGGATAAAAAAATAAAATTGAATCGTATGGGAATTCCATCTGAAAGTTTTTCCAGACCCCTGGGATTGGTTAAGAAAGATCTGGAAGATGCAATGAATTCCTCCGTTATTTCAGAGATTTCAATTAGAGACAAAAATGAAAGCAAAGAGGCAAAGAAATGGCGAAAACAGGCAGTCAAAGAACAAAAAAAGGTGAGAAATTTGTGGATGTACTTATCAATTATTAAAAAAATCTGTTAAAATGGAAGAATATGACTATAAACACCCAAATACATAACTTAATAAAGTTATTTTAATGATTAATTTTGACATCTTAAAAATCATGCTAAAAATCTATTTCTGACTAGAAGCGGCTACTCAGAGTAACCTGGCTAGAGGGGGAGGGGATACCTGGTGTATTGATTTATTTACTTTTGAGATTCACAAATGCTGGATATTTTTATTAAAATTTCAATGCTATTTCTAAGTATATTTTCCTTTTTGAATATAAATCAAATCTTCATAATTTTTGCACATAAAGAAAGAACTGGTGATATTTAATGTTTATATATATATATTTACTTTGTCGTTCATTTATTTTCATAGTTTCCTCCAGACATACATAAACACCAACTGCCCTTTATATATGTACTAGAAGCAGCTACCCAGTGTCCCCTGGGTAGAGGGGGGAAACTCTGCTTTATTGATTTGGTTACTTTTGAGATTTACAAATGCTGGACATTTTAAAGTAGAATTTCAATGCTATTTCTATGTATATTTTAATTTTTAAATATCTTTGAATATAAATCAAATCTTCATAATTTTTGCACAAAAAAACAAGGACTGGTGATATTTAACGTGTATATATATTTACTTTGTTGTTAATTGTTTTATTTTCATAGTTTCATCTGGACATAAATACACACAAACTGTCCTTTATATATGTATAGATAGATAGATAAGAACTCCCTAAAAGAGTTTAAGTATTGTAAAATAATAAAACATTTCTCTCTATATATGAATGCAAAACAGTTTCTTAGAAGATGAACCTCATGATTGATTTGTTTCTTTTTACTTTGTATTTCAGGAAAGAAGGGTTGAAAAGAAATTGAATAAAGAAGCTTTTAAAGAGGCTCATTTGAAACAACAAAGAGAAATTGCTTCAGTACATAAGAACATGAGGTCAATGGTTATATCATGAGATTTCTTTTGTAAATAATTTTTGGATATAAATATTATAAAACAATTTTTGTCTTAACAAATTGAATGTCTTGAAAGTTTGGATTGTATAAAAACTGTTACAATCTTATGGCCATTTTTAGGCTGCAGGTGAGAGCATTTTATGGTGGAGATCCCTTGTGTTCCTTAGTGTTAGGTAGAATCCTTTGGTTGTTCTTTAGTGAAGAATCCTTGTGTTAAGCAGAGTCTTTGGTTGTTCCTCCGTTGCTGAACCATTCATCTGTGGCGAATACATGCAAATGAATGGCTTTAAAAATCGGCGATTAAATAGTTAATTAACCACATATTTGAGCTGTTGATTGGCTGGCGTTAATCCAACAGAGTCTATAGGTTTAAGTGGTGGCTACAGCAAACCTTATATCACAAAAATATTCCAACACAGGTTTGAATTCAGATTTATCCTTCTAGACTGGTTACCATACCAGAGTTAAATAGTCCAGTCTACCATAGCTAGAGGAAGAATAGTTGGATTCATACCTTTCACCAAGAGTATTAGCACTATGTGAAATACAACCAGCCTCATCCAGGATTTGAACCTGTGTCACTGTGTCCATTTTCTATGACAATAACCATTACAATGATGTAGACCATATGGAATCATTTTTTTATAACTTAAATGAACATTACAAAGTAGAAAATTACAAAATTTCTAAATAAACAAAAAAAAAAAAAACATTTATTTACCATTAACATGTTCTTTTATTCAAAAATGACAATTCATTCAAAAATAATCATATCACCATCCTCTGGAATGTTATTGTTCCGCAGATCACTGGATTCCAAAATTTCTGAGGAGTTTTCGTTTGATTCAATGCCAGCCCAGTATAATGCCATGCTCACTATATATATATATATATATATAGTCAGACTACATGAGTAAAAGAGAGTGTGGAATATTCCATTACAACAGTAATGGAATGTAGCAAAGGAGTTTTCTTGAATGCCGTGATAAAAAACATTAAAAGATTAAATGAATCATCAATAAAAGTAAAAAGTAAGAAAGAAATTTGAGTTGAAACAGAAATTGTCTTTTATTTTTGTTAATGAACAACAGTTTACAAAAGATATGTTGAGTACTTATTAATTTATTATGTAAATGCTTTGATATTATTTAAAAGACTTACTTGTTTATCTGTCCCAAAGTTTCTTAGAGGATAAAACTTAGTTACCATCATAAAGTTCTTGGACTGATGCTTTTAGATTTGCTGACAAAGATAGCCTGCTGCTACTATCTTGCCTCGGGATCTGTTTTGACCTTTTTTTTTTTTTTTTCTCGAGCAAGAGGATCAACCACAGTGCGGGACATGCCAAACACCCTACACTATCAAATATTTCTTCAAGGTGTGTGGAGTTTTTGCTCCAATCAGAAAGAAATATTTCAATGCAAATGATATGAGGGATCTCATATCATTTATGAAATTATGAATCAGATATAAAATACATCCATATAAATACTCCTGTAAAGGAAAACTTAAATACCAACTTTTATCTCACATTAACAGTTTTTGGCATTAAATTACCCACAGGGTTATTATGCCTGAAGTAAATGAAATTATATTATATTATATTAAATTATATTATACCAAATGAAGTAAATGAAAATTATTTATACCAATTTGAAGATATTATGAAACTGAAACTTTGATCAAAATGACTTGTTTTGGCATTAAATGACCTGAAATGGGTTGATAGGCCATAAAACAAACTAAACAATTTCTTTTCTCTTCTCTAATTCTATTGCTTAATTCCTATCCCTATTCCTTAACTGTAGGGTTTTTTAAAATAAGATTTAGTGTCAGTTAGTCTCACTTGGGTCTATTTTTAGAATTTATGAAATGTGATTTTTTTTTTTTTTTTTTGCTGATAGGAAATTTTAGAAAACGATTACTTTTAGGTTTTTTTTCTTTTTAATCTGTTTTTGGTAAAAACTGACTTTATCTTTCAAATAGACCAATAGCTTCACCACTGGGGAGCATTTTACAGACAAAAATATATAATTATAAAAATACAATAGGATTTTTAAACATCAAATTGCTATGGGGTCCCACCTATGAGTTGAATAGATAAAAAATAAGTTTTTAAAAACAAAATTGAATACTCTACAGGAATGACTAAAAAAAATGTCTTTCGCATGAAATAACCCAATAAGGGTTGACATGCCATAAAAACCAACCAATCATACAACCAAAAAATTCCATGATTTTTTTTTTTTTAGAAAGAAAAGGGTAATTTCCTTTTTAGTTGTGCCTAGAACTTTTCAATATCCAACCTTTTTTTTTTTTTTCATTTTGCAGACGAACCTGTTCTTTTCCAAATTAGAAAAGTGATCAAAAATTCAAGCAACCTTTTACGTGCTAAAATAATTTTTTCAATTTAATTGACAAAGGAACATTACAAAAACAATACGGAAAAAAAAAAAAGTTTATTTTTATAACTAGATTTCAGAGTGTTTGTTTTATGCATTGTTTTGTTTAGGTTCAGAGTTAAAGTCTTAATATACTTAAACATACTTAAAGCTAGAACAGTGTTCCATGTTGAACAAGGGACATGTTCAGTCTATTCTAAGCCCCATCAACCAGACTAGTTACTTTTAAAAGTGTGCCTTGAGCAAGTTTGGAACTACTGTTCTAACATGATCAAATAATATGGGACTTAAAGTCTGAAAATAAAATCCTATCCACGTTGAAAGGAGAAAAGAAATGAAGAGATTATTAATTCGTTCATAAAATAATTACACCTTTTAATTTAATGGTATAATATTTTCTTTGCCTTTTCCATTGTTTTTTTTTTTTGGGGGGGGGGTGCTTTGAAAAATTACAAGACGTAATGACCAAATAAAAATATATATCGTTGGACACTCATCATATATTTAAGGTAAATTCTAAAAAATTAAAGGTAATTAAAATTAAATTAAAGGTAAATTCTAATAAATTAAGAATTAAACAAGCAAATCGGTAAAATTCCAACGTCCGAAATAGTTTTTAAGAGTTATCTTCTCTTGAGTTAACGGATTTTTGGCAACATTTTAAAGTGTGTCGATGTTCCATCGCTCTTGCGATTCAATTTTTTTTTTCGAATAATTATGATATAAATTCTATAAATAGGAAGGGATGTGATGTCAATTTTAAACGCTTTATTTAAAGAACAATACCTTCATTTAATTTTTGTATTTCAAAAACATTTTTTTTTTAATCATTTTTTAAAAATAGCTGATAATGCTAAAACCATTTGTTATTGTTCAACTTATACTAACAGTCAAGTTTATAAAGTGTCTAAGACGAAGAAAAGCTTCTTGAAAAACTTTAAAACTACCGTATATGTTTTAAATCCGAGATTGTTTTAAAAGAAACTATACTGTAGAGTTATCTCCCTTACACTCAACGTTAAATTTATTCACAATATTTCTTATTAACGAGCCGAGTTACGAGGTGTTGCACAAAATTTAATAAATTGTTAGAATTAAACGAAGTATTAATTTATTTATTTGTTGCTGTTAACCTTAGAATTAATGTACCATTAGTGAGAACCGGGCGGACCTGCTGACTAGAGTTCCTTAGTGATGGTTCATTACTGCACCAAAAGGTTATCGAGTCCGTGATTTCTGTTTGAGCTTCGGTCGCGGAAAATCTCAGCCTTGCGTAACTGACTGACATTCATCAACGCAGCGAGCAACCCAGAGTTTTACGGGCGGTGCATTTTCTAAGAAAGGTCGACTCGTTTCTATCGAAGGAGCAGTAAGGTTTGTCGAGTCGGTGTTGTGGGGCATGTCGGTCATTCGAACTAGTTCCGATGCGTTGGCTGAAAGGAGGGTACCCTGTGGGTTAGACGTGGAACTGACTAGGCATGAAGACAATGTTTTTAACAATTAATCATCTGAGAGGATACCAAAAAACTGAAGAGAAGATATATTTTCACAGGTAAATCAAAAACAAATATCTACAAACATTTCTTACCGTTCCTTGAAATCAAACAATGTATTCAAATGGGTTTTCGTCAAAGGTAGACAAGTTTATAGCAATATGCAAATCCGTCAGATTCCTGCAAGAACTTATCTAGAATATGGTGGCGAATGTTTTGGTAAAAAACGTATCGTTAAAGGTGTCGCTAAAGGCACAGTATTATGACGTCACTAAGTTTATTTGAGATATTCATCTTTATTCAAAATTTAACGGTTTTTTTTTTATTCTGACGTCACTTCAGAGACTTAAATAATTTTATTTACTGATTCTGTTTTTTTTTTTCTTTTTCTTTTTCTTTTTTGAATAATTAAGAATAATTAATTTTCAAAGAAATTTTCATATTCAGTCTCGATTGAACGATAAGAAAATTCGTTACCTCAAAAATTAGGAAGGGAAATTCTTTGAAACAGCTATTCAAGCTCACAAGGAACATTCATTATTACGGCTAACGATCTTAGAACTAATCTGTGTGGTATTTCGAGAGTCGTGGACAAGGAACGTCTCAACTGCAGTCGTTACGGAAAAATCTCTTCGAAAACGATATCTGCCAAGCAAATTTCTGCCTGCCTGGTGACGATGCTTCGATCTGAGTCCGATTTAACCAAGTAACCCCAGAGAGCGTGTCACAAAAGATCATTCCCCAAATAAGAAACTTGCTGCCTCGGAATAGGAAAATAACTATGCCTTCCAATATATTGCCCCCCCCCCTCGATCTAATCCTACCAGCTCCAGTTACGAGGGAAAATCAGTTACTCCCAAATCACGTTTGATGGTATTGTTGAGAGTGGAATGTCGACAATAAATAAGACCGGAGATTTCTACAGATCCGGTTCCACGTGTAATTTGTCTGACAAGCGTATAAAACTAAACTACAATGTAGCGGTTTCCGAGTTGGTCCTCTCAAGTTGTAACTGGAGAATGTTTCACAGTATGTGATCTCTTATAACAGTGACTAACTGAGGGTGCGTGGTGTAATGGTTAGAGTCGTGGGAAATGAACACGACGACTCCAGTCAAGACCGGCTAGATACTTCTATATCGGTGGCCTCGCTCCAGTCCACTTTCTACGACTCTAATCAAGATGGAGCTGGTTGCATTTCACCTAGCACTAATACCATTCTGAAATGTATGAATCCAACTACTCTAGCTATAGGTAAATTGTAGTGCAGACTGGGCTCTTTAACCTTGGCTAGTTAACCATTCTAGAAGAAAAACCCTAAATTCAACCCTATTAAAACTCCGCTTAAGAAATTGACATCGTGTCACATTCTACTCGTGCGGATGGGGTTGGTAAGTATATATACCAGTATCTAAGTTGCTATTAAACAGGACAAGCGCTATCCCGCCCTCTCAATCTACTGGCAACTCATGTTAGGCTTACAGTTATTTGGTGTCGAGGACTCTTCTGGAATCGGTGGATATTAGGAACGCCTACCGAGTCACGATGGACGTTGGTTGAACTTAATCTCGGAGACCGGAAGGTTCAACTTCTTCCAGCCGGTATCTCTGAAATTGACAATGCATCTAAGTTTAACGCAAGTCATAATCGAGATATCCAGTTCATCAAGGGTTTCGATTTTGAGTTATCGAGGCAAGATTAGAAAATCGAGCAAAGACATTTTGGAAAACAAAGTAGTTTTTCAAAAGGAAGTGTTGTTGTTGGGAATCAATGGTTCGTGGACTGTCGATCATTTTGGCAGTTACCTTCGCTTGACTAGCAGGCAACTTTGAAAATATTTCAGGAAAAGATAACTGGGGAACCGAGTACGTAACTCTCTATTCTTCGAGATCATTTGGGGGTCTTTGCTGATCGATATGTTAGTTTTACGGCATTTTAGAACTTGTCTGCATCGTCACTCACGTTCATCTCCTCAGATTTTCTGGAGTTCAATCCGTAATAAAGCGAGGCTTATTCAACAGAACTTTCCCACTGTGAAACCGAGTATTCCTGCAAAATTTTCGTTATCTAGAAACCGAAAACTGATGGTAGATGAGACTGACCTTGATGTCGATGATGTAGATGTCGAGATGCAAGAAAAGTGCCTTGAATTTTTTTAACACAACTCTCATGATTGTCGTCATAGTTTTGTCGTAATAATATTTCCTCTCAGCAAAACAATAAAAAGGGTCTAAAGTCCAAAGAATAAAAAAAATAACATGCAAGTCCGTCAGATTCCGCCAAGAAGTTGTTGTATGTTGCTTGGAGGTAGATTATATGCGAAATGTAACGTTAAAGAAACAAGCAAAACAGTACAAATAATCCAAAGAAGTTTAAGTCGAAATAAAAATTGTCCTTTATATGTGTATTATAAATTGTATCAAATGAACAAGTTACAAAGGTGTGGTTTGATTAATGAATTTCCTTTTTTACAAATTCTTATTAATGTTAAAGCTTACTTGTATTTGTTCACCCGGTTCAAGGAGGATTGGTGTTTGTGAACTAGTCTCTTCGCTGGTCGTTGCCTTTCTGCTCTATACTACTATAAATCTTCCCTTCCCCCGCTTTCAGAATGTCCGTACACTGGAGTTTGGAATTTTGGCATTGGTTAGTCTGGCTTTGTCTATTTTTAGAATACGACCCTTTTTCTTTGTTCAATAAACCTGTTTGAGCATTTTTGAGGGATAAAGATAGTGTGAATTGCTTCCCTTGGAGCGTTTTGGACCCTGTGCTGCTGCTGATCGAAAGGAAGGATATTTAAGACCAGGTTAACCCTTCTACAGTTCTCTTTGTACCAGGACCAGCAGCAGTGTAGTTCGCACCCTTTTGATTTGCCGTTGTTGCGTCGCAGCTTGTGACCCCCGCAAAGAGCCTGACTCCGGAGAAAAGGGATTTGACAGACTCCTTTAATAGAAATTACCATCTACCGAAGTGCAGAGGGTTTTGAGTCCTGTCGAGACTCTATTTGGTTTTCGTCAAAGAATTAAAAGAAAGAATTTGTACTTCCGTGAAACTTTGTCGGACTTTCCATTTCCCTGTCAAAAAAAAGTCTCTTCCACAAAAGAGCAGAGTTTTGAGTCTCCGAGAGACTCGGTTTTTATTGAAGAAAAAGGAAGAAAAAGAATTTTGGTCTTCTAAGAGTTTGCCAGTGAACGGGTTGCTGTAAGAAGACTTTGTCCCTCAGAATTATCAATCTCTTCCAAGAACCTTTTGGTAGCCTTGAGGCTATAAATTCAGTCAGGTGACTGGACAAATTGTGAAAAGAAAAAGGGTGAAAAAGAGAAAAAAAAATGAGAAAGGAAAAAATTTATATTTTTTACTTCTATTTTTGTGTAATTTTGTTAATTAGAAGTCTTTGAACTTCTGCAAGTGGAAATTATCTTAGCCAATAAATTGTTTCATTCTTTTAGGCATACAGCAGAATTTGTTATTTTTTGAGTGACCATTTTGGTTATATATATATATATATATATATATATATTTTTTTTTTTGTAAAGTCGGGGCCCTGTTACTATATAGGGTATATTATCCTCGTACCCCACTTGTACTAGGTTAGCACACGGCCCTATTAAGGTGGGACCACCTACAAGCTGAGACTCATTGGTGGCGGGTTTAAAAATTGCGTCTATCTCTTCGGCATTCCCCCTCAAGGGGCGCCTCAGGCACTGGGCAATAAACCCAGCCCTGCCCCTTTAAATCGAGGGGGCAGGTGTTGCCTGGGGGGATGGCCCCCTGGGATCGACGCTCGTGATTTTAACCCGGGGCGGGCGCGTACACCCGAACCCGTAGGGGTCGATTTTATTTCGAGAAGTTTTCGGGGTAAAATTCCGATACCTGGTATAACAAGAATCTACAGCTTATGAACTATTACAAAGTTATCGGGAATGTGGTGGCGAATGTTTTGACTAACAACGTGTCGTTAAAGGCGTAATTATGATGTCAAGTTAGATATTATTCCATATACAAAATTAAGCATTCTTTTTCATTTTGTTTAATTCTTTTTTTAAATAATTAAGTCTTTGATGCGGCAAACGAAAGAAAGAAAGAAAAAAAAATATGAAAACTTGTCTTGATCTTCGAAATTTGTTTTTTTTTTTAAATTTGATTGTGAATAAACACGGTAACATACGATGTGACCCACAATTGTAATTTTTTAAAATCTGATCGTGAATACTTTCACTCTGACCCACAATAGCGACACAAGTTCAAATTCATCAAATTCTGAGTGGCCTTAGGTTGATTACTTACGATGTCTACAGTTTATTTAATAGTCACCCATTTAAGTACTGAGCAGGCTCCTCGTTGATTAACTTCGGTCATTTGGTGCAACTGGTGTTTTGAGTGTAACTTGACCGCAAGTCCAGTCAAAAATTCCAATATTTTTCTCAGAAAAAAAAAACATAAGCTAAAAAAAAAAAAGCATCAATAGTTAATTAAGACATAGTTAATCCACATAAGTGGCTTCGCTTCGGCCACAGAAGTTAACAACGTTGATCCCAGGGGACCGTCCCCCCAGGCAACAACCTGCTCCCTCGATTTAAAGGGGCAGAGCTGGGTTTATTGCCCGGTGACTGAGGCACCCCCTTGAAGGGGAATGCCGACGGGATCGACGTATTTTTTGCACCCGCCTCCCATGAGCTTCAGTTCGTGGGTGGTCCCACATTAATAGAGCCTTGTGCCCGAACCGTACACGTGGGGTACACGGTAAATACCCATTAGAGACACCAAATAAACTGCGAACCACGTGGAAGAAGTAGTTTCAAAACAATTATTATAAACCAACAAATTAGAAAAATACGTGTTGTGAGTGAGCAATAATTACCAGAAAAATGGCTAAAAAATATCAGCATGGGGTTATTAATCTGATTGTTTTACGAATAATTAAATGTTTAAAGTAATTATTTTAAAGACTTATTACGAAATTTCTCTGTTTAAAATGATTATATCAAACATTTCATTCGAATTTTCTCCATGTTTAAAATAATTAATTCACACATTTAATACGAATTTTCTCCACGTCTAAAATTATTTTTCCCACATTTTATACCCCTATTTCGAAAATTTCATACCAATATAAAATAGACATTTCAAAAATGAAATACAAATTTTCTCTATGTTTCAAACATTTAATGCGAATTTTCTCGAAATCGGAAAATGTCCTGATTAAATCGGAGACAAAATCGGAATAGTAAACATCCGAAACGTAAAATATGGAAGACTAAGATTTTTCTTTCTCTTAGCCGGGGAAAATGCATATGAAATGTGTTTCATATATTTTATATAAGTAGAGAGAGACCCTAGTGCCCTAGCACTAAGTGTAAACACGGTTATAGGATATATACTACTATATAGCTATATAGATAGTCACTTCGCGTAGTAAATTATTTAGCACGTTTAGCTAACAGGTGAGTGACTTTGATTCTTACCGTACGTCTCATATGACAAACTGATTTAAACTCAGATAGACAGACGACATTAAGAAACTATTTATTCCCTTTGGCAAAAAAATTTCACTTTTCGCAGACGCTCCATTAACTGGTGTCGCTACTGTGGAGTACTTCAAGCCTCGTTTTGGCTTTGAAACATAATTAACCAATCAGATGCCAGTAAATGAGTGTCAGTAAACAAAACAACCTTCTCATATGTATAGAAAAGTACACTTTACCAATCAGAATAAAGTTAACTTAGCTGTTTTAGTAATTTGAATAAATACGTTTTCTGATTAGAACACAGCGATAGTCAAATCCTAGATTAGGCTGGGGTTTTTACATCGCGCTAATACTCTTGAGTATCCTCTTTTCTCAATCCCCAGTTATAGGTTAATAATAGGGCAGACCATGTTCTTTAGCCTAGATAAGGCAACCAGTCTACGAGAAGGAAAAATATTAATTCAAACCAGCTGTGCTCCGCTTAAAAATTGACCATGTGTCGCATCCTGCTCGTTATAAATTCAGTATACGCTTCCTTTTTTCCATTTTTTGTATTGGTCCATTTTAAGGCCTATCAACCTTTATTGAGTTATTAATGCCGAAGTCAGTGTTTTCATTTTTTTTCTCCAATTAACTCAGTCGGTAGAGCATCCGCCTCGAAACCCCCAGGTTCTGGTTCAATACTGGCCATCGCCAATTCCGCACATGAATAGCTCAGCTTAGTACTGTGCGATAAAGTTATGAATTGATGGTAGGTATGACGCTCCACCTCAGACGCAAAAAACTATGTTTAACGCTAGTGAAGAGGATATAGACTTCCTCGTTACCCGACTGATACCGATAATAGGTCACTCCACCAACTTTATACATTTTTTATTCAAAATAAAAAATCAGCCTGAACACGAGGGGCCAAATAAACAAATTAATAAAAACTGTTGGTGCTTATTCTGGGTGGTTGAGAGTTCTTTGACCATAAGGCTAAGAAAGCATTCCCTATCATTTCCTCGTCGGTGACAATACCCTCCCCTAACGATGGAGAGCCATCATTGAAAGCCAATGCCACATTTAATCTCAGGTTGGGAGGTACTTCCCTATACATATGAGAAGGGGGTTTTGTTTACTCATACTCATTTACTGACACTGACACTAGTATGAGGCAACCTGAGAGAATCAAAGTAACTCATAATTATCTATTTGCTATGCGAAGTGACTATCTCTCCTATAACCGTGCTTACACTTACTGTATCAGAGCCTGTGCTAGTGTCTCATGGGCCTCTCCAAATCTATGATACTACTCTATTGTACGTTAATTTTTTATAAACTATAAAATATATGAAACACATTTCATACGGCTTTTCTTTATGTTTAAGAATTATTTCAAACATTTCATACGAATTTTCTCTATATTGAAGAATGTCCATGTTGAGACAAAATCGGAATAGTACCTGAACGTTTAAACATCCGAAACGTAAAATATGATATGGTAACGTTCTCTGTGACCAACAAATTAACAGGTGTCCATAGTCGAGTCAGAGACATAGGCGGACTTAGATTGATCTATATTTTGTGAGGAAAAGAACATGAGTAGATACAAAATTGGAAGATTTTAATTTCTTAAGAGGATTATATCATGTTTATTTTTGTGTTTAACTCAATGGTTCAGCCGATATATTCTTCGGCTTTCCTCGCTTATACAATAGAATCTATCTGGATGCTGGTGTGCTCAATTCAAGCAAGGAAATAAGAATTGACGAAAAGAAATGAATAAATAAATACAACAAGAAGGAAGAGTCTATAAATCCTCAACGTCAGATAAATTGTATCCAGACTGGGAGCATTCTGATTATTTTGAGGTCATTGTGCAATCAAGTAACTTTTCTAAGGCTGAAACGTCTATTCTGATTCGTTTCTCCCTGTCACTTTCATCCTCTATATATATATCTTAATTACCTCCTTGTTATATATGTTAGTTTCTCGGTGAGCATGGAGAGTAATATTGGTGAGTTATGAAACGTATACGTTTCATAAACTGCGAGCCGGGCCAAAATCTTGGCTCTTAATAATTTTAAATTAGGTCAAAGGCTCTCTTTCTTAGAAATCTTACAAAAATGATTTTAATTTTTTTTTAATTTCTCAAGTCGTATTTATTTATATTCTTTTTTAATTTAATTCGTTTTGCAAACTCATTTTTCCGTAATCCTAATTATCTACCCAGAGTTCAATGGTTGACCCAACGTGTCACGTTATATATATATATATATATATATATATATATATATATAAGTAATGAAATAAGCCTGAAGAACATTTAGATATCTGAAACAGCTGTGGCGAAAATAACATTTTTTTAAATTTGAAAAAGAAATATCACACCCGTTCAAATTTAACTTGCTCAGAGTGAGAGTCATATAGGCATTAGACATAGTTAATCCACATTAGAGACATCAAATAGACAAATGAAGGACAGTGAGTGAAAAGAACATTGATGTTGTGTGAGTGAAAAGAATATTTTTCATTAATTGATCACAAAAATTGATCGAAAATATCACAATGGGATCATTAATCTGATTGTTTTACGAATAATTGTCTTTACTTGTTTGTAAATTTTAGCAAGACGTGTAAGTACGGACAAGACATGTTGTACATTCCTGGATAAGCAAGAACAAACTCATAAGTGACGTTCTCCAGTGGAAAATTGCACATGGACACGCCAGTGTGAGCCAGCCATCCAGCAAGGACCTACATAGATCATCAGATTTGTTGAATTGGAACTTGTGTCGCTATTCTGGGCCTGAGCGAACGTTACCATGCCTATTTATTACGAAATTACATGAGGTAAATTTACCACACGATGTATTGGCGATGAATTCAGTATACGGAACATTTAAGGCGTTGAATTTGCTCAGAATCTGGATTTTGTTGTGCTAAATCTAAGTAAGGGAATAAGAGTTGATGAAAAGAAAGGAATAAATAAATATAGCGAAAAAGAAGAGACAACGGCATTTGGGTTAATTTGAGGTTAAGTGACTTTTCTAAGGCGAAAACATCTATTCACCGGTTAATAAAGGAGTATATCTCAGTTAATCCTCATTAGAGACACCAAATAAACTACGAAAGATGAGCAAGAGCTACATTTTGTTTAGTTTCACAAACAAATAATGTAAATTAACAAACGAGAAAGATACGTGTTGTGAGTGAAAGAATGTTTCAATGGTTGATCACAAAAATTGTCCAAAGATACGAATGATTTATTATCATTATTTTAATTGTTTTTAAGACATCATTTTGGACGATACTATTCTTTGGCCTTCTACTGGCACGTGAAAATTAATTGAAATAACCACTTTAGTTTTATTTATTTCACCATGCGACCAGTTTTAGACCCACTGGAGTGACACGGTGTAATCGATTTCTATTTTTTCCTCGGATTTAGTTATTTTCAGTGGTTTGCAATAATATGAATCTATTTTCGAGGTGTATAATGAAATTTGTTTGGCCTGGAAAAATATTGCATCATTCCTGAATGCACCAGATATTTTTCAAACATTTATAACGAATTATCGACATTAATATTTTTATTCCATATTATTTATTATTCAGATTATTTTATTTTGAAAATGAAAGAAAGCGAAAACATAGACACATACTTGGAGTTTGACAAAGAGTTGAAAAGGCAGTGGAACATGAAGGTATCGGTGATATGGATTTTAGATGGTGAGCTTGGAACGGTTTCCAAAGACTTGGATAAAAGCGTGAAGGAATTGGAAATGGGAGGAAGAATGGGAACCATATAGACTACAGCATTGTTGATATCGGCTAAAATACAGAGAAGAGTCCCGAAGACATGAGAACACTTATTGTCACTCAGAATCAAGTGAGGTGTAAAAAAAACTTGCAATGAGTAAAATAATAATAATAATAATAATAATAATAATAATAATAATAATAATAAAATAATAATATTATTATTATTATTATTATTAATTATTATTATTATTATTATTATTGTTCACTCCTTTTAAGTTTTCAAATCAGCATTAGCTGATGGTCTTTCACTGGAGTCTGAGTGACATCAAGTCTCCTCAGGTCTCCAGGACTCTTCTGAGTATTCTGGCAGATTGCAGCAGTGCAGTATTCTGGATGGTCTCAATCTTTCCTCTGATGTCCAGATTTTCCAATCCCTTTTCCAATCCCTTTGAGACCGTTACAAGTGCACCAACTACAATTGGTTAATACCTTTCATATTCCATAACTTTTTCAGTTCTCTGGCAAGGTCCATGTATTTGTCCATTTTTTCGTTTTCCTTCAGCTTCACCCTGTGATCTGCTGGAACTACAAAATCCACCAGTTGACGAGTTCTTTCTTTTTTGTTAATCAGTACTAGGTCTGGTCTTCTTGCTGGGAAACCATCCTTAAACAAAATTAATTTCCAATGCAGTAGTCACATTTTAAAATGCCTATAACACTTTTCCTATTAATTCTCTATTAAGCCTCCACATCCATTAATACAATTTGAAGAACTGGAACACATCACCTGATGATGGTGCTTCGAAGTACCGAAAGTACTCGGGACATGAACTTTGGTGGACTAATCCACGAATTCAACCCAAATATTAAAAAGTTGGCCAGAAAACTTGAAAAAATCGCAAATAAAATTATTAAACAGATGTGTCTGTTGTTTAATTTAACATGAATAAATGAAAAAATGTTGCCCAAACACACACACACACACACAACACAACATATATACATATATATATATATGTGTGTGTGTGTGTGTGTGTGGTGTGTGTGTGTAAATATGTATATATATATGTGTGTGTGTGAGTGTGTGTGTGTGTGTTAATATTGACTCGTTTAGGTCTTAGATCATCACCAAAGGATGTTAATTTCATAAATGTTTACATTTCAACACTGAAAGGTTTATTGACACCATAGGATCCTCATCGGCGTGTGAATTGGATTTAAACATTCCAATTTGCACGTGTTCATAAATTGTTTCGAAAAATGTTTCTTGAAGATATCCTCAAACAGGAAGATTAATCCTTACCTAAACAATGCAATAGAAAAATGATTTAACAGTCAGAAAAACATCGATAAAGACAATGTTTTTAAAATGTTGTTAATATTACTGAAATAAACACAAAATATGTTTTACCAGTTAAATTAAAATTCTTATTTTAGATGATTCTTCCAAGAAATTTCTTACCATTCAAAGAAATCAAACAATGTATTCAATGGAGTTTCGTTAAAGGTAGACAAGTTTATAGCAAATCCGGAAATAGGGAAATTCTTTGAAACAACTATTCAAGATCACAAGAATCATTCATTTTTACGGCCATCGATCTTAGAACTAATTTGGGAGGCAGTTCGAGAGCCGAGGACAAGGAACGTCTCAATTGCAATCGTTACGGAAACATCTCTTCAAAAACGACATGTTATTAATATTACTGAAATATGAAAAAAAAAAAACAGAGAAAAGAGAAAGAGACCAAACAATGTATTCAAATGGGTTTTTGTCAAAGGTACACAAGTTTATAGCAATATGCAAATCCGTCCAATTCCGTCAAGAACTCATCAAGAATATTATGGCGAATGTTTTATTGAAAAAACGTGTCGTTAAGACCGTCGTTGAAGGCGCTAAGTATTGTGACGTCATTGTAAGTTGGTTTGAGAGATTCATCCATATTCAAAATTTAACGGTTTTTTATTCTGACGTCATTTCAAAAACTTCAACTATTTTTATTTACTAATTATTTATTTTCCTTTTTGAATAATTAAGAATAATTAATTCTTAAAGAAATATTCACATTCAAAGTCCCGATTGAAATATTGGAAAACCCGTTAAATACGAAGGGAAATTCTTTGAAACAGCTATTCAACCTCACAAAAATCATTCATTCTCACGGCCATTGATCTTAGAACTTATTTGGGAGGCAATTCGAGAGCCGAGGACAAGGAACGTCTCAACGTTACGGAAAAATTTCTTCGAAAACGATATCTGCCAAGCAAATTTCTGCCTGTCTGGTGATGATGCTTCGATATGAGTCCGATTTATCAAGTAACCCCAGAGATCATTTCCCGAATAAGAAACTTGCTGACTCGGAACAGGAAAATCATTATGCCTTCTAATAAATTGCCGTCCCCTCGATTTAATCCTACCAGCTCCAGTTACGAGAGGAAATCGGCTACCTCCAGACCACGTTTGATATTGTTGAGGGTGGAATATCGACCATAGATAAACACCGGTGATTTCTATGAAACCGGTTCCACGTGTAATTTGTTTAACCGACGATTATAATTCTAAACTACAATGTAGCCAACAGAGTCCCGATGGGCGTTGATTGGACTTTAAGACTGCTGATTCTTGGAGACCAGAAGCTTCAACTGCTTCCAGTCGGTATCTCTAAAATTGAGATTGCAACTGCGTTTGACACAAGTGTGATGTATTATGCCTTGACCAATTTGAAAGGAGAGTTTTCATAGATAAACATTAGATTCTTTAAATATGAAAATGATAGATAACTGTAGTAAAAAATAACTCTAGGCTAGCAGCCAGGAAAATACCACACTCCTAAGATTTTGTGAATGAAGTTCTCTCTCTCTGTAACTCTCTTGTCACTCTCTTATCGGACAATACAATATACTGGTAACAGCACGTAGGAAAAAAAGTTTTTGTTGACGTGGCTTAAGCACCACAACCCCACCCCGACCTACAAGACTAATTCCATGAAAAGTGGGAAAAGAATCAAGTCTTCAGTTTCCCAGACGAAGTCTGTCTGAAAAGGTCGTAATAACTCCTCTTCTATGGTGAAGGAGGGTTACTTATAGAATGTAATGTAAAAATCAATGAAGAAACCCGAACTTTCAATACAAACATTAATATAAGAAGTCATGATATTCTTTGACCCATCAAGAAGATGAACGTTCAATAGATATATGAAAATATAAATCGGAAACTCAATTTCCTCTGCTCTAACCTATCCTACCGCAATACGAACTTCTCAGACAGAAAATATTATTTCAACAAATCAATATATAAACCAGAGTGAAATATTCACCGAAAGACTTATAAAATTATCTGATAACTATTCACTTAAAACAAGCCAAAAAGAGAGATTGATAACACCTAATTGACTAAATAAAAAAAAACAGATAAGTGTTTATTTTTCCTTCTTGTAAACCTATCCAAACTCTGAATACATTTTACATACATGCATTCACACTATTTTACAAAAAATCCTATACACTTATTTTTGTCCTTTATTTTTATTTTTGACAATAAAATAAACCATTTTATTGTTGTTAAAACGTGTTTGTCGTCTGTCTCTATCACATGTCACGCATTTGTTTCATCTTAATTCCGAGTTAGGATAAAATATTTCTTTTTCCTACAACTTGCCGGGAATAATTTATAGTTCCTTTTGCATTGAACTGCATTTTACTGCAATGAATACTAATAGCAAACATTATACGAAACACAACTCACAATCGAGATATCCAGGTGTGTAGTGGATTTTGTCATTCTGGCTGACCATAGAGTAAAAATTAAAGAAAAGGAAAACATACACAAATACTTGGACTTTGCCAGAGAATTGGAAAACAAAAACCAAAAAAACAAAAAACAAAGCAAGAAAAAGAATTGCATCGTGTCAATAATCTGAGGAAAGATCGACAAATACTTGGACTTTGTCAGAGAATTAAAAATAAATAAATGAATAGATAAATAAAAAAGCAAGAAGAATTGCATCGTGTCAATAATCTGATAGAGCAAACCTAGTAAAACAATAATAATGAATATAAATGCATCGTTTGATATTATTTTGCTTGATAAACTTCTTAAACGTTTAAGTCATTTGCATCTTAACCAAACAATACACAAATAGTCAAAAAAAAAAAAACATTGATGAAGATAATGTTTTTAAAATGTTATTAATACTACTGAAATACGAAAAAAACCAAAGAAAACGGATGTTTAAGATTCTTAATTTAAAAGATTCTTCCAACAAATTTCTTACCGTTCAAAGTAATCAAAGAATGTATTCAACTGGATTTTCATAGCAATATGAAAATCCGTCAAATTCCTGCAAGAACTTATCAAGTTGGCGAATACTTTGTTGAAAAAGGTGTCGTTAAGGGCGTCGCTAAAGACGCAAGTATTATGACATCATTGTAAGATGATTTGAGAAATTCATCCATATTCAAAATTTAACCGTTTTTTTTATTCTGACGTCATTTCAGAGACTTAATATGAAAGATTATATTTCGGACTGTTGTCCTCGTCTTTATTTGTCCTAATTTTGAGTGAGCAGTTACGATTAAGCTTTGAAACTGCATTTGAAATCATGGGTAATTGTCTGAAGATGACTTATTTTAAGGTAATTAAAATAATTTTAAAAAAACCCACATAAAACCGAGGTTACAGTAGCATGAACGTTGTCTTTATATACAATAAAGATGAGAACAAGTCTGAAATATCATAATTATGATTGCTGTCGAGGACTTTTCTGGAAGAAGACGACAAAAAGTAATTAATCAATTAATGTGTGGAGGATGATCATTAATTAGAACTAGGCCTATTCTATTAGTGACCACCTCAGCTATTTCATAGGTTTTCAGATTTAAATTTGAAGATATTTAAAACAGTTTTAAAATCATTGCTGTTGTTTTTTTGTTTATTTGTTGTTTTTTTGTTTTTTTTGGGGGGGGGTTCAGATAGATCCATTGTAATATTTTTCTGTTTCTCTGTGTGTGTGTGTGTGTGTGTGTGTGTGTGTGTGTGTGTGTGTGTGTGTGTGTGTGTGTGCCTCTTGAAACGTATCTGCATGTTACGTTTCATAAACTGCAAGCCGGGCCAAAAGTAATGAAACAAGTCTGAAGAAGATTTAGATATCTGAAACAGCTGTAGCGAAAATAAAATGTAAAAAAAAATTGAAAAAGCAATAGCGACACCAGTTCAAATTTAACTTGCTCAGAGTGGGCATTAGACATAGTTAATTCACATTAGAGACACCAAATAGACAAATGAAGAACTCCAACGAGAAAAATACGTGATGTGTGAGTGAAAGAATATTTTTTCATCACAATTAAATAAATTTCATCATTAATTAATTAATCTGATTGTTTTACGAATAATAATAGTCTTAATTTAGTACGGACAAGACATGTTGTACACTGCTCGAGAAGCAAGAACGAACTCATAAGTGACGTTCTCCCGTGGAAAACTGCACATGGACACGCCAGTGTGAGCCACCTACATAGATCATCAATTCTAATACTAAATGATGGACTGACGCGACGATTTGTCGAATTAGAACTTGTGTCGCTATTGTGGGTCAGAGTTCAATATTAAGATTTAAAAGATATTGGGATCAACGAAATTTCGCTTGAATTTATTACATGAGGTAAATTTCCCACACGATGAATTTATTGACGATAAATTTAGTATACGGAAAATTTAAGGCGTTGAATTTACTCAGAATCTAGATGGTGTTGTGCTAAATCTAAGCAAGGGAATAAGAGTTGATGAAAAGAAAGGAATAAATAAATATAGCGAAAAAGAAGAGACAGTGGCATTTGGGTTAATTTGAGGTCATTGCACGGCCAAGTGACTTTTCGAATGCGAAAACATCTATTCACCGGTTAATAAAGGAATCTCAGTAAGACCATAGTTAACCCACGTTAGAGACACCAAGTAAACTAGAAATGATGAAAACAGCATGTCCATGTGTTGGCACCCACAGGAGAACGTCGCTTATGAGCTCGTCCTTGCTTCTCCAGCAGTGCCCAGCATGCCTTGTCCGTCTCACTCGAATGGTTTGTGATATGGGGGCAGATGCTTCCTTGTGGGGTGCTGTTTCCATGACTTGTTCAAGACCGCACGCAGCATTCTTGTGCAGGTCCCATCTAGCTTATTCTCAAGGCGCTTCGTTAGGATCCAGGTGGTGCAGCCATACAGCAGTACTGATATGACCACAGCCTGGAAGAATTGTCGCTTTAACTTGTCAGTGAGATCGGATTTCCATATGACAGATAATTTGTTTGTGGCCGCCCATGCCTTTCTTATTCGTGTATTAACATCGCTTTCTGTGGATGAGATATTACTACCTAGGTATGTGAATTGTTCTACTTGCTTAAGAGGCTTACCGTTGAGTGTGGAGATGTCTCCTTTCTTTTTGAAACTCATGAACTCAGTTTTATCAGAGTTCACGTAGAGGCCGATATCCTTTGCTGCTTTCTCTATGCTATGCAGTAGTGACTCGGCCTGTGCCGGTGTATCTGCAAGAAGTGCTAGGTCATCAGCGTAGTCTGCATCTGTGACAGTCTGCGCGGGATATCGCCTTCTTCTTGCCTTTTTTAGCGTGAAACCTTTTTCTTTTATGGTATCTAGTGATGTTCGGAGTACATAGTCTAGGCATATTATAAATATATATGGTGCTAATGTATCTCCTTGTAGAACTCCGGCGGCGATATCAGATAAATCTGTGTCGCCATCAGGTGAAGGTACCATTGCTTTAGTGTCTTTGTACAGCATCATTATAGCGGCAACCGTTTCTTTGGGGAGATCGTATGGTAGTAGTATTTGTTCCATTTTCCCTCTCTGTATGGAATCAAATGCATTGGAGAAATCTACGAATAGTTTTTAGTTTATGATGCATGTCTGTAGTTAGGAATTACTTTGTTTTTTAATTATACATTGCTTGAACTTATATTTTGCAAATACGATTTATCAACCGAAATACACAAATACTTCTATTTATTTAAATGTAAAAAGAAAGAAAATAAGTTATTGGAAGGCTAACACACACAATCGATGAAGGATCGAATGTATAAGATGATAGATTGATTCTCACCGAGTGCTCAACTAAACTAAGCTCCGTAAGTTTTTCACACGAGCAATAAAATATAAGGCTAATTCGCTGAAGATTGCTACAATAGAAAACAGAAAGCAATTATATTCAATGCAATAAAAATAATGAGTTGTAAGTGTATTGAATCTCGGATTCCTGTCCTATAAACGAAAATGAGGCTTTGGCATTGACTTTCTTACCTTGTTGATAGCTTTTCAAAGTAAAAAAAAGGGGCCATGTAGATTGAAGTAATCCATTCTAGCGACACCAGATAACAATGCTCACATCTTTGCTTCATGAATAAAATATGTGGAAGAAGATAAGGGAAGTAACTACTACATCTTCGCTATGACTGCTGTTATATTTAGTGTATAAAATTTATGTGTAAATGTTGAATATCTACATATTTCTAAAATACTCATTATGTATATCTATCTATCTATCTATCTATCTTTTGAACGAAAGAATAGACAGGAAGATTAATCCTTACCTAAACAATGCAATAGAAAAATGATTTAAAGTCTGAACAATCACAAAACATCGATGAAGACTGTTTTTATAATGTTATTAATATTACTGAAATAAACACAAAACAGATGTTTTACCAGTTAAATTAAAATTCTTTTTTTAAATGATTCTACCATTCAAAGAAATCAAACAATGTATTCAAATGGAGTTTCGTTAAAGGTAGACAAGTTTATAGCAAATCCGGAAATAGGAAAATTCTTTGAAACAACTATTCAAGCTCACAAGAATCATTCATTCTCACGACCAACGATCTTAGAACTAATTTGGGAGGCAGTTCGAGAGCCGAGGACAAGGACCATCTCAATTGCAATCGTTACGGAAAAATCTCTTCAAAAACGACATGTTATTAATATTACTGAAATATGGAAAAACAGAGAAAACAATGTTTTACTAGTTCAATCAAAATTCTTAATTTAAATGATTCTTCCAACAAATTTCTTACCCTTCAAAGATATCAAACAATGTATTTAAATGGGTTTTCATCAAAAGTAGACAAGTTTATAGCAATTTGCAAATCCGTCCAATTCCGTCAAGAACTTATCAAGAATATGATGGCGAATATTGAAAAAACGTGTCGTTGAAGGCGATAAGTATTATGACGTCATTGTAAGCTGATTTGAGAGATTCATCGATATTCAAAATTTAACGGTTTTTTTATTCTGACGTCATTGCAGAGAATTCAGCAATCTTTATATACTGATTATTTTTAATTTATTTTTGAATAATCAAGAATAATTCATTCTTAAAGAAATATTCACAGTCCCGATTGAAATATTAGAAACCCGTTAAATACGAAGGGAAATTATTTGAAACCTCACAAGAATCATTTATTCTCACGGCCAACGATCAACTACTTTGGGAGGCAATTCGAGAGCCGAACACAATTTCTGCCTGTCTGGTGACAAATGCTTCGATCTGAGTCCGACTTAATGAAGTAACCCCCAGAGAATGTGTCTTTTACCAAATAAGACACTTGCCGCCTCGGAACAGGCAAATTATTATGTCTTCCAATAAATTGCCGTTCCCTCGATCTAATCCTACCAGCTCCAGTTACGAGAGAAAATTGGCTACCCCCAGACCACGTTTGATATTGTTGAGGGTGGAATATCGACCATAGATAAACACCGGTGATTTCTATGAAACCGGTTCCACGTGTAATTTGTTTAACAGACGCTTATAATGCTAAACTACAATGTAGCCTACAGAGCCCCGATGAGGCTTCAACTGCACAAGTGTGATGCATTATTCCTTGACTAATTTGAAAGGAGAATCTTCATAGACAAACATTAGATACTTTAAATATAAAAATGATAGATAACTGTAGTAAAAATGAACTCTAAGCTAACAGCCAGGAAAATACTACACTCCTAAGATTTTGTGATGAAGTTTTCTCTCTTGTAACTCTCTTGTCACTCTCTTATCGGACCGTACAATCTACTGGTAACATCACGTAGGAAAAAACCTTCAGTTTTTGCTGACGTGGCTTAACCACCATCACCCCACCCCCGAGCCATGAGACCAATTCCATGAAAAGCGGGAAAAGAATCAAGTCTTCAGTTTCCCAGACGAAGTCTGTCTGAAAAGGTCGTAATAACTCCTCTTCTATGGTGAAGGAGGGTTACTTATAGAATGTAATGTAAAAATCAATGAAGAAACCCGAACTTTCAATACAAACATTAATATAAGAAGTCATGATATTCTTTGACCCATCAAGAAGATGAACGTTCAATAGATATATGAAAATACAAATCGGAAACTCAATTTCCTCTGCTCTAACCTATCCTACTGCACTACGAACTTCTTAGACAGAAAATATTATTTCAACAAATCAATATATAAACCAGAGTGAAATATTCACCGAAGGATTTTGTGAATTATCTGATAACTATTCACTTAAAACAAGCCAAAAAGAGAGATTCATTCCACCTAATTGACTAAATCAAAAAACCCAGATAAGTGTTTATTTTTCCTTCTTGTAAACCAATCCAAACTCTGAATACATTTTACATACATGCAAAAATTCCCATACACTTATGTTTCTCGTTTATTTATCTATTTTTTTGACAATAAAATAAACCATTTTATTGTTGTTAAAACGTTTTTGACGTCTGTCTCTATCACATGTCACGCATTTGTTTCATCTTAATTCCGAGTTAGGATAAAATATTTCTTTTTCCTACAACTTGCTAGGAATGATTTATAGTTCCTTTTGCCTTGAACAACATTTTAGTGCAATAAATACTAATAGCAAAAGTTATACGTAACACAACCCACAATCGATATATCGATATGTCGTTCTGGTTGATCATAGAGTAAAAATTAAAGTAAAGGAAAACATACACAAATACTTGGAATTTTCCAGAGAATTGATAACACAAACAACATAAAAAAACCAAAGAAAGCAAAAAGAAGAATTGCATCGTGTCAATAACCTGATGAAGCAAATCTAGTAAAACAATGATAATTAATATAAATGCATTGTTTGATATTATTTTGACTGATAAACTTCATAAATTTAAATGATTTGCATCTTAACCAAACAATACAATAGAAAAAGGAGTCCGAAAAACATCGATGAAGACAATGTTTTTAAAATTTTATTAATATTACTGGAATATGGAAAAAACAAAGAAAACAATGTTTTATAAATCAAAATTCTTAATTAAAATGATTCTTCCAACAAATTTCTTACCGTTCAAAGAAATCAAATAATGTATTCAAGTGGATTTTCCTCAAAGGTAGACAAGTTTATAGCAATATGAAAATCCGTCAAATTTCTGCAAGAACTTATCAAAAATATGGTGGCGAATATTTTGTTCAAAAACGTGTCGTTAAGGGCGTTGCTAAAGGCACTGAGTATTATGACGTTATTTTAAAAATGATTTGAGAGATTCATCCATATTCAAAATGTAACGGGTTTTTTTTATTCTGACGTCACTTCAGAGACTTAATATGAAAGATTATAATATTTCGGACTGTTGTCCTCATCTTTATTTGTCCTAATCTTTAGTGAGCAGTTACGATTAAGCCCCAAAACCGCATTTAAATTCATGGGTAATTTATTTGAAGATGACTTATTTTAAGGTAATCAAAATAATAAATGGAAAAAAAACAACACATAAAACAGAGCCAAATAGCGAGGGAGTCTATTACCCTTTCGCTAGCGCTAGACCAGGGAGATGCTTTGCTAGGGTGGAGCGCCACTCTTACCGTCTTCTTCCAGATACTGCTTTCCCACACAAATTACCCAAGCTAGTACAGCTTGGGTAATTTGTGTGGGAAAGCAGTATCTGGAAGCAGACGGTAAGAGTGGCGTTCCAGTTGGCGAGGAAGGGCATCGAACCTAGAACCGAGCGATTCCTAGACGGATGTTCTACCGGTTAACCTAAACCAGAATTGCTTGAAAAAAAATTGAAAAAAAAACAACAACACTGACTTTGACATTAGATAACCCAACAAGTGTTGATATGCCGTAAGACGAACCAATAAAAAAAAAAGGAAAAAGAAAACGTAAACTGAGATTAGTAAGTATTTACCTAACCCCTCCACCAGGTGCAGGGTTCGACACATAATCAATTTTCAAGCGGAATACAGCTGGTTTGAATTAAGATTTTTCCTTCTCGTAGACTGGTTACCTTATCTAGGCTAAAGATCATGGCATGCCCTATTATTTACCCATAACTGGGGATTGAGAGAAGAGGGTTCGTGCCTTTCCCAAGGGCATTAGCATGATGAGAAACGCAAAAAGCCTCATCAAAGACACTCACAATTATCTTTTAGCTAAACGTGCTAAATAACCGTGTGTACATTTACCGTATCAGGGCCTGTGCTAGGGTCTCATGGGACCCTCCAAATCTACTACATGTTAATTTTTATTTAAAGTAGTATTCATATGTTTCATACATATTTTCTCTACATCGAAGAATGTCCCAGTTAAACGAAAAGCAAGGAATAATTTTTTTTAAATATGTAGGTGGTTGATCCAGATCAACTATTTAAATAATTTTTCTCGTTGATGTTCATTTGTCTATTTGGTGTCTCTAATGTGGATTAACTATGTCGTAGTTTTTGTCTCAGCATTTAACCGGAATAATTATTTCAAACATAGCTAAAAGGGATGCAATGTGGGAAAAATCATTTTAGACATGGAGAAAATTCGTATTAAATGTGTGAATGAGTTATTTTATTTTAAATATGGAGAAAATTCGAATGGAATTTTAATTCGTAAGAAGTTTTTTAAAATAATTACTTTAAACATTTAATTTTTCGTAAAACAATCTAATTAATAGTCAATCCCATGGTGATATTTTCGATCCATTTTTTGTGATCAATTTTAGAAATCTTTTCACTCACACACACGTATTTTTCTCGTTGGTGTTCTCATTTGTCTATTTGGTGTCTCTAATGTGAATTAACTATGTCTTATTGAGTTACCGTCCTTTATTAACCAGTAAATAGAAGTTATAGCATTAGAAAAGTTACTTGACAGTACAATAATCTCTTTCTTTATTTCTTTATTTATTTCTTTAGCAACGCCCTTAACGTTGTTAACCAAAACATTCGCCGCCATATTCCCGATAATTTCTTATCTTATTCTTAACGGAATCTGGCGGATTTTTCAAATTGCTATAAACTTGTTCACCGTTGACAGCATCTCATTTGAATACATTCTTTGATTTCATAGAACGGTAAGAAATATGTGTGTAGATATTTGTTTTTGATTTACCAGTGAAAAGATATTTTCTCTCCAGTTCTTCAGTATCCTATCAGATGATTAATTGCGAAAAACTTTGTCTTCATCGATATTATTTTCTTTACTCTTTGAACTTTAAATCCTGTATAATATTATTACAACAAAATTATGACGACAACCATGAGAGTTGTGTTACAAAATTCAAGGCACTCTTCTTGGAGCTCGATATTGACGAGACACCACTGTCAGTATTCGGTATCTAGATAACCCAAACTTTAGTGGAACTTTCGAATTCAAAGTGGGAAATTTCTGTTGAATCAGCCTCGCTTTATTACGGATGGAACTTCAAAAAACTGGTCTAATTCTGATGAGATGAACGTGATTGACAAGGTAGCCAGGTTAAAAAAAGCCGTAAAACTAATATATCGATGAGCAAAGACCCCAAAATGATCTCGAAGAATAGAGATTACTGGTTCCTCAGTTTTTTATTACCAGAAATCTTTTCAAAGTTGCCTGCTAGCCGAACTCAAAGAAACTGCCAAAAATGACGACAAATTACGAATCATCGATTCTCATGAATAAGTTTTCATTTTAAAGAACTACTTTGTTTTCCAAAATGTTTCAGCTGGATTTTCAAAGCTCGACTTGATAACTAAAACATAGGTGCAGTGTCAATTTCAGACATACCGACTGGAAGACGTTGAAGTTTTCGGTCTCCAAGATTCATTGGTTTTAAAGTCCAATCAACATCCATGGTGGCTCTGTAGGCGTTCCTAATATCTATCTCTAGAAACATGACTAATCTTGATATGTGACTGTGTGAGAAAAACTCGAAAAGAGAAAGAAAAACAGTGGAGCACCATTATCAGTTGATAGAGACCTGCACGACCAATGCCTTCAGTAACACAGAAATATTGGCCTCATGCAGGGTGAAAATTGTCGGGCTTTCCGAAAATTCCGACCCAGATGTCCAGAATGCCGGCCATCGTCACATAGAAGAAGACGAAATCGACCAGGACTCGAAAGAGACTCGTCTCGTTTTAATGGAGGAATTACTATTGATTGGTTTAAAAGATAGAGAAGTAATCAAATACCAACAAAAAAGAGACCCAGTCTCTACTTTATATATAAAATCAATAAACTTTAAAGAATTACTTATCTGTTAAAATATTTTTAACATATCCCAAAGTTTTTTTTTAAGACAAACACAATGTTTTGTTTTTGTAAAAGAAAAATACCTCACTCCAAAGAAGACGAGGTGGTATACTAAATTTTTTTCTTTTTACACACAAAAAAAAACCCCAGAAAAATATTAAAATGAATCCAACTCGAAAAAAAAAACAACAACAATAATACATTAAATTTTTTTTAATTTTAAGACATTCGATTCTTTTAAAACATTTTAAAACTGTTTTCAATCTCTTCAAATTTAAATCTGAAAATCTATGAAATAGCTGAGGTGGTCACTAATAGAATAGACTCAGTCCTAATTAATGATCATCCTCCACACATTCATACATTAATAAATTATTTTTTGTTTTCTTCTTCCATCGCTTCCAGAAGAGTCCTCGACACCCATGAGTTGCCGTCCCCAAATAACTGTAGTCCTAACATGAGTTGGCAGTAGATTGGGAGAACGGGATAGCACTTATCGTGTTTAATGACAAGTTAGTCACTGGTATGAGAGGTCACATACTGTCAAACATTCTTTAATTTTTACTCTATGGTCAGCCAGAACGACAAAATCTACTACATACCTGGATATCTCAATTGGGAGTTGTGTTTCGTATAACGTTTGCTATTAGTATTCATTGCAGTCAAATGCAATGAACTGCGAAGCATATTCTTCCTTCGAAGGAGTATCCTCCGCTCATAGAATAGTCACAGCAAAATTACGACTAAGCTTATGTAGAAACAAAAAGCAAACCACTAGAACTGTACGATACGACTGGTCGACACTTGCCAACAGCGATATATGCAATCGCTACGCTGTGATGGCAAGAAATAAATTCTATATCCTCCAGGATACATCTGAAAGCTTCACACCAAACGAGAAATACGAAAACGTTGTCAGTGCTCACCCAGAAGCAGCAGTTGAGTACGTACCGACCAAACTAAAAGCCAAACACTCTGTCCCCTGGGAGACAGAAGCAGTTAGAGAAAAGTGAAATGATATAAAAAAAAGCAGCCCAACATAATAAAACAAACCAAACCAACACCAATCTACACAACCTTAAGAAAGCCCAGATAGAACTAACTAAAACATACAAAAAAGAACAAATAGAATACATCCAATACAAATAAATAACATCAGACAATCAGTGGAATACAGACAGTCACGATTAGCATGGCAAACTGTAAATGAAATTAGTGGTAGGAAATGTACCTCTAGAGCTAAATTCAACCAGCCAAAAAGATAGACTTCAGAAATTGAAAGACCACTTCCAGAAACTTCTGGGGAACCCTCCTAAAATCATAGAAAATAACACCCAAAAGATCGTAGATAGACATCTAGACATAAAACTGGGAGATTTCACAACAGAAGAACTCAACGAAGTCTTAAAGAAACTAAAAGGTAGAAAAGCTGCAGATCTCGACGAAATACCCCCCGAGGTATGGAAGATGGGAAAGTTCAACGACATACTGCTTAGGCTATGCAATGCAGTATATAAACAAAATAGAATAGATAAATGGACAAAAGGCTGCATCCTCCCATTCCCCAAAAAGGGAGACCCCGGAATCACTAAAAACTACAGAGGCATAACCCTTACTGCTATTGCAGCCAAGATATATTATGTCCTTCTTCTTAATCGCATCCGGTCAGAAATAGAGAAACCCTTAGGAAAAACCAAAACGGATTCCGCAGAAATCGATCCACAACCTCTCAAATCCTGACTATACGACGGATCATAGAAGGGGTTCGAGCAAAGAATCTAGAGGCAACGCTACTATTCGTAGATTTCTCCAAGGCATTTGATTCCATACACAGAGGGAAAATGGAACAACTACTACTACCATACGATCTCCCCAAAGAAACGGTTGCCGCTATAATGATGCTGTACAAAGACACTAAAGCAATGGTACCTTCACCTGATGGCGACACAGATTTATCTGATATCGCCGCTGGAGTTCTACAAGGAGATACATTAGCACCATATATATCTATAATATGCCTAGACTATGTACTCCGAACATCACTAGATACCATAAAAGAAAAAGGTTTCACGCTAAAAAAGGCAAGAAGCAGGCGATATCCCGCGCAGACTGTCACAGATGCAGACTACGCTGATGACCTAGCACTTCTTGCAGATACACCAGCACAGGCCGAGTCACTACTGCATAGCATGGAGAAAGCAGCAAAGAATATCGGCCTCTACGTGAACTCTGATAAAACTGAGTTCATGAGTTTCAAAAAGAAAGGAGACATCTCCACACTCAACGGTAAGCCTCTTAAGCAAGTAGAACAATTCACATACCTAGGTAGTAATATCTCATCCACAGAAAGCGATGTTAATACACGAATAAGAAAGGCAGGGGCGGCCACAAACAAATTATCTGTCATATGGAAATCCGATCTCACTGACAAGTTAAAGCGACAATTCTTCCAGGCTGTGGTCATATCAGTACTGCTGTATGGCTGCACCACCTGAACCCTAACGAAGCGCCTTGAGAATAAACTAGATGGGACCTGCACAAGAATGCTGCGTGTGGTCTTGAACAAGTCATGGAAACAGCACCCCACAAGGAAGCATCTGCCCCCATATCACAAACCATTCGAGTGAGACGGACAAGGCATGCTGGGCACTGCTGGAGAAGCAAGGACGAGCTCATAAGCGACGTTCTCCTGTGGGAGCCAACACATGGACATGCTAGTGTGGGCAGGCCACCAAGGACCTACATTGACCAACTATGCAAGGATACTGGATGCTGTGCAAAGGACCTCTCTGTCACAATGAATGATATGGAGGGTTTGCGAGAGATTGTCATGGATATCCGTGCTAATTGCGCGACATGATGATGATGATTTGTTTATTGAAACTAAACAAAAATGTTGCTGTTTCATCATTTCTAGTTTACTTGGTGTCTCTAACGTGGGTTAACTATGGTCTTACTGAGATTCCTTTATTAACCGGTGAATAGATGTTTTCGCATTCGAAAAGTCACTTGGCCGTGCAATGACCTCAAATTAACCCAAATGCCGTTGTCTCTTCTTTTTCGCTATATTTATTTATTCCTTTCTTTTCATCAACTCTTATTCCCTTGCTTAGATTTAGCACAACACCATCTAGATTCTGAGTAAATTCAACGCCTTAAATTTTCCGTATACTAAATTTATCGTCAATAAATTCATCGTGTGGGAAATTTACCTCATGTAATATATAATTCAAGCGAAATTTCGTTGATCCCAATATCTTTTAAATCTTAATATTGAACTCTGACCCACAATAGCGACACAAGTTCTAATTCGACAAATCGTCGCGTCAGTAGGTGGCTCACACTGGCGTGTCCATGTGCAGTTTTCCACGGGAGAACGTCACTTATGAGTTCGTTCTTGCTTCTCGAGCAGTGTACAACATGTCTTGTCCGTACTAAATTAAGACTATTATTATTCGTAAAACAATCAGATTAATTAATTAATGATGAAATTTATTTAATTGTGATGAAAAAATATTCTTTCACTCACACATCACGTATTTTTCTCGTTGGAGTTTTCATTTGTCTATTTGGTGTCTCTAATGTGAATTAACTATGTCTAATGCCCACTCTGAGCAAGTTAAATTTGAACTGGTGTCGCTATTGCTTTTTCAATTTTTTTTTACATTTTCGCTACAGCTGTTTCAGATATCTAAATCTTCTTCAGACTTGTTTCATTACTTTTGGCCCGGCTTGCAGTTTATGAAACGTAACATGCAGATACGTTTCAAGAGGTGCACACACACACACAGAGAGAGAGAGAGAGAGAGAGAGAGAGAGAGAGAGAGAGAGAGAGAGAAAACAGAAAAATATTAAAAATGGATATATCTTAAACCCCCCCCCCAAAAAAAAACAACAATAATACATTAAATTTTATTTATTTTAAGACATTCGATTCTTTTTAAACATTCTAAAACTGTTTTCAATCTTTTCAATTTAAATCTGAAAACCTATGAAATAGCTGAGGTGGTCACAAATAGAATAGGCCCAGTCCTAATTAATGATCATCCTCCACACATTAATTGATTAATTACTTTTTGTCGTCTTCTTCCATCGCTTCCAGAAGAGTCCTCGACAGCAATCATAATTATGATATTTCAGACTGTTGTCCTCATCTTTATTGTGTATAAAGACAACGTTCATGCTACTGTAACCTCGGTTTTATGTGGGTTTTTTTTATTCATTATTTTAATTACCTTAAAATAAGTCATCTTTTTAGGTTTTTTATTTATTATTTTATTTATTATTTTAATTACCTTAAAATAAGTCATCTTCAGACAATTACCCATGAATTCAAATGCAGTTTCAAAGCTTAATCGTAACTGCTCACTCAAAATTAGGACAAATAAAGACGAGGACAACAGTCCGAAATATAATCTTTCATATTAAGTCTCTGAAATGACGTCAGAATATAAAAAAAACGGTTAAATTTTGAATATGGATGAATTTCTCAAATCATCTTACAATGACGTCATAATACTTGCGTCTTTAGCGACGCCCTTAACGACACCTTTTTCAACAAAGTATTCGCCAACTTGATAAGTTCTTGCAGGAATTTGACGGATTTTCATATTGCTATGAAAATCCAGTTGAATACATTCTTTGATTAATTTGAACGGTAAGAAATTTGTTGGGAGAATCTTTTAAATTAAGAATCTTAAACATCCGTTTTCTTTTTTCGAATTTCAGTAGTATTAATAACATTTTAAAAACATTATCTTCATTCAATGTTGTTTTTTTGTTTGTTTTTTTTTTGACTGTTTGGACTTCTATTTGTTATATCTTAAGATATCCGTAAAAGCGTATGGTTTGCAAGGAAGAATAATGGACAAGATGAATTGGATAAATGTCGTTTATTTAAATAACGAGTGTGAAAATTGTTGTTGTCGCCGTAGATAACGGTAGTAGTTCTCTGGAGTGGCCGAGGGGTCGTAAGTCAGGAATGGCCGTGGGGTCGGTGAGGTGTAGAATCGTATGATAATACGTCAGTTCTCTCTTGGCCTGGTGCGAGGCGTGAGGTAGTAGAAAGTGAGTTGATACGGTCACTTGGTGTAGGGACCAAGTCAGGAATTACCCAGTGGAATAGTGGGTAGCGTATGATATACGTCAGTTCTCTCTTGGCCTGGTGCAAGGCGTGAGGTAGTAGAAAGTGAGTTGATACGGTCACTTGGTGCGGGAATGGCCGAGGGGCCGTAAGTCAGGAATGGCCGTGGGGTCGGTGAGGTATCGACGTGGTAGTGGAAAATAGCGGCCTTTTGATCCAGCCCACCTGGTGATATTCGGCGTCCTCGCCGTCCGTCAACCGATTCTCAAAATGCCTGGGTTTTATATGCTAGGCGATCGGCTCCAGAATGCCTTTGAGGTGTTAGCGGGAAGATTTTTCATTGGCTGAAAATCCGGATTTCTTACAATATTATTTTTTGTTTGTTTTGGAATTCCTTCAAGCGTAACTCAATCCGAGCCTATGCGCAGAACTGCGTCGAATTGGTCACTTCGTGATAGGGTACCATTGAGTTCACTTCCGCTTGTATCCTCCGACTTGAGTTTTGATGTTTTATGCTAGCGAGGTGTATTTTGTGAGTAAGCATTGTGAATCATAAGAGATATCTTCTCTCTGATATAACATATTGTATTGTTTGGTTAAGATGCAAATGACTTAAAAGTTTAAGAAGTTTATCAGGCAAAATAATATCAAACGATGCATTTATATTCATTATTATTGTTTTACTAGGTTTGCTCTATCAGATTATTGACACGATGCAATTCTTCTTGCTTTTTTATTTATCTATTCATTTATTTATTTTTAATTCTCTGACAAAGTCCAAGTATTTGTCGATCTTTCCTCAGATTATTGACACGATGCAATTCTTTTTCTTGCTTTGTTTTTTTTTTTGTTTTTTTTTTCCAATTCCCTGGCAAAGTCCAAGTATTTGTGTATGTTTTCCTTTTCTTTAATTTTTACTCTATGGTCAGCCAGAACGACAAATCCACTACATACCTGGATATCTCGATTGTGTGTTGTGTTTTGTATAACGTTTGCTATTAGTATTCATTGCAGTAAAATGCAGTTCAATGCAAAAGGAACTATAAATTATTCCCGGCAAGTTGTAGGAAAAAGAAATATTTTATCCTAACTCGGAATTAAGATGAAACAAATGCGTGACATGTGATAGAGACAGACGACAAACACGTTTTAACAACAATAAAATGGTTTATTTTATTGTCAAAAATAAAAATAAAGGACAAAAATAAGTGTATAGGATTTTTTGTAAAATAGTGTGAATGCATGTATGTATGTAAACTGTATTCAGAGTTTGGATAGGTTTACAAGAAGGAAAAATAAACACTTATCTGGGCTTTTTGATTTAGTCAATTAGGTGTCATGAATCTCTCTTTTTGGTTTGTTTTAAGTGAATAGTTCTCAGATAATTCACAAAATCCTTCGGTGAATATTTCACCCTGGTTTATATATTGGTTTGTTGAAATGATATTTTCTGTCTGAGAAGTTCGTAGTGCGGTAGGATAGGTTAGAGCAGAGGAGATTGAGTTTCCGATTTGTATTTTCATATATCTATTGAATGTTCATCTTCTTGCTGGATCCACGTCAGCAAAAAGGTAAGGTTTTTTCGTACGTGTTGTTACCAGTAGATTGTACTGTCCGATAAGAGAGTGACAAGAGAATTACAGAGAGAGAACTTCATTCACAAAATCTTAGGGGTGTAGTATTTTCCTGGCTGTTAGCCTAGAGTTAACTTACTACATTTATCTATCATTTTTATATTTTAAGAATTTAATGTGTCTATAAAGAGATTTTTCCGTAACGTTGAGACGTTCGTTGTCCTTGGCTCTCGAATTGCCTCCCAAATAAGTTCTAAGATTGATGACCGTGAGAATGAATGATTCTTGTGAGGTTGAGTAGCTGTTTCAAAGAACTTCTCTTCGTATTTAACGGGTTTTCTAATATTTCACTCGGGACTTTGAATGTGAATATTTCTTGAAGAATAAATTATTCTTAATTATTCAAAAAGGAAAATAGATAATTAGTAAATAAAAATAGTTGAAGTCTCTGAAATGACGTCAGAATAAAAAAAACGTTAAATTTTGAATATGGATGAATCTCTCAAATCAACTTACAATGACGTCACAATACTTAACGCCTTTAACGACGCTCTTAACGACACGTTTTTCAACAAAACATTTGCCATCATATTTTTGATAAGTTCTTGACGGAAACGGACGGATTTCCATATTGCTATAAACTTGTCTACTTTTGACCCATTTGAATACATTGTTTGATTTCTTTAATTTCTTTGAACGGTAAGAAATTTGTTGGAAGAACCATTTGAATTAAGAATTTTAATTTAACTAGTAAAACATCTTTTGTGTTGAGTAATTTTCAGTAATATTAATAACATTTTAAAAACATTGTCTTCATCGATGTTTTTTGGACTGTTTGGATTTTAAATCTTTTTTTTTTATTGTATTGTGTGGGTAAGAATTAATCTTTCTGTTCGACGATATCTTCTAAAAACATTTTTCGAAACAATTTATGAACACGTGCAAATTGGAATGTTTAAATCCAATTCACACGCCGATAAGGATCCTATGGTGTCAATAAACCTTTCAGTGTTGAAATGTAAACATTTATGAAATTAACATCCTTTGGTGATGGCGTAAGACCTACACGAGTTGATATTAACATATATATATATATATATATATATATATATATATATATATATATATATATATATAGAGAGAAGAGAGAGAGAGAGAGAGACCCATATATATATATATATATATATATATATATATATAAACTTTGACGGACTAGTATGGGTCTATATATATATATATATATATATATATATATATATATATACCATATATATATATATATAGACTCATATATATATGTGTGTGTGTGTGTATGTATGTGTGTATGTATAGACCCATATATATATATATGTGTGTATATATATATATATATATATATTACACACACACACACACACATATATATATATATATATATACATACACACACACACACACACACACACATATATATATATAGTCCTGACTAAAGCAGCATGGTTTTATCAAAACGTTAAAGTTGTCTTGAGAATCAAGAAGCGGTCAGCTAAGTAACATTTTAAATGAATGTTTTTAAAAGTAGAAATGTATATTAACACATGTTTATTTGTTTTTTACTTAATTGTATTATCTGTTAACAGTTTCACTGAAGATATTAACATTATTTTTGTTTAAATAAGCAATGTATAAATCCATTCCAACCAGCAATTCACGCAGGTGTCTTTGAAAAGAATTAACTTGCATATGCTTACCAATAATCTAAAATGGTACCTGTGGACTTATACTAAGTCAAGACTTAGATTTTTTTTTCTTCCTCCGGTGTGGTGACCCGTAGATTGTCAGATCATCCACCTGCGTTCCCCAAAGTCTTTAGTCATCTTGGCTCGGCTTGTCACTGAACTTGACCTCGGGGAAGGAGAGCATGCGGTGCGTGTCGCACAAGCGCACATCATGTAAAACAAAACATGTGCAGATATCTCTACAAGTCACAGAATGATGGAGGGATGATGAGGTGCGCCGGCCAGACGGGTTGGAAGCACGCGGATATTAATCTACATATGAAGAGACTCTTGACCTACTTAACGTCACAGCTTTGCTGATTTTAACACCACCATACTTCGACGAGGTGTGGGATGAATGAGCAGCCCCTTGGTTAATACTGTTCACCCAGGAATTGGGAAGTGTCAAGAAAAGGTGACCCAAACAAATGCCTGTTCACCTATCAAGATGTCCATAAACCAACGTTTCGACGGTTGTCCACGTTAGCTGGAAAAAAAAAAAAAAAAAAAAAAAAAATGGAAATACTATAACACAAAACAAGGCTAAGAATAGCCACCTGAAATGTCGATCTTGAGAGATTGGGAAACTCCAAACTACGTACCGGCATCGTGACAAGGAAGCATCTCGATAAGGGGCAGACACCGATGCTCCTGCGGAAATCAGTTTCAACTATAAGGACCAATTGACAGAAGGGGTGGGCTGGATACACATCCTCATGGAAAGACAGGCTGATGATAGCTGTAAGAAGCTTGAGGTAAGTTGACTCGAGCCCTCCATTTTGAAGCGACACATGACGGACGCCATGGAAACATATCCTACATTGAAGTCTGACCTGTGTGGCATCGCCTGTATGTCAAAGATTTCATGTGTGACAGGGTACATAAAAACAAGCTGGTTCCGCGGGCCATCTGCGTGCTCACAACTGCTCACATCTGGACTACTTGTAGAAATGGCCTTCTTCTGTCAAGAAGTGGCAATCACTATATATATATGTGTGTGTGTGTGTGTGTGTGTGTGTGTGTGTGTGTGTGTGTGTGTATAGACCCATACTTGTCCGTCAAAGTTACAGAACCGAAGACTCATACAAAAAAGACAATTCGTAGGCTACCTGACACCCACACCATTGAATTGACGGTTTCTTCAAGACTTTCCAGGTGCCTAGAATTATCGCACGATCTAGACGTGTAATTGCGCTCTTGAAAATCATTTTTTTAGCCTGAGTCTATCGGAAAATATTCAACTCTTCTTGTCTTTTTACTTTTCTTTCATCAATGTGTGTATTTGGTTAAAAGCTACTGCTCAATTATTTGTACAGGAAGGTAGACGTTTCTTGCAACGTTTATGTGTCTATTCTTTCGTTCATAAGATAGATAGATAGATAGATAGATAGATAGATAGATAAACATAATGAGTATTTTAGTAATTAATATGCACATGAATTTTATACACTAAATATAACAGCAGTCTTTTTCCACATAGTTATTTATGAAACAAAGATGTGAGCATTGTTATCCGGTGTCGCTAGAATGTATTACTTCAATCTACATGGCCCCCATTTTTACTTTGAAAAACTATCAACAAGGTAAGAAAGTCAAGCCTCATTTTGTTTATATGACAGGATTTTTAACCAATCAGAATCCGAGATTTAAGACACTTACAACTCATTATTTTTATTGCATTGAATATACATGCTTTCTGTTTTCTATTGTAGCGATCTTCAGCGAATTAGCGTTATATTTTATTGCTCGTGTGAAAAACTTACGGAGCTTAGTTTACTTTAGCACTCGGTGAGAATAAAATATCTCGTCTAAACCTTCAATCCTTCATCGATTGGTGTGTTAGCTTCAAATAACTTCTTTTCTTTCTTTTTACATTTAAATAAATAGAAGTATTTGTGTACTTCGGTTGATAAATCGTCTTTGCAAAACATAAATTCAAGCAATGTATATTGCAAGTTTTTTTTACACCGCACTTGATTCTGGGTGACAATAAGTCTTCTCATGTCTTCGGGACTCTTCTCTGTATTTTAGCCGATATCAACAATGCTTGAGTCTATATGTTTTCCATTCTTCCTCCCATTTCCAATTCCTTCACGCTTTTTTCCAAGTCTTTGGAAACCGTTCCAAGCTCACCAACTAAAATCCATATCACCGATACCTTCATGTTCCACAGCCTTTTCAACTCTTTGCCAAACTCCAAGTATGTGTCTATCTTTTCGCTTTCTTTCATTTTCAAAATAGAATAATCTGAATAATAAATAATATGGAATAAAAATATTAATGTCGATAATTCGTATTAAATGTTTGAAAAAAGATCTGGTGCATTCAGGAATGATGCAATATTTTTCCAGGCCAAACATAATTTCATTATACACATCGAAAATAGATTCATATTATTGCAAACCACGGCAAATAACCAAATCCGATGAAAAAATAGAAATCGATTACACCGTGTCACTCCAGTGAGTCTAAAACTGACCACATGGTTTGTTTTTTTTTTTTTGCTGTTAAAATCAATAATTTCATAAATATTGGAATTTGCTTTCTCTATGCTAGAACATTTTAACCGTAACGCTCTAATAGAATTATTGCTATGATGTGTTATTTTCTCAATTACACACACACACACACACACACACACACACACACACAAATCAATAAAAATAAATGCATGACAACAACAAAAACATACACAGTAGACACCATTCCTGATAAATCAAAGGAACTCAAATGTTGCTGGTGTGTTTCAATAAAAAAAGGGAATAAGAGTTGCCGAAAAGAAAGGAATAAATAAATACAGCAAAAAAGCAGAGTCTATAAAACCTCAATGAAATATCAGCTGTTTCCATACTGAGAGCATTTGGGTTATTTTGAGGTCATTGTACAGTCAATTAAATTTTTTAAGTCTAAAACGTATATTCACTGGTGAATGTCTCAGACATAGTTANATCTACATTAGAGACAACAAATAATTGTGACAGAATTCTTTTGGTTTACTTAACAAACGAGAAAATGCGTGTGTGAGTGAAGACAGATAAAAATATAAATATTATCTATCATCTTTTTTATTTAATTATTTTTCGGACAATCATTTTGGCCGATAAATATTTTTCGGCCTTGTAAAAATTCCCTCCAAACCCTTGGCAAATCGAAGGAGGAAAACTCCGCTAAAAAAAACCGAAAAATCGAAAACGAAGTTGGATGAATGCTTTGTGATAAAAGGCCCAACAACGGCTGTTCGCTGTCTTCGATTTCGGTTAGGGAATGTGATTTACTTACACTTGATATGAAATACGGAAAACATCATAAGCTTTATGAACATATAAACACAACTTGGGTTTGTTTGGGGGTGGACTTTGTTTTAATATATAAGATACTGTCAATTTTTCAAACATCCCATTGTGAATATTTTTCATTTCATTTTTTGGTGATCATATTGAAAACTACGTATTTTTCTATCGTTGGTGTCTCTATGTGGGATTAACTATGTCTTACTTTACTATGCCATTATTTTACCAGGAATACAGGTTTAGCCTTAGAAAGTTCATGACCTCAAAATAACCAATGCCTCAGTCTGGATACAACTTATTAAGTTGATGGCTTTTATTGTCTCTCCTTTTGTTTGTATTTATTTATTCATTTCTTTTTCCTCAATTTTAATTTCCTTGATTGAATTGGCACCAGCGCTAATTGTTTGTCAGAAAGAACAGTCACCATACAATTAAAGATACTGAGTCATCCGAATGGGAAGGGCAACACAATTTAGTCTTTCATATTTTACATTTGGATGTTTAAACATTCAGGTACTATTCCGATATGGACTTCTTGTTATAGAGAAAATTAGTACTATGTTTGAATTAGTATCTTAACAAACGTAGAAAAAATTGGTATGAATATATTTGACTAATTGTTAAACATAGGAAACAGGCGTATGGAATGTGCTTTCAATATATTTTATAACGAATAATCTTTATAAATTACCATCAGTAGAGTAGTATTATAGATTTTGAGAGGCCTCCATGAGACCCAGCACAGACCACGTATAAGCAGGTTATAGGATAATCCTTCGTCCAATAGTAAAAAAGTGAGTGACTTTGATTCTCACTAGCTTTTTGTCAAACTAAGACGAAATCCGCTTTGGAAAAAAAGTTCCTTTTCTTTCACCAAAGCGGTACGCTTCGTTAACTGGTGTCGCTAAGCTGTGGAGTAATTCAGCTTCGGTCATGCGCTTTGAAACATAATCAACGCAATCTAATCAAGCCAGTAAATAATATCAGCCAGTAATAATCACCGTAAAGAATGAGTGTGAGTAAACAAAACCCCATTATCATACGTATAGGGAGTAACTTACGCCAAATCTTACCCCACTGAGTCCTATAAATATCCCCATAACTTTACTATTTATTCGTTTATGTTTACTGTTTGATTTTAATAATAATCATTTGTACGGATAATTATTTTTATATAACTAATTTACATATTCAAATATGGGTTTCACAAGTAACTTCCTGTTTTAATAATAATTTCAGATATAGTTTAATTTCCTATTTTACTAATACTTTACAATATTTAATATGGCTTGGGTAATTATTTCTATCTAATACAAATAATATGTGCATAACTTCAATTTAAAGTATTCGTATATGGTGTTATATTAACAGCGTACTCTTGAGCAGCAGTCAACAACTGGGGACGAACAATTTACTTCCGGTTTGAGATTTATCCATAGTTCACATTTATTTCGACGTAAGAAATTCAAAGAAGTTTTGCTTTTAACATTGGAATAACTTTTACCTTCATTCACTTGAGATAAGTACAAGAAATGTTTATTTTGTGTCCTTCGAACTAAACTACATTTCTACACTACACACAAATTATTGATAAAATTAAATTTTTATATGAGTAAGAATATGCTTACTGTATTTTAAACAATGTTGAAATCTTAGGTTTAAGTTTACATTTAAAAATGTAAAATAGAAGTGAATTCAATGTTTTATAGTTAACTTTAATGAAAGGGTATTTAAGAATGTTGTTTATGTAAAGTTAATGTTATAAATAATTTATAATTGATATCTGAAAATTATTTTATATAAAATGTCTATTTTTAATCTATTATATCTCTGTTTGAAATGTCTACTATCTTTCCTATTTATTTATATTTATGAAAAAAATAATAATTTACACTTGAAAATGGCTTTGACTATCAAAACGACCATGTTCATTAATTATTCACTGAAATATGAAAAAAAAAACAGAGAAAAGAGAAAGTAGCGACCAAACAATTATTCAAATGGGTTTTTTGTTCCAAAGGTGTACACAAGTTTATATGCAATATTCACAATCCGTCCAGATTTCCGTTCAAGAACTCATTCAAAGAATATTTATGGCGACATGTTTATTGAAAAAACGTGTCGTTAAGACCGTCGTGATAGGCGCTAAAGTATTGTGACGTCATGTAAGTTGGTTATGAGAAGATTCATCCATATTCAAAATTTAACGGTTTTTTATTCTGACGTTCATTTCAAAACTTTCAACTATTTTTATTTACTAATTATTTATTTTCCTTTTTGAATAATAAGAATAATTAATTCTTAAAGAAATATTTCACATTCAAAGTCGCCGATTGAAATATTGGAAAACCGTTTAAATACGAAGGAAATTCTTTGAAACAGCTATTCAACCTCACAAAAATCAATTCATTCTCACGTCGCCATTGATCTAGAACTTATTTTGGGAGGCAATTTCGAGAGCCGAGGGACCAAGGAACGTCTCAACGTTACGGAAAAATTTTCTTTCGAAAACGAATATCTCCCAAGCAAATTTCTGCCTGTCTGGTGAGATTTTGCTTCGATATGAGTCCGATTTATCAAGTAACCCGCAGAGATCATTTCCCGAATAAGAAACTTGCTGACTCGGAACAGGAAAATCATTATGCCTTCTATTAAATTTGCCTCCCCTCGATTTAATCTACCAGCTCCAGTTTACGAGAGCGAAATCGGCTACCTCCAGACCACGTTTGATATTTTTGACGGGTGGGAAATACGACCATAGATAAACACCCGGTGATTCTTATGAAACCGGTTCCACGTGTAATTTGTTTAACAGGACGATTATAATTCTTAAACTACAATGTAGCCAACAGAGTCCCGATGGGCGTTGATTGGACTTTAAGACTGCGCTGATTTCTTGGAGACCAGAAGCTTCAAACTGCCTTCCCAGTTCGGTATCCTAAAATTGAGATTGCAACTGCGTTTGACACAAGTGTGATGTATTATGCCTTGACCAATTTGAAAGGAGAGTTTTCATAGATTAAACATTAGATTCTTTAAATATGAAAATGATAGATAACCTGTAGTAAAAAATAACTCTAGGCTAGCAGCCAGGAAAAATACCCACACCTAAGATTTTGTGAATGAAGTTTCTCTTCTGTAACTCTCTTGTCAACTCTCTTATCGGACAATACAATATACTGGTAACAGCACGTAGGAAAAAAGTTTTTGTTGACGTGGCTTAAGCACCACAACCCCACCCCGACCTACGAGACTAATTCCATGAAAAGTGGGAAAAGAATCAAGTCTTCAGTTTCCCAGACGAAGTCTGTCTGAAAAGGTCGTAATAACTCTTCTTCCATGGTGAAGGATGGTTACTTATAGAATGTAATGTAAAAATCAATGAAGAAACCCGAACTTTCAATACAAACATTAATATAAGAAGTCATGATATTCTTTGACCCATCAAGAAGATGAACATTCAATAGATATATGAAAATACAAATCGGAAACTCAATTTCCTCTGCTCTAACCTATCCTACCGCAATACGAACTTCTCAGACAGAAAATATTATTTCAACAAATCAATATATAAACCAGAGTGAAATATTCACCGAAAGACTTTGTGAATTATCTGATAACTATTCACTTAAAACAAGCCAAAAAGAGAGATTCATGACACCTAATTGACTAAATAAAAAAAAAACAGATAAGTGTTTATTTTTCCTTCTTGTAAACCTATCCAAACTCTGATTACATTTTACATACATGCATTCACACTATTTTACAAAAAATCCTATACATTTATTTTTGTCCTTTATTTTTATTTTTGACAATAAAATAAACCATTTTATTGTTGTTAAAACGTGTTTGTCGTCTGTCTCTATCACATGTCACGCATTTGTTTCATCTTAATTCCGAGTTAGGATAAAATATTTCTTTTTCCTACAATTTGCCGGGAATAATTTATAGTTCCTTTTGCATTGAACTGCATTTTACTGCAATGAATACTAATAGCAAACGTTATACAAAACACAACGCACAATCGAGATATCCAGGTGTGTAGTGGATTTTGTCATTCTGGCTGACCATAGAGTAAAAATTAAAGAAAAGGAAAACATACACAAATACTTGGACTTTGCCAGAGAATTGGAAAACAAAAAACAAAAAAACAAAAAAGCAAGAAAAAGAATTGCATCGTGTCAATAATCTGAGGAAAGATCGACAAATACTTGGACTTTGTCAGAGAATTAAAAATAAATAAATGAATAGATAAATAAAAAAAAGCAAGAAGAATTGCATCGTGTCAATAATCTGATAGAGCAAACCTAGTAAAACAATAATAATGAATATAAATGCATCGTTTGATATTATTTTGCCTGATAAACTTCTTAAACTTTTAAGTCATTTGCATCTTAACCAAACAATACAATAGAAGTCCAAACAGTAAAAAAAAACAAAAAAAAACAACATTGAATGAAGATAATGTTTTTAAAATGTTATTAATACTACTGAAATTCGAAAAAAGAAAACGGATGTCTAAGATTCTTAATTTAAAAGATTCTCCCAACAAATTTCTTACCGTTCAAATTAATCAAAGAATGTATTCAACTGAATTTTCATAGCAATATGAAAATCCGTCAAATTCCTGCAAGAACTTATCAAGTTGGCGAATACTTTGTTGAAAAAGGTGTCGTTAAGGGCGACGCAAGTATTATGACATCATTGTAAGATGATTTGAGAAATTCATCCATATTCAAAATGTAACCGTTTTTTTTTATTCTGACGTCATTTCAGAGACTTAATATGAAAGATTATATTTCGGACTGTTGTCCTCGTCTTTATTTGTCCTAATTTTGAGTGAGCAGTTACGATTAAGCTTTGAAACTGCATTTGAATTCATGGGTAATTGTCCGAAGATGACTTATTTTAAGGTAATTAAAATAATAAATAAAATAATAAATAAAAAACCTAAAAAAGATGACTTATTTTAAGGTAATTAAAATAATAAATAAAAAAACCCACATAAAACCGAGGTTACAGTAGCATGAACGTTGTCTTTATACACAATAAAGATGAGGACAACAGTCTGAAATATCATAATTATGATTGCTGTCGAGGACTCTTCTGGAAGCGATGGAAGAAGACGACAAAAAGTAATTAATCAATTAATGTGTGGAGGATGATCATTAATTAGGACTGGGCCTATTCTATTTGTGACCACCTCAGCTATTTCATAGGTTTTCAGATTTAAATTTGAAAAGATTGAAAACAGTTTTAAAAATGTTTTAAAAGAATCGAATGTCTTAAAATAAATAAAATTTAATGTATTATTGTTGTTGTTTTTTTTGGGAGGGGAGGTTCAGATAGATCCATTTTAATATCTTTTTTCTGTGTGTGTGTGTGTGTGTGTGTGTGTGTGTGTGTGTGTGTTGTGTGTGTGTGTGTGTGTGTGTGTGTGTGTGTGTGTGTGTGCACCTCTTGAAACGTATCTGCATGTTACGTTTCATAAAACTGCAAGCCGGGCCAAAAGTAATGAAACAAGTCTGAGAAGATTTAGATATCTGAAACAGCTGTAGCGAAAATAAAATGTAAAAAAAAATTGAAAAAGCAATAGCGACACCAGTTCAAATTTAACTTGCTCAGAGTGGGCATTAGACATAGTTAATTCACATTAGAGACACCAAAAGACAAATGAAGAACTCCAACGAGAAAAATACGTGATGTGTGAGTGAAAGAATATTTTTTCATCACAATTAAATAAATTTCATCATTAATTAATCTGATTGTTTTACGAATAATAATAGTCTTAATTTAGTTGTTTGTATATTTTAGCAAGACGTGTAAGTACGGACAAGACATGTTGTACACTGCTCGAGAAGCAAGAACGAACTCATAAGTGACGTTCTCCCCGTGGAAAACTGCACATGGACACGCCAGTGTGAGCCACCTTGAATGTGGACTGACGCGACGATTTGTCGAATTAGAACTTGTGTCGCTATTGTGGGTCAGAGTTCAATATTAAGATTTAAAAGATATTGGGATCAACGAAATTTCGCTTGAATTATATATTACATGAGGTAAATTTACCACACGATGAATTTATTGGCGATAAATTTAGTATACGGAAAATTTAAGGCGTTGAATTTACTCAGAATCTGGATGGTGTTGTGCTAAATCTAAGCAAGGGAATAAGAGTTGATGAAAAGAAAGGAATAAATAAATATAGCGAAAAAGAAGAGACAGTGGCATTTGGGTTAATTTGAGGTCATTGCACGGCCAAGTGACTTTTCGAATGCGAAAACATCTATTCACCGGTTAATAAAGGAATCTCAGTAAGACCATAGTTAACCCACGTTAGAGACACCAAGTAAAACTAGAAATGATGAAACAGCAACATTTTTGTTTAGTTTCAATAAACAAATCATCATCATCATGTCGCGCAATTAGCACGGATATCCATGACAATCTCTCGCAAACCCTCCATATCATTTCATTTTGACAGAGAGGTCCTCTGCGCAGCATCCAGTATCCTTGCATAGTTGGTCAATGTAGGTCCTTGGTGACCGGCCCACACTAGCATGTCCATTTGTTGGCTCCCACAGGAGAACGTCGCTTATGAGCTCGTCCTTGCTTCTCCAGCAGTGCCCAGCATGCCTTGTCTGTCTCACTCGAATGGTTTGTGATATTGGGGGGGGGCAGATGCTTCCTTGTGGGGTGCTGTTTCCATGACTTGTTCAAGACCGCACGCAGCATTCTTGTGCAGGTCCCATCTAGCTTATTCTCAAGGCGCTTCGTTAGGGTCCAGGTGGTGCAGCCATACAGCAGTACTGATATGACCACAGCCTGGAAGAATTGTCGCTTTAACTTGTCAGTGAGATCGGATTTCCATATGACAGATAATTTGTTTGTGGCCTTTCTTATTCGTGTATTAACATCGCTTTCTGTGGATGAGATATTACTACCTAGGTATGTGAATTGTTCTACTTGCTTAAGAGGCTTACCGTTGAGTGTGGAGATGTCTCCTTTCTTTTTGAAACTCATGAACTCAGTTTTATCAGAGTTCACGTAGAGGCCGATATTCTTTGCTGCTTTCTCCATGCTATGCAGTAGTGACTCGGCCTGTGCCGCTGTATCTGCAAGAAGTGCTAGGTCATCAGCGTAGTCTGCATCTGTGACAGTCTGCGCGGGATATCGCCTTCTTCTTGCCTTTTTTAGCGTGAAACCTTTTTCTTTTATGGTATCTAGTGATGTTCGGAGTACATAGTCTAGGCATATTATAAATATATATGGTGCTAATGTATCTCCTTGTAGAACTCCGGCGGCGATATCAGATAAATCTGTGTCGCCATCAGGTAAGCGTACCATTGCTTTAGTGTCTTTGTACAGCATCATTATAGCGGCAACCGTTTCTTTGGGGAGATCGTATGGTAGTAGTATTTGTTCCATTTTCCCTCTCTGTATGGAATCAAATGCCTTGGAGAAATCTACGAATAGTAGCGTTGCCTCTAGATTCTTTGCTCGAACCCCTTCTATGATCCGTCGTATAGTCAGGATTTGAGAGGTTGTGGATCGATTTCTGCGGAATCCGTTTTGGTTTTTCCTAAGGGTTTTCTCTATTTCTGACCGGATGCGATTAAGAAGAAGGACATAATATATCTTGGCTGCAATAGCAGTAAGGGTTATGCCTCTGTAGTTTTTAGTGATTCCGGGGTCTCCCTTTTTGGGGAATGGGAGGATGCAGCCTTTTGTCCATTTATCTATTCTATTTTGTTTATATACTGCATTGCATAGCCTAAGCAGTATGTCATTGAACTTTCCCATCTTCCATACCTCGGGGGGTATTTCGTCGAGATCTGCAGCTTTTCTACCTTTTAGTTTCTTTAAGACTTCGTTGAGTTCTTCTGTTGTGAAATCCCCCTGTTTGATGTCTAGATGTCTATCTACGATCTTTTGGGTGTTATTTTCTATGATTTTAGGAGGGTTCCCCAGAAGTTTCTGGAAGTGGTCTTTCAATTTCTGAAGTCTATCTTTTTGGCTGGTTGAATTTAGCTCTAGAGGTACATTTCCTACCACTAATTTCATTTACAGTTTGCCATGCTAATCGTGACTGTCTGTATTCCACTGATTGTCTGATGTTATTTATTTGTATTTGGATGTATTCTATTTGTTCTTTTTTGTATGTTTTAGTTAGTTCTATCTGGGCTTTCTTAAGGTTGTGTAGATTGGTGTTGGTTTGGTTTGTTTTATTATGTTGGGCTGCTTTTTTTTATATCATTTCACTTTTCTCTAACTGCTTCTGTCTCCCAGGGGACAGAGTGTTTGGCTTTTAGTTTGGTCGGTACGTACTCAACTGCTGCTTCTGGGTAAGCACTGACAACGTTTTCGTATTTCTCGTTTGGTGTGAAGCTTTCAGATGTATCCTGGAGGATATAGAATTTATTTCTTGCCATCACAGCGTAGCGATTGCATATATCGCTGTTGGCAAGTGTCGACCAGTCGTATCGTACCGTTCTAGTGGTTTGCTTTTTGTTTCTACATAAGCTTAGTCGTAATTTTGCTGTGACTATTCTATGAGCGGAGGATACTCCTTCGAAGGAAGAATATGCTTCGCAGTTCATTGCATTTTACTGCAATGAATACTAATAGCAAACGTTATACGAAACACAACGCCCAATTGAGATATCCAGGTATGTAGTAGATTTTGTCGTTCTGGCTGACCATAGAGTAAAAATTAAAGAATGTTTGACAGTATGTGACCTCTCATACCAGTGACTAACTTGTCATTAAACACGATAAGTGCTATCCCGTTCTCCCAATCTACTGCCAACTCATGTTAGGCCTACAGTTATTTGGGGACGGCAACTCATGGGTGTCGAGGACTCTTCTGGAAGCGATGGAAGAAGAAAACAAAAAATAATTTATTAATGTATGAATGTGTGGAGGATGATCATTAATTAGGACTGAGTCTATTCTATTAGTGACCACCTCTGCTATTTCATAGATTTTCAGATTTAAATTTGAAGAGATTGAAAACAGTTTTAAAATGTTTTAAAAGAATCGAATGTCTTAAAATTAAAAAAAATTTAATGTATTATTGTTGTTGTTTTTTTTTTCGAGTTGGATTCATTTTAATATTTTTCTGGTTTTTTTTTTTTGTGTGTAAAAAGAAAAAAATTTAGTATACCACCTCGTCTTCTTTGGAGTGAGGTATTTTTCTTTTACAAAAACAAAATATTGTGTTTGTCTTAAAAAAAAACTTTGGGATATGTTAAAAATATTTTAACAGATAAGTAATTCTTTAAAGTTTATTGATTTTATATATAAAGTAGAGACTGGGTCTCTTTTTTGTTGGTATTTGATTACTTCTCTATCTTTTAAACCAATCAATAGTAATTCCTCCATTAAAACGAGACGAGTCTCTTTCGAGTCCTGGTCGATTTCGTCTTCTTCTATGTGACGATGGTCGGCATTCTGGACATCTGGGTCGGAATTTTCGGAAAGCCCGACAATTTTCACCCTGCATGAGGCCAATATTTCTGTGTTACTGAAGGCATTGGTCGTGCAGGTCTCTATCAACTGATAATGGTGCTCCACTGTTTTTCTTTCTCTTTTCGAGTTTTTCTCACACAGTCACATATCAAGATTAGTCATGTTTCTAGAGATAGATATTAGGAACGCCTACAGAGCCACCATGGATGTTGATTGGACTTTAAAACCAATGAATCTTGGAGACCGAAAACTTCAACGTCTTCCAGTCGGTATGTCTGAAATTGACACTGCACCTATGTTTTAGTTATCAAGTCGAGCTTTGAAAATCCAGCTGAAACATTTTGGAAAACAAAGTAGTTCTTTAAAATGAAAACTTATTCATGAGAATCGATGATTCGTAATTTGTCGTCATTTTTGGCAGTTTCTTTGAGTTGGCTAGCAGGCAACTTTGAAAAGATTTCTGGTAATAAAAAAACTGAGGAACCAGTAATCTCTATTCTTCGAGATCATTTTGGGGTCTTTGCTCATCGATATATTAGTTTTACGGCTTTTTTAACCTGGCTACCTTGTCAATCACGTTCATCTCATCAGAATTAGACCAGTTTTTTGAAGTTCCATCCGTAATAAAGCGAGGCTGATTCAACAGAAATTTCCCACTTTGAATTCGAAAGTTCCACTAAAGTTTGGGTTATCTAGATACCGAATACTGACAGTGGTGTCTCGTCAATATCGAGCTCCAAGAAGAGTGCCTTGAATTTTGTAACACAACTCTCATGGTTGTCGTCATAATTTTGTTGTAATAATATTTCCTATTACAATATAATAAAAAAGGATTTAAAGTTCAAAGAGTAAAGAAAATAATATCGATGAAGACAAAGTTTTTCGCAATTAATCATCTGATAGGATACTGAAGAACTGGAGAGAAAATATATTTTCACTGGTAAATCAAAAACAAATATCTACACACATATTTCTTACTGTTCTATGAAATCAAAGAATGTATTCAAATGAGATGCTGTCAACGGTGAACAAGTTTATAGCAATTTGAAAAATCCGCCAGATTCCGTTAAGAATAAGATAAGAAATTATCGGGAATATGGCGGCGAATGTTTTGGTTAACAACGTTAAGGGCGTTGCTAAAGAAATAAATAAAGAAATAAAGAAAGAGATTATTGTACTGTCAAGTAACTTTTCTAATGCTATAACTTCTATTTACTGGTTAATAAAGGACGGTAACTCAATAAGACATAGTTAATTCACATTAGAGACACCAAATAGACAAATGAGAACACCAACGAGAAAAATACGTGTTGTGTGAGTGAAAGAATATTTCTAAAATTGATCACAAAAAATGGATCGAAAATATCACCATGGGATTGACTATTAATTAGATTGTTTTACGAAAAATTAAATGTTTAAAGTAATTATTTAAAAAAACTTCTTACGAATTAAAATTCCATTCGAATTTTCTCCATATTTAAAATAAAATAACTCATTCACACATTTAATACGAATTTTCTCCATGTCTAAAATGATTTTTCCCACATTGCATCCCTTTTAGCTATGTTTGAAATAATTATTCCGGTTAAATGCTGAGACAAAAACTACGACATAGTTAATCCACATTAGAGACACCAAATAGACAAATGAACATCAACGAGAAAAATTATTTAAATAGTTGATCTGGATCAACCACCTACATATTTAAAAAAAATTATTCCTTGCTTTTCGTTTAACTGGGACATTCTTCGATGTAGAGAAAATATGTATGAAACATATGAATACTACTTTAAATAAAAATTAACATGTAGTAGATTTGGAGGGTCCCATGAGACCCTAGCACAGGCCCTGATACGGTAAATGTACACACGGTTATTTAGCACGTTTAGCTAAAAGATAATTGTGAGTGTCTTTGATGAGGCTTTTTGCGTTTCTCATCATGCTAATGCCCTTGGGAAAGGCACGAACCCTCTTCTCTCAATCCCCAGTTATGGGTAAATAATAGGGCAGGCCATGATCTTTAGCCTAGATAAGGTAACCAGTCTACGAGAAGGAAAAATCTTAATTCAAACCAGCTGTATTCCGCTTGAAAATTGATTATGTGTCGAACCCTGCACCTGGTGGAGGGGTTAGGTAAATACTTACTAATCTCAGTTTACGTTTTCTTTTTCCTTTTTTTTTATTGGTTCGTCTTACGGCATATCAACACTTGTTGGGTTATCTAATGTCAAAGTCAGTGTTTTTGTTGTTTTTTTTTCAATTTTTTTTCAAGCAATTCTGGTTTAGGTTAACCGGTAGAACATCCGTCTAGGAATCGCTCGGTTCTAGGTTCGATGCCCTTCCTCGCCAACTGGAACGCCACTCTTACCGTCTGCTTCCAGATACTGCTTTCCCACACAAATTACCCAAGCTGTACTAGCTTGGGTAATTTGTGTGGGAAAGCAGTATCTGGAAGAAGACGGTAAGAGTGGCGCTCCACCCTAGCAAAGCATCGCCCTGGTCTAGCGCTAGCGAAAGGGTAATAGACTCCCTCGCTATTTGGCTCTGTTTTATGTGTTGTTTTTTTTTCCATTTATTATTTTGATTACCTTAAAATAAGTCATCTTCAAATAAATTACCCATGAATTTAAATGCGGTTTTGGGGCTTAATCGTAACTGCTCACTAAAGATTAGGACAAATAAAGATGAGGACAACAGTCCGAAATATTATAATCTTTCATATTAAGTCTCTGAAGTGACGTCAGAATAAAAAAACCCGTTACATTTTGAATATGGATGAATCTCTCAAATCATTTTTAAAATAACGTCATAATACTCAGTGCCTTTAGCAACGCCCTTAACGACACGTTTTTGAACAAAATATTCGCCACCATATTCTTGATAAGTTCTTGCAGAAATTTGACGGATTTTCATATTGCTATAAACTTGTCTACCTTTGAGGAAAATCCACTTGAATACATTCTTTGATTTCTTTGAACGGTAAGAAATTTGTTGGAAGAATCATTTTAATTAAGAATTTTGATTTATAAAACATTGTTTTCTTTGTTTTTTCCATATTCCAGTAATATTAATAAAATTTTAAAAACATTGTCTTCATCGATGTTTTTCGGACTTCTTTTTCTATTGTATTGTTTGGTTAAGATACAAATCATTTAAATTTATGAAGTTTATCAGTCAAAATAATATCAAACAATGCATTTATATTAATTATCATTGTTTTACTAGATTTGCTTCATCAGGTTATTGACACGATGCAATTCTTCTTCTTGCTTTCTTTGTTTTTTTTGTTGTTGTTTGCGTTATCAATTCTCTGGAAAATTCCAAGTATTTATGTATGTTTTCCTTTACTTTAATTTTTACTCTATGATCAACCAGAACGACATATCGATATATCGATTGTGGGTTGTGTTACGTATAACTTTTGCTATTAGTATTTATTGCACTAAAATGTTGTTCAAGGCAAAAGGAACTATAAATTATTCCCGGCAAGTTGTAGGAAAAAGAAATATTTTATCCTAACTCGGAATTAAGATGAAACAAATGCGTGACATGTGATAGAGACAGACGACAAACACGTTTTAACAACAATAAAATGGTTTATTTTATTGTCAAAAAAATAGATAAATAAACGAGAAACATAAGTGTATGGGATTTTTTGCATGTATGTAAAATGTATTCAGAGTTTGGATTGGTTTAGAAGAAGGAAAAATAAACACTTATCTGGTTTTTTTGATTTAGTCAATTAGGTGTCATGAATCTCTCTTTTTGGCTTGTTTTAAGTGAATAGTTCTCAGATAATTCACAAAATCCTTCGGTGAATATTTCACTCTGGTTTATATATTGATTTGTTGAAATAATATTTTCTGTCTGAGAAGTTCGTATTGCGGTAGGATAGGTTAGAGCAGAGGAAATTGAGTTTCCGATTTGTATTTTCATATATCTATTGAACGTTCATCTTCTTGATGGGTCAAAGAATATCATGACTTCTTATATTAATGTTTGTATTGAAAGTTCGGGTTTCTTCATTGATTTTTACATTACATTCTATACGTAACCATCCTTCACCATAGAAGAAGAGTTATTACGACCTTTTCAGACAGACTTCGTCTGGGAAACTGAAGACTTGATTCTTTTCCCGCTTTTCATGGAATTGGTCTCATGGCTCGGGGGTGGGGTGATGGTGGTTAAGCCACGTCAGCAAAAACTTAAGGTTTTTTCCTACGTGATGTTACCAGTAGATTGTACGGTCCGATAAGAGAGTGACAAGAGAGTTACAAGAGAGAAAACTTCATCACAAAATCTTAGGAGTGTAGTATTTTCCTGGCTGTTAGCTTAGAGTTAATTTTTACTACAGTTATCTATCATTTTTATATTTAAAGTATCTAATGTTTGTCTATGAAGATTCTCCTTTCAAATTAGTCAAGGAATAATGCATCACACTTGTGTCAAGCGCAGTTGAAACCTCAATTTCAGAGATACCGACTGGAAGCAGTTGAAGCTTCTGGTCTCCAAGAATCAGCAGTCTTAAAGTCCAATCAACGCCCATCGGGGCTCTGTAGGCTACATTGTAGTTTAGCATTATAAGCGTCTGTTAAACAAATTACACGTGGAACCGGTTTCATAGAAATCACCGGTGTTTATCTATGGTCGATATTCCACCCTCAACAATATCAAACGTGGTCTGGGGGTAGCCAATTTTCTCTCGTAACTGGAGCTGGTAGGATTAGATCGAGGAAACGGCAATTTATTGAAAGACATAATAATTTTCCTGTTCCGAGGCGGCAAGTGTCTTATTTGGTAAATGACACATTCTCTGGGGGTTACTTCATTAAGTCGGACTCAGATCGAAGCATTTGTCACCAGACAGGCAGAAATTGTGTTCGGTTCTCGAATTGCCTCCCAAAGTAGTTGATCGTTGGCCGTGAGAATAAATGATTCTTGTGAGGTTTCAAATAATTTCCCTTCGTATTTAACGGGTTTTCTAATATTTCAATCGGGACTGTGAATATTTCTTTAAGAATGAATTATTCTTGATTATTCAAAAATAAATTAAAAATAATCAGTATATAAAGATTGCTGAATTCTCTGCAATGACGTCAGAATAAAAAACCGTTAAATTTTGAATATCGATGAATCTCTCAAATCAACTTACAATGACGTCATAATACTTATCGCCTTCAACGACACGTTTTTTCAATATTCGCCATCATATTCTTGATAAGTTCTTGACGGAATTGGACGGATTTGCAAATTGCTATAAACTTGTCTACTTTTGACGAAAACCCATTTGAATACATTGTTTGATATCTTTGAAGGGTAAGGAATTTGTTGGAAGAATCATTTAAATTAAGAATTTTGATTGAACTAGTAAAACATTGTTTTCTCTGTTTTTCCATATTTCAGTAATATTAATAACATGTCGTTTTTGAAGAGATTTTTCCGTAACGATTGCAATTGAGATGTTCCTTGTCCTCGGCTCTCGAACTGCCTCCCAAATTAGTTCTAAGATCGTTGGTCGTGAGAATGAATGATTCTTGTGAGCTTGAATAGTTGTTTCAAAGAATTTTCCTATTTCCGGATTTGCTATAAACTTGTCTACCTTTAACGAAACTCCATTGAATACATTGTTTGATTTCTTTGAATGGTAGAATCATTTAAAAAAAGAATTTTAATTTAACTGGTAAAACATCTGTTTTGTGTTTATTTCAGTAATATTAATAACATTATAAAAACAGTCTTCATCGATGTTTTGTGATTGTTCAGACTTTAAATCATTTTCTATTGCATTGTTTAGGTAAGGATTAATCTTCCTGTTTGAGGATATCTTCAAGAAACATTTTTCGAAACAATTTATGAACACATGCAAATTGGAATGTTTAAATCCATTCACACGCCGATGAGGCTGATCTAAGACCTAAACGAGTCAATATTAACACACACACACACACACACACACACATATATATGTGGAAACTTGCCTTGCAAAAAATGTATTAGGCCATCTGACACCCGCGCCATTGAATTGACGGTTTCTTCAAGACTTTTGCAATTTCTCGAATTTATCCCACGATCTACAGGTATAACTGCGTTTCTTGAAACTGACATTCTCATAATCTTTTTTTTTAGCCTGAGTCTATCGGAAAATATTCAACTCTTCTTGATATTTTCCTCTTCTTCCTTCAATGTGTGTATTTGTTTAATAACACCTCGCTTTTACACGATACCTACTGTCTCGTATATTGTTTCTTTGTATCATTTTAATTTTATTGTTTTATATTATTTCGTCGCCGTTTGGTTAAGCTACTGCTCAATTCATTTGTACAGGAAGGTAGACGTTTCTTGCAACGTGTATGTGTCTATTCTTTCGTTCATAAGATAGATAGATAGATAGATAGATAGATATACATAATGAGTATTTTAGAAATATGTAAATATTCAACATTTACACATAAATTTTATACACTAAATATAACAGCAGTCATAGCGAAGATGTAGTAGTTACTTCCCTTATCTTTTTCCACATATTTTATTCATGAAGCAAAGATGTGAGCATTGTTATCTGGTGTCGCTAGAATGGATTACTTCAATCTACATGGCCCCTTTTTTTTACTTTGAAAAGCTATCAACAAGGTAAGAAAGTCAATGCCAAAGCCTCATTTTCGTTTATAGGACAGGAATCCGAGATTCAATACACTTACAACTCATTATTTTTATTGCATTGAATATAATTGCTTTCTGTTTTCTATTGTAGCAATCTTCAGCGAATTAGCCTTATATTTTATTGCTCGTGTGAAAAACTTACGGAGCTTAGTTTAGTTGAGCACTCGGTGAGAATCAATCTAACATCTTATACATTCGATCCTTCATCGATTGTATGTGTTAGCCTTCCAATAACTTATTTTCTTTCTTTTTACATTTAGATAAATAGAAGTATTTGTGTATTTCGGTTGATAAATCGTATTTGCAAAATATAAGTTCAAGCAATGTATAATTACAAAAGAAAGTAATTCCTAACTACAGACATGCATCATAAACTAAAAACTATTCGTAGATTTCTCCAAGGCATTTGATTCCATACAGAGAGGGAAAATGGAACAAATACTACTACCATACGATCTCCCCAAAGAAACGGTTGCCGCTATAATGATGCTGTACAAAGACACTAAAGCAATGGTACGCTTACCTGATGGCGACACAGATTTATCTGATATCGCCGCCGGAGTTCTACAAGGAGATACATTAGCACCATATATATTTATAATATGCCTAGACTATGTACTCCGAACATCACTAGATACCATAAAAGAAAAAGGTTTCACGCTAAAAAAGGCAAGAAGGCGATATCCCGCGCAGACTGTCACAGATGCAGACTACGCTGATGACCTAGCACTTCTTGCAGATACAGCGGCACAGGCCGAGTCACTACTGCATAGCATGGAGAAAGCAGCAAAGAATATCGGCCTCTACGTGAACTCTGATAAAACTGAGTTCATGAGTTTCAAAAAGAAAGGAGACATCTCCACACTCAACGGTAAGCCTCTTAAGCAAGTAGAACAATTCACATACCTAGGTAGTAATATCTCATCCACAGAAAGCGATGTTAATACACGAATAAGAAAGGCCACAAACAAATTATCTGTCATATGGAAATCCGATCTCACTGACAAGTTAAAGCGACAATTCTTCCAGGCTGTGGTCATATCAGTACTGCTGTATGGCTGCACCACCTGGACCCTAACGAAGCGCCTTGAGAATAAGCTAGATGGGACCTGCACAAGAATGCTGCGTGCGGTCTTGAACAAGTCATGGAAACAGCACCCCACAAGGAAGCATCTGCCCCCCCCCCCCAATATCACAAACCATTCGAGTGAGACAGACAAGGCATGCTGGGCACTGCTGGAGAAGCAAGGACGAGCTCATAAGCGACGTTCTCCTGTGGGAGCCAACAAATGGACATGCTAGTGTGGGCCGGTCACCAAGGACCTACATTGACCAACTATGCAAGGATACTGGATGCTGCGCAGAGGACCTCTCTGTCAAAATGAATGATATGGAGGGTTTGCGAGAGATTGTCATGGATATCCGTGCTAATTGCGCGACATGATGATGATGATTTGTTTATTGAAACTAAACAAAAATGTTGCTGTTTCATCATTTCTAGTTTACTTGGTGTCTCTAACGTGGGTTAACTATGGTCTTACTGAGATTCCTTTATTAACCGGTGAATAGATGTTTTCGCATTCGAAAAGTCACTTGGCCGTGCAATGACCTCAAATTAACCCAAATGCCACTGTCTCTTCTTTTTCGCTATATTTATTTATTCCTTTCTTTTCATCAACTCTTATTCCCTTGCTTAGATTTAGCACAACACCATCCAGATTCTGAGTAAATTCAACGCCTTAAATTTTCCGTATACTAAATTTATCGCCAATAAATTCATCGTGTGGTAAATTTACCTCATGTAATATATAATTCAAGCGAAATTTCGTTGATCCCAATATCTTTTAAATCTTAATATTGAACTCTGACCCACAATAGCGACACAAGTTCTAATTCGACAAATCGTCGCGTCAGTCCACATTCAAGGTGGCTCACACTGGCGTGTCCATGTGCAGTTTTCCACGGGAGAACGTCACTTATGAGTTCGTTCTTGCTTCTCGAGCAGTGTACAACATGTCTTGTCCGTACTTACACGTCTTGCTAAAATATACAAACAACTAAATTAAGACTATTATTATTCGTAAAACAATCAGATTAATTAATGATGAAATTTATTTAATTGTGATGAAAAAATATTCTTTCACTCACACATCACGTATTTTTCTCGTTGGAGTTCTTCATTTGTCTATTTGGTGTCTCTAATGTGAATTAACTATGTCTAATGCCCACTCTGAGCAAGTTAAATTTGAACTGGTGTCGCTATTGCTTTTTCAATTTTTTTTTACATTTTATTTTCGCTACAGCTGTTTCAGATATCTAAATCTTCTTCAGACTTGTTTCATTACTTTTGGCCCGGCTTGCAGTTTATGAAACGTAACATGCAGATACGTTTCAAGAGGTGCACACACACACATACACACACCACACACACACACACACACACACACACACACACACACACACACCACACACACACACACACACACACACACACACACAGAAAACAGAAAGATATTAAAATGGATCTATCTGAACCTCCCCCCTCCCAAAAAAAAACAACAACAATAATACATTAAATTTTATTTATTTTAAGACATTCGATTCTTTTAAAACATTTTAAAACTGTTTTCAATCTTTTCAAATTTAAATCTGAAAACCTATGAAATAGCTGAGGTGGTCACAAATAGAATAGGCCCAGTCCTAATTAATGATCATCCTCCACACATTAATTGATTAATTACTTTTTGTCGTCTTCTTCCATCGCTTCCAGAAGAGTCCTCGACAGCAATCATAATTATGATATTTCAGACTGTTGTCCTCATCTTTATTGTGTATAAAGACAACGTTCATGCTACTGTAACCTCGGTTTTATGTGGGTTTTTTTATTTATTATTTTAATTACCTTAAAATAAGTCATCTTTTTTAGGTTTTTATTATTATTTATTTTATTATTTTAATTACCTTAAAATAAGTCATCTTCGGACAATTACCCATGAATTCAAATGCAGTTTCAAAGCTTAATCGTAACTGCTCACTCAAAATTAGGACAAATAAAGACGAGGACAACAGTCCGAAATATAATCTTTCATATTAAGTCTCTGAAATGACGTCAGAATAAAAAAAAACGGTTACATTTTGAATATGGATGAATTTCTCAAATCATCTTACAATGATGTCATAATACTTGCGTCGCCCTTAACGACACCTTTTTCAACAAAGTATTCGCCAACTTGATAAGTTCTTGCAGGAATTTGACGGATTTTCATATTGCTATGAAAATTCAGTTGAATACATTCTTTGATTACTTTGAACGGTAAGAAATTTGTTGGAAGAATCTTTTAAATTAAGAATCTTAAACATCCGTTTCCTTTGTTTTTTTCGTATTTCAGTAGTATTAATAACATTTTAAAAACATTATCTTCGTCAATGTTTTTTTTTTGACTGTTTTGACTTTAAATCCTTTTTTCTGTTGTATTGTTTGGTTAAGATGCAAATGACTTAAAAGTATAAGAAGTTTATCATGAAAATAATATCAAACGATGCATTTATATTCATTATCATTGTTTTACTAGGTTTGCTCCATAAGATTATTGACACGATGCAATTCTTCTTGCTTTTTTATTTATCTATTCATTTATTTATTTTTAATTCTCTGACAAAGTCCAAGTATTTGTCGATCTTTCCTCAGATTATTGACACGATGCAATTCTTTTTCTTGCTTTGTTTTTTTGTTTTTTGTTTTCCAATTCTCTGGCAAAGTCCAAGTATTTGTGTATGTTTTCCTTTTCTTTAATTTTTACTCTATGGTCAGCCAGAATGACAAAATCCACTACACACCTGGATATCTCGATTGTGAGTTGTGTTTCGTATAATGTTTGCTATTAGTATTCATTGCAGTAAAATGCAATTCAATGCAAAAGGAACTATAAATTATTCCCGGCAAGTTGTAGGAAAAAGAAATATTTTATCCTAACTCGGAATTAAGATGAAACAAATGCGTGACATGTGATAGAGACAGACGACAAACACGTTTTAACAACAATAAAATGGTTTATTTTATTGTCAAAAATAAAAATAAAGGACAAAAATAAATGTATAGGATTTTTTGTAAAATAGTGTGAATGCATGTATGTAAAATGTATTCAGAGTTTGGATAGGTTTACAAGAAGGAAAAATAAACACTTATCTGGTTTTTTTTATTTAGTCAATTAGGTGTCATGAATCTCTCTTTTTGGCTTGTTTTAAGTGAATAGTTCTCAGATAATTCACAAAATCCTTCGGTGAATATTTCACTCTGGTTTATATATTGATTTGTTGAAATAATATTTTCTGTCTGAGAAGTTCATAGTGCGGTAGGATAGGTTAGAGCAGAGGAAATTGAGTTTCCGATTTGTATTTTCATATATCTATTGAATGTTCATCTTCTTGATGGATCCACGCCAGCAAAAAGTGAAGGTTTTTTCGTACGTGTTGTTACCAGTAGATTGTATTGTCCGATAAGAGAGTGACAAGAGAGTTACAGAGCGAGAACTTCATTCACAAAATCTTAGGGGTGTAGTATTTTCCTGGCTGTTAGCCTAGAGTTAACTTACTACATTTATCTATCATTTTTATATTTAAAGAATTTAATATGTGTCTATAAAGAGATTTTTCCGTAACGTTGAGACGTTCGTTGTCCTCGGCTCTCGAATTGCCTCCCAAATAAGTTCTAAGATTGATGACTGTGAGAATGAATGATTCTTGTGAGGTTGAGTAGCTGTTTCAAAGAACTTCTCTTCGTATTTAACGGGTTTTCTAATATTTCACTCGGGACTTTGAATGTGAATATTTCTTTAAGAATAAATTATTCTTAATTATTCAAAAAGGAAAATAAATAATTAGTAAATAAAAATAGTTGAAGTCTCTGAAATGACGTCAGAATAAAAAAAACCGTTAAATTTTGAATATGGATGAATCTCTCAAATCAACTTACAATGACGTCACAATACTTAACGTCTTTAACGACGCTCTTAACGACACGTTTTTCAACAAAACATTTGCCATCATATTTTTGATAAGTTCTTGACGGAAACGGACGGATTTCCATATTGCTATAAACTTGTCTACTTTTGACTCATTTGAATACATTGTTTGATTTCTTTAATTTCTTTGAACGGTAAGAAATTTGTTGGAAGAACCATTTGAATTAAGAATTTTAATTTAACTAGTAAAACATCTTTTGAGTTGATTTCAGTAATATTAATAACATTTTAAAAACATTGTCTTCATCGATGTTTTTTGGACTGTTTGGATTTTAAATCTTTTTTTTTTTTTATTGTATTGTGTGGGTAAGAATTAATCTTTCTGTTCGACGATATCTTCTAAAAACATTTTTCGAAACAATTTATGAACACGTGCAAATTGGAATGTTTAAATCCAATTCACACGCCGATGAGGATCCTATGGTGTCAATAAACCTTTCAGTGTTGAAATGTAAAACATTTATGAAATTAACATCCTTTGGTGATGGCGTAAGACCTACACGAGTTGATATTAACATATATATATATATATATATATATATATATATATATTATATATATATATCCTCTCTATATTTGTTAATAATTTCTATAATTGTTAATATCAACTCGTGTAGGTCTTACGCCATCACGAAAGGATGTTAATTTCATAAATGTTTGCATTTCAACACTGTAACTTTGACGGACTAGTATGGGTCTATATATATATAAATATATATATATATATATATATATATATATATATATATATATATATATATAGAGAGAGAGAGAGAGCCATATATATATAAACTTTGACGGACTAGTATGGGTCTATATATATATATATATATATATATATACCCATATATATATATATAGACTCATATATATATATATGTGTGTGTGTGTGTGTGTGTGTGTGTATATGTATGTGTGTATGTATAGACCCATATATATATATATATATATATATATATACACACACACACACATATATATATATATATATACATACACACACACACACACATATATATATATATGTGTGTGTGTGTGTGTGTGTGTGTGTGTGTATAGACCCATACTTGTCCGTCAAAGTTACAGAACCCGAAGACTCATACAAAAAAGACAATTCGTAGGCTACCTGACACCCACACCATTGAATTGACGGTTTCTTCAAGACTTTTCCAGGTGCCTAGAATTTATCGCACGATCTAGACGTGTAATTGCGCTCCTTGAAATCATTTTTTTAGCCTGAGTCTATCGGAAAATATTCAACTCTTCTTGTCTTTTTACTTTTCTTTCATCAATGTGTGTATTTGGTTAAAAGCTACTGCTCAATTATTTGTACAGGAAGGTAGACGTTTCTTGCAACGTTTATTCTTTCGTTCATAAGATACACTAAATATAACAGCAGTCTTTTTCCACATAGTTATTTATGAAGCAAAGATGTGAGCATTGTTATCCGGTGTCGCTAGAATGTATTACTTCAATCTACATGGCCCCCATTTTTACTTTGAAAAACTATCAACAAGGTAAGAAAGTCAAGCCTCATTTTGTTTATATGACAGGATTTTTAACCAATCAGAATCCGAGATTTAAGACACTTACAACTCATTATTTTTATTGCCTTGAATATACATGCTTTCTGTTTTCTATTGTAGCGATCTTCAGCGAATTAGCGCTATATTTTATTGCTCGTGTGAAAAACTTACGGAGCTTAGTTTACTTTAGCACTCGGTGAGAATAAATATCTCGTCTAATACCTTCAATCCTTCATCGATTGTGTGTGTTAGCCTTCAAATAACTTCTTTTCTTTCTTTTTACATTTAAATAAATAGAAGTATTTGTGTACCTCGGTTGATAAATCGTCTTTGCAAAACATAAATTCAAGCAATGTATATTGCAAGTTTTTTTTACACCGCACTTGATTCTGGGTGACAATAAGTCTTCTCATGTCTTCGGGACTCTTCTCTGTATTTTAGCCGACATCAACAATGCTTGAGTCTATATGTTTTCCATTCTTCCTCCCATTTCCAATTCCTTCACGCTTTTTTCCAAGTCTTTGGAAACCGTTCCAAGCTCACCAACTAAAATCCATATCACCGATACCTTCATGTTCCACAGCCTTTTCAACTCTTTGCCAAACTCCAAGTATGTGTCTATGTTTTCGCTTTCTTTTCAAAATAGAATAATCTGAATAATAATATGGAATAAAAATATTAATGTCGATAATTCGTATTAAATGTTTGAAAAAGATCTGGTGCATTCAGGAATGATGCAATATTTTTCCATAATTTCATTATACACCTCGAAATAGATTCATATTATTGCAAACCACGGCAAATAACCGATGAAAAATAGAAATCGATTACACCGTGTCACTCCAGTGAGTCTAAAACTGACCACATGGTTTGTTTTTGTTTTTTTGCTGTTAAAATCAATAATTTCATAAATATTGGAATTTGCTTTCTCTATGCTAGAACATTTTAACCGTAACGCTCTAATAGAATTATTGCTATGATGTGTTATTTAATTACACACACACACACACACACACACACACACACACACACACACAACAACAACACAGTAGACACCATTCCTGAAAGGGCAAATAATAAAAAAAAAGGGAATAAGAGTTGCCGAAAAGGAATAAATAATACAGCAAAAAAGCAGAGTCTATAAAACCTCAATGACATATCAGTTGTTTCCATACTGAGAGCATTTGGGTTATTTTGAGGTCATTGTACAGTCAATTAAATTTTTTAAGTCTAAAACGTATATTCACTGGTGAATGTCTCAGACATAGTTAATCTACATTAGAGACACCAAATAAATTGTGACCCAGCAAGTTTTTTTTGTTTACTAACAAACGAGAAAAATGCGTGTTGTGAGTGAAAGAAAGATAAAACATATCACAATATTATCTATCATCTTTTATTTAATTATTTTCGGACATCATTTTGGCCGATAATATTTTCGGCCTTGTGAAAAATTCCCCCTCCCCAAACCCCTTGCCAAAAATCAGAAGGAGGAAAAACCTCCGCTAAAACAAAACCGAAAAATCCGAAAACGAAGTTTGATGAATGCTTTGTGATAAAAGGCCCAACACCGCTGTTCCCTGTTCGATTTCGGTTAGGGCATGTGATCTACTTACACTTGTAATGAAATACGAAACACATAATAAGCTTTATTGAAATATAAACACAACTGGGATTTGTTGGGGGTGGACCTTTGTTTTTAATATATAAGATGACTGCATTTTTCAAACATCCCATTGTGATATTTTCATTTCATTTTTGTGATCAATATTGAAACTCGTATTTTTATCGTTGGTGTCTCTAATGTGGATTAACTATGTCTTACTTTTACTTTATTAACCAGTGAATACATGTTACATGACCTCAAAATAACCCAAATGCTCTCAGTCTGGATACAACTTATCTAAAGTTGAGGCTTTATTGTCTCTCCCTTTTGTTGTATTTATTTATTCCTTTCTTTTCCTCAATTTTAATTTCCTTGCTTGAATTGAGCACACCAGCGCTATTGTTTGTCAGAAAGAACATCACCATATCCAATTTAAAAGATACTGACCTCATCCGAATTGGGAAGGGCAACACAAATCTTAGTCTTCCATATTTTACATTTCGGATGTTTAAACATTCAGGTACTATTCCGATATTGGACATTCTTCGTTATAGAGAAAATTAGTACTAAATGTTTGAAATTAGTATTTTACACGTAGAAAAAAATTGGTATGAAATATTTGAAATAATTGTTAAACATAGGAAACAGGCGTATGGAATGTGTTTCATATATTTTATACGAATAATACTTTATAAAAATTAACATACAGTAGAGTAGTATTATAGATTTGGAGAGGCTCATGAGACCCCAGCACAGGCCCAGTATAAGCACGGTTATAGGATAATCACTTCGCATAGCTAAAAAGTGAGTGACTTTGATTCTCACTAGCCTTTTTGTCAAACTCAGACAGAAATCCGCTTTGGCAAAAAAAAGTTCACTTTTCTTCACCAAAGCAGACGCTTCGTTAACTGGTGTCGCTACTGTGGAGTACTTCAAGCTTCGTCATGGCTTTGAAACATAATCAACCAATCATAATCAGCCAGTAAATAATAATCAGCCAGTAATAATCAGTCAGTAAATGAGTGTGAGTAAACAAAACGTATATCATACGTATAGGGAAGTACACTTACCGCCAAATCTTACCCCACTGAAGTCCCCTATAATAATATCCCCCATAACTTTACTATTATATCGTTTCATGTTACTGTTCTGATTTAATAATAATCATTTGTAAACGCGCATAATTATTCTTTATATAACTAATTTACATATTCAAATATGGTTTCAAGTAACTTCCTGTTTTATAATAATTTCAGATATCAGTTAATTTTCCCTATATTATACTAATCCTTTACAATCATTTATATGGCTTGGGGTAATTATTTCTACCTAATACAAATAATATGTGCATAACTTCAATTTAAAGTATTCGTATTATGGTGTTCTATATTAAAAGCGTACTCATTGAGCAAGCTAAGTCAACAACTGGGGACCGACAATTTACTTCCGGTTTGAGATTTCACATGTTCACTTCTATATTCGACGTAAGAAATTCAAAAGAAGTTTTGCTTTTACACTTGGAATAACTTTTACCATTATTCAATTGAGATAAGTACAAGAAATGTTTATTTTGTATCCTTCGAAATAAAAACTACATTTCTACACTACAAAACAAATATATTGATAAAATTAAATTTTTATATGAGTAAGATATGCTTACTGTATTTCTAAACAAATGTTGAATCTTAGGTTTAAGTTTACCATTTAAAAAATGTAAAATAGAAGTGAATTCAATGTTTTTATAGTATAAACTTAATGAAAAGGTAATTTAAGAATGTTGTTATGTAAAGTTAATGTTATAGATAAATTTAATAATTCGATATCTTAAAATTATTTTAATATAAAAAATGTCTATTTTATATGCTATGTTGAAAATGTCTATATATTTCCTTATTCTATTTATATTTATGAAACCAAAAATAATATTTAACTACAAGCTATTCGCTTGCAAATCAGGTGTGTGTGTGTGTGTGTGTGTGTGTGTGTGTGTGTGTGTGTGTGTGTGTGTGTGTAAACAAGAATTGGTATTAAGTAGCCTACAAGAGTTGATATGGTTGATTAGTTGGATGGTTTGGGTTTAATGACATACCAACCCTTGTGGCTTATTTAATACCAAACTCGTGCTGTTTTTTTGTTATTGTATATTTGATTTGTAATCCTATATACAAAAAACAAGATTTGCCATTAAATAGCTCAAAAGGGATGACATACCTTTAAATAAAATAACCAACCAACCAACCAACCAACTAACCATCCTTCATCGACTGTAATATATTCTGGTCTTCAAATAAAGTATTTTATTTCTTTTGTTTTCTTCAAATAATAACATTTTTCAGTGTTTCGTTAAATAGATGTGTTACTAAAATGTAATAAATAAAGTATTGCTGAAAAGAATTAACAAATATTTATTCAAAAGTGAAAATAATTTCTAATTAGAGACAAACAGCTTAAGCTAAAAAAAATGTAATTAGAGGGTTCGGTCACTGACCTTCTATTCTGATTGGTTGATAGTATTTAATCTGAAGTCAAGAAAGTTTCGGATTGATCCACAATAGCGACACCAGTTGAAAATTGTTGCTCCTCCGCAACGCAGGCAATTCAGTGGATCAGGGAGGGCTTAGTTATTAGTGATTGTTATATTTGATTATTTGACCTGACCCCAAAGTTCAAGCAACGGACATATAAGTGTAACACATTTAAAAGATTCGGCATTTATAATAATTTTTTGATTATTTAACAATATAAATATTCCAAGTATCCAACGTTTTAGACACCTTTTTATAATATAAATAAAGGTGGTGATATAAAGTTTATATTATTATTATTAAACTATGTATTTATTGGAGAGCCCCCCCCCCAACTCCGATCAATCGGCTAGTCACATCAAACCCAAACAATATATGATTGTCTTAGTCCTATTGTTTTTATGGCAAACTCCCAAACCCTTTTTATGTGCTTGAAGGCGGTGGCTAAGGAGGATCTTAGTGTTCTGTGTATGAAATTAAACTGCATCTAGTGATGAAGTTCAAATTCTAACGCTCTAGAGAGTGTGGTGTTCTTCTTTATGACCGTTACTCCCAGATCCACTCTGACCCAGAGTGGTAGTACCTGTTAGGGTCTCATAAATGGGTTAAATAGATACAAAAAAATTAGTGTTACATATTATTTACGTACATGTAGTAAGAATATTTTTGAATAAGATTCGTTAAATTTAAAATCGGAGGGAGTTAAGAGGGGAATTTCCATAACCGTTATGATTGATTGATGATGGCCCCGACTTGACCCCTTTGGATGGCGCCATTACAGGTGTGAGAGGGTTTAGATTGGATGCGACGAGGAATCCAGAGTGAGCCGATGCATGAGAGTTGTTCTCAACCGCGCGGTCGAAGATGGGCTGGGTTGTTTTAAATAAAGACTTAAGAAAAAAGTCTTGCTATATTGATTTACTAACATAATGCACAAACACCCAACCCGAACAAGAAAGCAGGGGTCACCACCACCCCACCCCCAGCAGAAAGCCCTGAAGAAAAATAAATCCAACAAGAGAAGATGGTGGCCGAATTAGAAGCAGACAGTAAGCGGCCGGGTAAACCAGTAAGGACCCCTCATCCCTACTTCTACTCTGTCCGTCTCTCTCTCTCCCATTATACACTCGAGATATGTTAGTGGGTATATAACATGAGGGTTTTTTTTAATTGAGTTTGAAAAAAATGAATCCCCAACAAGAATGAATCAAACAAAACGTCTTCGGCATAAAATAACCCAACATGGGTTGGCACGCCGTAAAATCCAACCAATCATGCAATAAGACTAAGAAACTAAAAGAAGAAGAAAAAAAGAAAAGAATGTACCAAACATAGGGACAAAATATTATTTATGTATTGGAGCAAAAGCTGAATATTAAAAAAAATCCTAAATAAATAGAATGAACTTGTTTCCAAATGTAGACATAAAAATAAATTCCAAACGAAAAACTCGAAAAAACTCAAAGAAAGAAAATGTAAAATCATAAGGCCGGATTAGCTTTATGCTAATCCGGCCTTATGATAAAGCCAATCTTAATCAGGGTAGCAAAGACATGAAATCAACGGCGCTTGGTAACTGACAGTTTCTCACCTATGTTATTTTCAAACCAAGTATATATATATATATATGTAAAAATAGAAATTGGAAATGAATCCGACAATATGAGGAAGAATGAATAAAGAAAAGAAAGAACAGAATGGATAATAAAAGATGAATTTAATCAATATCACTTACACACGTGTTTCGGTCAGTTCATCTGTGTGAAAATATTCCGCAAACAGAGAAGATTCGACCTTCATCAGAGTGAAATTTTATTTTGAAATTTTATTTTGAAATTTTGAAATAAAATTCTCATAAAAAAAATTTTTTAAAAAATTAAAAAAATAAATAAATATGTTTTTTAAACATAAATGTGCATTATTACGCCTTCAAAAATATATTATTACATTTTAATTAATGCTTCGAACTCACTATAAAAATGATGATATAAAAAATCTTTTTATATATATATATATATATATATATGATCGTAGTAGAGTTGCAGGTCGCACAACCGATATAACTTTGTGCTCAAAAATCAGTGTGAGTATTCAGAATGTACAAAAACCAAGCATGGTTTTCCGTCGATGTAAACTGTGAAAATAGGTAGTGACGTTTTTACATATTGCCAGGGGAATAGACCGGCGCTAATGTCTAAATTGGGGCTGGATCCAATTTCTCATCCTTGGACAGATACTGATACAACGCGAACGTTCCCCCAGTTTGTCGAAGGGGGATGACAAGATCAAGTTGTTTGGTTCGTCATAAGTGAAACACCAATTCTACATTCTCGACACATTCAACCAATCCAGTCCCGTCCTACATACGAGAAAGATTCCCACCAGTTTACAACTCATTGAGAGAAAAAAACTCATAATTACAGTTTCATTCCTTACACTGCCTTCCCGCCGTCATCGCAGTCAACCCTGTCCCCTCCATTCTAGCCACAGTAGTCGGATCCTTGCTAATCAGTCCGTAGATGCTTTCGGACGGCCTCCGCTGACGCAACATAATCATTAACATATATATAATAGATATATTCAGGCATCGCTGTTTTTATTTTCTCGTCCTGCTCTAATGTAGCCTAGGTCATGCATTGCATTATAGGTGGCGCCACATTCAGTTGAAACTCTCACCTAGTTCGACAACATTTCTGCTCTTTTAACATGACAGCCTTGTACGGCCACGAGGATTTCTCAATACGAACCTGTGGCTACGCCTTCCGAACTTCCAGAATAGATACATTCGTAACCTCCTGTCTCCATGGTCACCGCGCAGACATCCGGGGTAACCGAGAATGGGTCCACGTAGGTGTTCAGTTCCCGATAGTCCATCACGAGACATAGCTTGTACTTATTGGTCTACATTTCGCATTCAAGATAAACTCTCCTTAATCGTCGTTTCCAAACACATGCTAATCGCCACGCTGAATTTCTCTTTAGCCCGCAGCCACTTAGTGTGGAAGCTTTGCGGTCTGGTCACATCAAAGACCTAGTTATTCAAAAAAGAATTGGAGAAAATGAAAATAAGTTTAATTTTGTATATGGATGAATATCTAATTTGACATCATAATTACGTCATGATACTTTGTGTCTTTAATGACGCCTCTAACGACACGTTGTTAACCAAAACATTTACCACTATATTCCCGATAACGTCTTGACGGAATCTGGCGGATTTGCAAATTGCTATAAACTTGTTTACCTTTAACAGAATCTTATTTGAATACATTCTTTGATTTCATTGAACGGTAAGAAATATATTTGTAAATATTTCGTTTTGATTTACCTGTGAAAAGATCTCTTCTCTTCAGTTTTTTGGTATCCTCTTAGATGATTAATTGTTAAAAACTTTGTCTTCATCGATGTTATTTACTTTACTCTTTGGATTTAAATCCTTTTTTATTGTATTATTAGCCGAGGGGAAATATTATTACGAAAAAATTATGACGACAATCATGAGAGTTGCGTTCCGAAATTCTTGGAGCTCGATATTGATGAGGCCTTAAGGACAGTCATAAGTACCATCAGTGTTCAGTATATAGATAACACAAACTTTAGAGGAACTCTCGAATTAACAGTGGGACATTTCTGCCTTGCTTTATTACGGATGTAACTCCAGAGAATCTGAGGAGATGAACATGGCTGACGTTCAAAAAGGCCGTAACAGCTCTTCCTATTGAAGAACTACTTTTTTTTCAAAAATATTTCTGCTCGTTTTTAAAATCTCGCCTCGATAACTCAAAATCGAAACCCTTGTTGAACTGGATATCTCGATTTTTTTTGTTTTACGTTTCGGATATTCAAAAATTTAGTGTTTGACCGATACATTCTTCGATAAGGCCAAAGAAAGCCAAAGAATGTACCGGTTCAAATGCTGCTTTAATTTAGTTGTATTCAAGATTTTATTTTGACCGATAATATTCTTCGGCCTTCTTCTGGCATGTGTAAAAACCCCAGCCCCACTTCTTGACAAAAATCAGCTAAGAGTATTTCAATCTGTAAAACCAGCAATGTCCGAAGACGAAGCAGTTTGATGAATGCTTCTTGATCAAAGGCTGGAAACCAAGCAATATCTGCGATATCCGTGTGTTTTACCAGGAACTAAATGATGTGTTAAAACAAGTAAAGACATTAAATCATTAGCAAAACAACTGGATTAATCTCATGGTAATAATATCTTAAATATTCTTTCACTTACAATAAATAAGAAAATAAATCATTCGTAAAATAATCAGATTAATCACATGTTAGGTGAGTTCGATTCTCATTAGGCGCACCACACTTCTGAGTTTTTTGCCACACCTAAGCTAAGCTTAGTAAATAACTATAAGTGAAGAAAGCAGAAGTATCGGCGGAGTCATTGAGATAAACACAAAAATGAATAATGAATAATATAACCAGCTTAAGAAATTAAAATCTTCCAATTTTGTATATACTCATTTTCTTTTCCCATAAAAATATTAGCAGGTATAAAATTGTAAATATTAACGTAAGGCCGCCGCTTATAATGACTGACAATTTTGTATCTTCTCATGTTTTCCGTCAACTATATATATATGACTCTTAGTCTGAGCCTGCCAAATTTGAACTGGTGTCGTTATTGTTGGTCAGAGAGAACGTTACCATATCAGATTAAAAAGATATTGACCTCAACCAAATTGCCAAAAGCAAGAAAAATCTAGGTCTTCCATATTTTACATTCCTGATGTTTAAACATTCAGGAAACCGTTCCGATTTTGTCTAAGCATTTAACCGGGACAGTTTTCAATTTAGAGAAAATTCGTATTAAATGTTTGAAATGAGGATTTTACATGTAGAGTATATGTGCATGAAACGTGTTTCCTATATTTTATATTTACTAGTAAATATATGCACCCTTCGGGTGCAAGTATTTAGGTTTTGATGTAATAAAATATTGTATCAAATTAGAAACTATTTAGAAAATGATAAACTGAGGGGGTATAATCGAAAAATAAAACAGCTTTAAATCTAACTCTTCCATCATTTTTTCTCACTCCCGTCTTTCATTTTTCCTAATTCATCCATTTAGTTAGATTATGAAATATTTAATAAAATTACAGTTCTTTCGTCTTGTTTAGGGATTTCTTATAAGATTTATCCCCGAGATTTTTGCTCAGGTTCGTTATGAGAAAACCAAACAAATAGAAATCAATAATACTAAGCATGTATTTATTAAAATCAAATTCTTAATATCAATATGCAAATTAGCCTTCTCGTTCACACTGTAAACTATAAAAATTAGTGATAACAAGGTGAGGTGAGCAGGAGAGAAGAGGCGGAATGACATTGAGGAACGAGAGTACAACGAAATCAAAATGCAACAGGTTTAATATATAAATGCACATAAAAAGGTACAACAAGAGAAGAAGAAAGTTCTGGTTTAGTTCGGACAAGCTTCGCGAGGTTTAATAACTTCTTTTAGAAGCTAGCGGCACCTCCTCGTTTAGGCATAAGCCGTAATGTTATTATGGGTTGTTTAAGGTAGTTTAAGGTGTTTAAGGTAGTTTAAGGTAGTTTAAGGTTGCAAAAGTTTATTCTGCTAGCAGCCTATTGACTGCAAAGGTATCAAAGTGTGAAGCTTGTCCGTTGTTGCAAATTAGTTCGTCGGCTCCCTCAGTTGTTATCCTGGTGATTGGCTGTCAGCCGTCATGGGTCCAAAAAGACAGCAATCTCTCTATAGAAGCCGGGTTTGTTAACATGGTAGGAAGGTCCGTCGTGGGTTTCTCTATCAGTAAACCTAATTCGTAGGAGAGATAGAGCAAAGCTCTTACCTGTTAGTAGTAGTCAGAAGGATCCAACCAAAGGGTGAGGGCCGAACCCAGCACTGACCCTCAGAAGGTTACAACTAGAAAGAGGAAGAATTACTAATGGTCAGGGCTATTTATAGAGATCACCCCTGACGGTGATGATGATGGCTGCTGCTGCTACTGTGACAGTCCCCTAGGGGCATGAACAAGGCCCTCTAAGATATCTTAGAAGGCGCTGGAATATGTCCGTAGTAGTCATATAAAATTTCAATAAAACTGCTATTTTGTTGAATATATGAATATACTTGCATGTTATATGTATGTAGAGTAATCCAACACTATCAATTAGGTATAACAATTTTATAACTAATTCAGGTTTAAATAAAAAATAAATTCATGGTGAACATGACGTCAATAACTAAGGGAATTGTGACTTGAGTAGTGATTTAGTTTCGGTTACAGAAAGACAAGCACACAATCTCCATTATAATAAGATATGAATACTACTTTACGAAAATTAACATATAGTAGAGTAGTATCATGGATTTGGAGAGTCCCACGAGACCCTCGCACAATTCCAATGTCGCTATTGTGGATCAATCCAACTTTCTTGATTTTAGAATAAATACTATCAACCAATCAGAATAGAAGGTCAGTGACTGAACCCTCTAATTACATTTTTTTTAGCTTAAGCTGTTTGTCTCTAATTAGAAATTATTTTCACTTTTAAATAAATATTTGTTAATTCTTTTTAGCAATACTTTATTTATTACATTTTAGTAACACATTATCTATTAGATTAAACACTCAAGAACTTAATTATTTGAAGAAAACAAAAGAAATAAAATACGTTATTTGAAGACCAGAACATATTACAGTCGATGAAGGATGGTTAGTTGGTTATTTTATTTAAAGGCATGTCATCCCTTGTGAGCTATTTAATGACAAATCTTGTTTTTATGTATAGATATTTACTAAGCTTAGATTAGATATAGCACAATGTCAGAAGTATATGGCGTCCAATGAGAATCGAACTCACTAACAATGGTTTGCAAATCTAGCTTGCTAACCATTACACCACGTGTATATATGATTACAAATCAAATATACAACCATTTTTTGTGGCGATTTGAAGGAGCAAATATTAACGACTATGCTGTTGTTAGACTTTAGGATCTCCTTGAGCACGAGGGAGCTATGACCTCCCAACCTGAGATCAAATGTGGCACTGGCTTTCAAAGATGGCTCTCCACCGTTGGGGGAGGGTATTGTCACCGACGAGGTAGTGATAGGGAATTCTTTCTGAGCCTTATGGTCAAGGAACTCTCAACCACCCAGAATAAGCACCAACAGTTTTTATTAATTTGTTTATTTGTCTCCTGACTTATTTTTTGTTTTGAATAAAAATTTTATAAAGTTGGTGGTGTGGCCTATTATCGATATCAGCCGGACAGCGAGGAAGTCTATATCCTCTTCACTAGCGTTAAACACAGGTTTTTGCGTCTGAGGTGAAGCGCCACACCCACCATCAACTCATCACTTTATCGCACAGATCTAAGCTGAGCTAATCATGTGCGGAGTTAGCGATAGCCGGTATCCTACCCGGAACTTTGAGGTTCCAAGGCGGATGCTGTACCGACTGAGTTAATTGAAAAATGAAAACACTGACTTCGGCATTAGATAACTCAATAAAGGTTGATAGGCCGTAAAACGAACCAATAAAAAATGGAAAAAGAAAGCGTAAACTGAATTTAGTATACCCTCCCACCACGATCAGGGTGCGACACATGGTCAATTTTTAAGCGGAACACAGCTTGTTTGAATTAAGATTTTTCCTTCTAGTAGACTGGTTGCATTATTTTTTTATTACTACGATGACCGTTACGCTAAGCGCGCCTCCCAAAAAGCTGAGTTTAGTAAGCGACTCAATGGTTGTATTCAAATAACTTCTTTTCTTTCTTTTTACATTTAAATAAATAGAAGTATTTGTGTTTTCGGTTGATAAATCGTCTTTGCAAAATTCAAGCAATGTATAATTAAAAAAGTAAGTAATTTCTAACTATAAACATGCAACATAAATTTTTAAAAATCAGTGGGCTTGGTCACTGACCAGCTATCTTGATTGGTTAATAGATTTCTAGCGTCAAGAAGACGTCATATTTCGGACTGATTCATAATAGCGACACCAGTTGAAATTGAATGTTCGATGACGGTAAAAAAAAGTCAATGATAGATTGGGAGGGGGGGTAAATAGGGTTGTGGTTATTTGACCCGACAGAATATCAAAATTGAGAAAATTACTACTGTGACACAGCTTGCCCTTGTTAAGAAAAAAAAGATTTAAAAGATTAACTAGCGAGCCCTTGTGGTTATACCACTGTATCATGGTGTAATGGTTAGAAAACTAGTCTTGCAAACTCATTATTACTGAATAGCGAATTCGATCCTCGATGGATGCCCCACATCCAGCCCATCGCGAGAAACTATTTTATATGTATACTTAACAGTTATTGCCAATTAGTTCAATGTATAAAAAATTTAATTCTTCTCTCTCTCTCTCTCTCTCTCTCTCTCTCTCTCTCTCTCTCTCTCTGACTTATTTCACGCTGTCTTTCGTTCTTTTTACTATATTTTCTTTCTGATGTGTAGCATGTTTTCTTTCTTTCCTCTCAATCAAAACGGAATTGTCTATTATTTACCTGAAGTGACACAGAGGTACAAGCGTATTAATATATTGATAATCTACTACATAAATAATAATTTCTCTCTGTTGTTGATGAAACGACTTTCGCATGTTTAAAGATTCCTATTCCGATTTTGTCGTAATGTTTGACCGAGAAATTATTTGAAATGACCGAGGAACAACAATAAGTTAAAACTGAATAATCTGAATAATAAATAATATGGAATAAAAATGATAAATTGATAATTCGTAATAAATGTTTGAAAAAATCTGGTGTATTCAGGAATGATGCGGTTATGTCAATTAATTTTCACGTCCCAAGATTGGCCAAAATGATGTCTTAAAAACAATTAAAATAAAGAAAATGATACCTTCGTAAAACAATCAGATTTATAATCCCATGGTGATACATATATATATCTTCGATCCATTTTTATGATCAATAATTAAAATAGTATTTTACTCACAACACGTATCTTTCTCGTTTGTTTGTTTACATATTTGTTTATTGAAAGAAAAACTAAAGCTGTAGCTGTTTTTGTTTCATCATTTCTAGTTTACTTGGTGTCTCTAATGTGGATTAACAATGTCTTACTGAGATTACTTACTCTCCTGTGAATAGACGAAAATTTACTTGACCTCAAAATAACCAAAACTGCTCATCTCGCAGTTAATCTGGTGTCCCTATTGTGGATTAACTGTCTTCCTGAGATACCCTCCTTTTTTAACCAGTTAATAGATGTTTTAGAAAATTTACTTGAATGTAATAACCAAAATGCTCACAATATGGATACAACTTATCTGACGTTGAGGCTTTCTTTTCTTTTTGCTGTATTTATTTCCTTCAACTCTTATTTACTTGCTTAAATTGAGAAGATGGCTTCTAACCCTTAACACGTCGTCCGAGTTATACTCCATTTAATATAAATATACTGACATGGTGGCAGCGTTGGGATAAGAACATTCATCAGAAAAAAGGAGTATAACACCGAACAAGACTAACAGGAAAAAGTTATGTCAAATTTTTGGACAAAAAAAACCCCTTTGGATGAATTAAACTAAACGTCTTCACGCCGACGCAACCGGGAATGTTCGAAGAAAAATTCTAAAAACAAAACAAAAAAGTGCTTGCAGTAGAAAATATTGTTCTCTGAAACAAACAAGTGTTTTAATACATTTAATAATACTGTATTTCACATTCTTTAAATTGTTGTAATAGTATTTTTTCGAAATGAAAAAATTAAGTGAGCCGTTGATGTCCTGGGCCGCAGACAATTTTGTAGAGGAATTCAAATTTTTTAAGTAAAGGTTCAGGCTATACTTCTCGGTGAAGAATATTCTAGTCGACAAACAGGTCGACCATATTTTGTTATTTTCTGGGGAAGAGAGCCTAAGAAGGTTCAACTCATGGACTTTTGCGGACGAAGCCGACGAAAATAACCCACGGGTTGTTTGGCGAAAGTTCGAAGAACGTTTAGACCCCCAGATAAATTTTCACATCTCTCATATGTCCCTTCGGCAATACAAACAAAGAGACACTGAAAGTATTGACGACTTTTTAGCAGGTGCAGGTTGCAGGCGAAGAAGTGCAAGTTCCGAGATAACATGGATACCGAGATGCGGTTATTAGAACAGGTTCTCTACGGAACCAAACACACGAAGTTGAAAAAGTAGCTGTTGGAAAAAGGGGAAGAAGCCCAAATTATAGGCAGAGCCTACAAAGTTTTAATAGGTCACATGAAGCAAATGGCGGAAATCCAAAATGGAGAAAGCCAGGAAATTGGCTCTGTAAAATACAGCAGTTGTAAGCAGTGTAGTAGCATGCAGTCCCACCAGAAGGATGAGTGTCCTGCCTAGGGTACAACTTGCTCAGTATGTGGACGAAAAAATCACTGGGCTAAAGTCTGCGACAACAGACAAGAAAATAAAGGAAGACGCCCACAGACACAAATCAAACAAAAGGGACACAAATTTAAACCTGGACACAAGGAGACCCCGGGACGTCAGCAGTACAGACACCGTAATAAAAAAGTAGTAATAATGTTTACTCAGTAAATGCCAATCAGAATAACCAGGAGATGTACAATCAGTTTGCACAAATGACATTTGATACAATAAAGCGGCAAGAAAAAAGGACACTAGGACTGGGGCCTTCGCAGACCTTACTATTAAGCTTCCCAACTTACCAGGCATCCACAAACTAAAAGCCAAAGTTGACACAGGAGCTGAAGGAAATACCCTCCCCCCTTACGTGTTTTCCGCAAGATGTTTCCTAATAAAGTCAGGACAGCCTCTCCCTGGTACGACGCATAAGGAATCAATTATACTGACTGCATCCAATGGATCCAGCATCCCTCAACATAAACATTAAAAAAAACATCATACAAAGGAGAATGGAAATCAAGGTATTGTCACCAGACAGACAGGCTGGTGATCTCACAAATTTGCTTGGCACATGTCGCTTTCGAAGAGATTCTTTCGTGACGACTACAATTGCAATGTTACGTGCCCTCGACTCTCGAAATACCACCGAAATTTGTTCTAAGATGATTAGCCGTAAGAATCAATGATCCTCGTGAGCTTGAATAGATATTTCAAAGAATTTCCCTTCCTATTTTTCGAGGTAACGGATTTTCTAATCGATACTGTGAATGTGAACATTTCTTTAAGAATTTGTAATTCTTAATTATTCAAAAAGAAACAAAAAATAACCAGAAAGAAACAAATAAAAATAGTTTAAGTCTCTGAAATGACGTCAGAAAAAAGACGTTAAATTTGAATATGTATGGATGAGTCTCTCAAATCAACATATAATGACGTCATAATACTTTGTGCCTTTAGCGACGTCCTTAACGACATGTTTTTCAACAAAACATTCGCTACCATATTCTTGATAAGTTCTTGAAGGAAATTGGCGGATTTGCATATTGCTATAAACTTGTCTACCTTTGACAAAACCCCATTTAATTGATTTCTTTGAACGGTAAGAAATTTGATGAAAGAATCATTTAAATTTAACTAGTTTCCTTTGTTTTTTTTCCGTATTTCCGTAGTATTAATAACATTTTAAAAACATTGCCTTTATCGATGTTTTTATTGACTATTTGGATTTTAAATTCTTTTTCTATTGTATTGTTTGGTTAAGATGCAAATGACTGAAAAGTTTATGAAGTTTATCAGGAAAATAATATCAAACGATGCATTTATATTCATTATTATTGTTTTACTAGGTTTGCTCCATAAGATTATTGACACGATGCTTCTTGCTTTTAAAAAAAATTGTTTGTTTGTTTGTTTTTTCAACTCCCTCTCAAAATCCAAGTATTTGTCTATCTTTCTCTTTTCTTTGATTAACACTTTGTGGTCAGCCGGAACGGCAAAATCCAATACATGACAATTTCCTTTTCCCTAGTTAACTTGCATTAGGTTTGGTCTTCTAGCTGGGATTAGGTGATCCGTTTGTATTTCAGAATCCTATAGAATTTTTTGTGTTTAATGTCAAGGAAGGATTCTGGTTTGTGCATATACCATTTTGTAGTTTGATTTCTTGTTCAATTTCTTGCACAATTCCCAGTGAATCATCTTTTCCATTCAATCATGCCTAGTCTAGTACTTCCTTTATGTTAATTTGCTGCATTCGCTTATGATATGATTAATAGTTTCATCTTTGTCTCTAAACATCCTACACTTGCTATTCTGTTGCTTCTTATCGATTTTCGCTTTGATATTATTATTATTATTATTATTATTATTATTATTATTATTGTGTTGTTGTTGTTGTTGTTGGTGGTGGTGGTGGTGGTGGTGGTGTTCACACAAATGTTATATGGTGGTTTTCCACCGGAGTCTGGGTGACACTAAGTCTCCACAGGTCTTTAAGACAATTCTGGTTATTCTATCCGATTTTAACAATGCTGTTGTCTAGATTAGACATGTCAAACATGCGGCCCATGTGCCGCAGGTGGTCCTCAAACAGCACAAATGTTCCCCACACGCAGAATGTGCTCTTATACGGTGCTCTTATACGGTGCTCAATTCCTTTGCACAAGAAAGCAGAAGTTTCTTGTAACGTTTAGGTGTCTATACTTTCGTTCATAAGATAGATAGATAGATTAGATAGATAGATAGATAGTGTTGGAAATTTTATATTTTCCAAAAAATATGTATGGTATTTTGAATGCCCTTTTTTTGTCCGTCTTTCAATATCTCTTGTTTCGTATCTTGCTACGAAAGTAAACTAAAGAAAGGGCCCCATGTGGCTGGCTCCGGAAGCTGAACATCGGTCACGTGGCACCTATATCGGTCTCTTTTTGGATTCGGATCTCGGGGAAAGAATACGCAACTAGCTCTCTGGCGAAAAACCTGCTGAGTATCTACATTTTCTTTGTGAGTTGACGAGAGTCTGTGAGTTAGCTGGATTCAAGGACATTAGCAGGTCCCAACGTGAAATTCTATTGCAGAAGCGTGGTTACTGCTATCTGACGCCACACCAGATATCTGAAAACGACGCATGTGGTTCTAGCTAAAACCTTTGGTGAGAAAGGATACAGGACGTCGCGCAAAACTAACTTCTGGCGAGAGAAGCTGCGGCGACACAACATACACGTGTTAACAGAAGAGAGCCTTGTTTCTGGCGAGAGAAACAAGAATATTGAAAAGACATTTTTCTATAAAACTGTTTTTTTCCTCTCCTGCGAGAGAGAAAATATTTTAAGGGTTGTCCTTTTATTGTATACACCTTTACAGTACCCGTAAGTTGAACCTTCCTCCTTTTTATATATATTTTATTTTTAAACTGTTATTTGGAGCCTAAATTTGTCAATTTACCTTAGCCTGCATGGGAATTACATGCAATTATTTTGTATTGCAAATCTTTAAATTTGTGCCTCCATTTCGGAGACATTGGTGAATAAATTCCTTTTTACTTTCAAGTAAGACCATTTGTAGTTTCATTTTTCCCTACCCATTTTAATTTGACGGTATTAGTTAAATCTTAAAGATCGGTTTTCTTCTGAAAATGGAAAAATTTCCGACAATAGATATATAGTTAGATAGATGGATAGAAAAAACAAACATGATGAGTATTTTGGTTTTACACGAAAACTTTTGTTTTTATACTGATTTAAATGAGGCAAAGATGTGAACATTTTTATCTGGTAGAATAGATTATTTCAATCTACGTGATCTTTTTGACTTGGAAAAACTATCAACAAGGTAAGGAAATCAATGGCCAAAGCCTCGTTTTCGCATTAGGATAGGAATTTTAACCAATCAGAATCCAAGATTAAAGACACTTACATCTCATTATTTTTATTGCATTGAATATACATGCTTTCTGTTTTTCTATTGTAGTGATCTTCAGCGAATTAGCCTTATATTTCATTGCTCGTGTTACTTTAGCACTCGGTGAGAATCAATCTATCGTCTTATACATTCGATCCTTGATAATTGCGTGTATTAGCCTTCAAATAACTTATTTTCTTTCTTTTTATATTTAAATAAATAGAAGTATTTGTGTATTTCGGCTGATAAATCGTATTAGCAAAACATAAGTTCAACCAATAAAAAAAATAAGTAATTCCTAACTACAGACATACAACATAAACTAAAAAATATAATCAGTGGGCTTAGTCACTGACCAGCTATTTTCATTGGTTCATAGAATTCTAGCGTCAAGATTCGGACAGATTCATAATAGCGACACCAGTTGAAATTGAATGTTCGGTAAAAAAAGTCAATGATAAATTGGGGGGGGGGGTAAATAAGGCTATGGTTATTTGACCCGACAGAATATCAAAATTGAGAACATTACTACTGTGACACATCTTGCCTTTGATAACACAAAAAGATTAAACGATAAACAAGCGGGCCCATGTGGTTATACCACTGTATCATGATATTTACCGCGTACCCCACTTGTACGGGTCAGGCACAAGGTGCCTATTAACGTGGGACCAGGTTATACCACTGTATCATGGTGTAATAGTTTGCGAACTAGTCTTGCAGACTCATTATTACTGAATATTACTCGCTGGGTGCTCTACCCTTGTAATCTTGTGTCACACCCAACCCACCGCGAGCGGGCTGGGTAGATACCTACCACGATATGATTATGAAACTATTTGAATGTATACTTAACAGCTATAGAAAATAGTTCAAAGTCTCTCTCTCTCTCTCTCTCTCTCTCTCTCTCTCTCTCTCTGTGTGTGTGTGTGTGTGTGTGTGTTCCTGACATATTTCCATTTCATTCCATTGCAACAAACGATACACGTCTGATTAGCATTATCGATTACTGTCTTTTGTTCTTTTTACTCTATTTTCTTTCTGAAGAGTAGCATGTGTTCTTTCTTTCCTTTCTTTTCTCTCAATTAAAACGGAATTGACACAGAGGTACAAACGTATTAATATATTGATAATCTACTACATAAATAATAATTTCTCTCTGTCTGTGTATAACTAGTTGGCGCCAACACCAGTGATCTGACCATGATGAAATTTTACAAATGTGTTAAGCTAAAATGCTGGGAACATCTTTACACTGGTGGAAGAAAAGGAAGACGTTTCAGTGAGAAATGAGGGAGAGGAGTAGAGGGAGAGGGAGAGGAGTAATAAATAGTAACGTTGAAATCAAGTAACAGTAAAATGGCGTCAACTGCATCACGAACGCTTAATCTAATTGTTTTAAAATATACTCTTCTCAGGTCTTCAGAACTCTATCTTGACAATCTCAATAATGTTATCAATCGCATATATCCCGGTCTCTGACTTCGGGTTTTTCGAATTGCAACTGGTGTCGCTATTGTTGGTCAGAGCGAATGTTACAGCGCATATTTACCACCGGATTTAAAAGATACTGAGCTTAAGAGTTTTTCACACCAGTTTTAACAGGTGGCATTTAACTACAACTTGGTTATTATCATTATCATTATCATGAAGTTTCACAAGCCTGTTCACTTGAGGCAGTCTCAGGTCTCTGAGGAGTTAACAGTGTTGTTCCACGATTCTTCTCTGATTTCTAATCCCCAAGTTCTTTTCAAATTTGGGGACCTTCCAAGTTCAATTGGTTTCATTCATTTTTCCTCATTTTTTTTTTTTTTTTTTTTTTTTTTTTTTTTTTTTTTTTTTTTTTTTTTTTTTTTTTTTTTTTCAATCAGTCTTTTCTTCTTCTTGGGTCGGCTTTAGGTGATCCGTTTGTACCTCGAAGTCCCTGAGTTTATATTATAGCGATCGTCAACAAAATTCATCTTGCATATCATCGATTGAATATAAATTGACTTAGCTTCGATGGGTTTGGCACACGACCAAAAGTATGGGTCACCCAATGAAAATCGATCGAATGTTTAACATGTCCGATCCTTTATCGATCGTATAATATGTTGTTGGCCTTCAAATAACATAATTTTTTCTACTTTTAACACTAAAAAAATGTATTTTAGTGTTTCCGTTTGATAAATAAATATTGCCAAAAGGTTTAAGAATCTCAAAATAGTTTTTAACCCATTTACATTTAAGAGAAAATAATTTCCGAGTAGAAAAAGACAAGATAAGCGAAAAAGGAAATCTAGTCCGAATGTTTGGTCACTGACCTCCACTTCTGATAACAGATTTCTCACAAAGCCAGAGAAGCGACACCAGATGGAGTTGAATGCTCTGTTTGAGAGGAGTCAACGTAAATCAACACAATCCTTTTGGAACTGACATGCCCTTTGACATGACCATTTGACCTGGCCTTTCGATACCTGGCCTGATTAAAAGAAAACACAGATAAAATATGCAGCTGAACGCAGTTATAATTTCTGAAAATTCATGAACTCAATAATAAATCAATACAAAATCCTCCTCCATGAATATATATATATATATATGTGTGTGTGTGTGTGTGCGCGCGCGCTTTGAAGGCGCGTGGTGTAATGGTTAGAGTCTTAGGAAATGGAGTCGTCGACCCGAGTTCAAATCATGGGCGAGGTTATTCGCCTTTCACTTTGGAAAGGTATGCATCCAACAACTCTCCCTCCAGCTATGGGTAAATAGTAGGGCCGACTAGGATCTTTAACCTTGACTAGGTAACCAGTATAAGAAAAGGAAATAAGAAAAAAGAAGAATAAGAAAATAACAATTATAAAAAGAGACAAATGAAGAAATATAATAAAATAAAACATAAAAAGTAAATGGTAAATTTCATATAAACAAATTATTAGCTCTAAACTAAACCATTTAAATAATCTAATACAATTATTAAGAATAATATGCATAATAATTATATATATATATAGTCATTCACAGGCACTGTGTTTTGATGTATCACATCTCCTCAGTGTGGCTAGACTTCACACGCTACCTCGAAACCCGTTCGATTTAACATTAGTCAGAGTCCTTGATGAATACACACATGTATATATGTCTAAACCCCAGAGAGCTCATATCCGTTTAATAGGAGAGCCTTGCTTTAAGTGTAGTGACCGTCAGCTAAATTCCCTTTCAGAGAATTTCTCATAGACTACTTATTCCTACTGCAACTGTTTGTTTAAAAAGAACCATGGAAATATCTCACCACTTCACACCTGCACTGAATAGTGCAGAAAGAACCTCTGATGGATTCATTCACCAATTCCACCCTGATATTAAAAAAAATGAAGATAGCCAAACAATTGGAAAGGATAGAAAAGAGACTCGTTGGACAAGAAATGTATGCCGAGTTCAACAAAACTTTCATATATATATATGAGTTTATAATATATAATATATATATATGAATATATATATATATATAATATTTTCAATTAATGAAGTCATACCTAATTTCGAAAATTAATTAGTTAATAATTAATGAATTTAGGCGGGCATATATGTTCAAGTGTAAGGCTAAACAAATCGAGAAAATATCAATCCCTGAATAGGTCGAAATGTACATTCAGGGATTGACATTTTCTCGATTTGTTGAGATCTACGGGTCCACCACACCGGGGAAAAAAAACTAAGTTTTAACTTAGTATAAGTCCACAAGTACCATTTTAGATTATCAAAAAGCAAAGTCGGTAAGTTAATTCAAATTAATGCTTTTCAAAGACACCTGCGTGACTTGCAGGCTGGAATGGAATAATGTTTGAGAAATTCATTGCATATTTAAACAAAAAAAAAAAAACAAAGTTAGTTAATATATGCAGTGAAACTGGAGTTAAGACTGTTAGCAGTGAAACAATGGGTAAAAAGAAATAAACCTGTGTTAATTAATATGCATTTCTACTCTTTAAAAACATTAACTTAAAATATTACTTATCTGGGCACTTCTTAACTGTTCAGACGACTTTTAACGTTTGACAAAAGCATGGTGCCTTGCTGGGACTTTATATATATATATATATATATATATATATATATATATATATATATATATATGTCGTGCAATTAGCACAGATATCCATGACAATCTCTCGCCAACCTTCCCAATCATTCATTGTCTCAGGGAGGTCCTCAGCGCAGCATTCAGCATCCTCGCAAGTTGGTCAATGTAGGTCCTTGGTTTGCGATCCACATTAGCATGTCCATGTGTTGGCTTCCACGGGAGAACGTCGCTTATGAGCTCGTCCTTGCTTCTCCAGCAGTGTCCAGCATGCCTTGTCCGTCTCACTCGAATGGTTTGTGAGATGGGGGGGCAGGTGGCCATACAGCTGTTTCCTTGTGAGGTGCTGTTTCCACGATTTGTTCAAGACTGCACGCAGCATTCTTGTGCATCTAGCTTATTCTCAAGGCGCCTCGTTAGGGTCCAAGTGGTGCAGCCATACAGCAGTACTGATATAACCACAGCCTGGAAGAATTGTCGCTTTAACTTGTCAGTGAGATTGGATTTCCATATGACTGATAATTTGTTTGTGATCGACCATGCCTTTCCTATTCGTGTATTAACATCGCTTTCTGTGGAGGAGATATTACTACCTAGGTATGTGAATTGTTCTAAGGCTTACCGTTGAGTGTAGAAATGTCTCCTTTCTTTTTGAAACATATGAACTCAGTTTTATCGGAGTTCACATAGAGGCCGATATTCTTTGCTGCCTTTTCTAGGCTATGCAGCAGTGATTCTGTCTGTGCCGGTGTATCTGCAAGAAGTGCTAGGCATCTGTGACAGTCTGCGAGGGATATCGCCTGCTTCTTGCCTTTTTTAGTGTGAAACCTTTTTCTTTTATGGTATCTATTGATGTTCGGAGTACATAGTCTAGGCATATTATAAATACATATGGTGCTAATGTATCTCCTAGTAGGACTCCTGCGGTGATGTCAAAGAAATCCGTGTCGCCATCAGGTGAGCGTACCATTGCTTTAGTGTCTTTGTAGAGCATCATTATAGGCAGCAACTGTTTCTTTGGGGAGACCGTATGCTAGTAAGTAGTGTTTGTTCCATTTTCCTCTGTGTATGGAATCAAATGCCTGGGAGAAATCTACGAATAGCAGCGTTGTCTCTAGATTCTTTGTTCGAACCCCTTCTATGATCCGTCGAATAGTCTGGAACTGAGAGGTTGTGGATCGATTTATATATATAAACCCTAAACCAAAAACTATATATATATATACATACACACACACACACACACACACATATATATATATATATATATATATATATATATATATATACAGCAGGACATACTCGGCATGACGTTAGGTTGATTGCCATGCCTTCTGTTTACTAAATGGTCACCCATTTAACCACTGAGCGGACTCCTCGTTGCTTAATTTGAGAATGTTTAAAATAATTATTTCAAACGTTTGATAAGAAATGCTGCGTAAGCAGTAAGTAAAAAAAAATTATTGTTGTATAGAATAAAAAAAATCATATTAAATGTTTTAAATATTTATTTTAAACATAGAATAAATTTGTAATAAATTTTTGAAATAATTAAACATTCTCTGCTCAGTGGTTAAATGTGTAAACAAACAATTAAGTCCGCGCCGCGTCGACGGTTTGTTGAATTTGAACTTATGTCGCTAACGTGCTTATTTGCGATCAGAATTTCGAAGACGAAGTTAAATCAAATAAAGTCTTCCACTGATTTTAAGAAAAAATATTTTGTTTCGTATGTTTAAAGATTCTATTACAATTCCTATTTTTTTTTTTATTCCCAACGTTTGACCGAGACATTCTTCCGTCCGTGGGTGGCAGTTTATTTGGTGTCTCTAAAGTGAATTAACTCTAGCCAGTGAATAGACGTTTTAGCTTTAGTCACTTGACTGTGCAATGACCTCAAAATAACCAAAATGCCCCCAGTATGGATGGATACAGCTTATGTTGAGGCACTTTCTTTTCCGCTGACTTTGCTTTAACTCAACTAACTGGTGTCGCTATTGTTGGTCAGAGTGAACGTTGTCATATCAGATTTAAAAGATACTTGACCTCAACTAAATTGCGAAGAGCAAGACAATACGTTTCGGATATTTAAACATTCAGGTACAATTCCGATTTTGTCTCTGCGTTTAACCGGGTCATTCTTCGATATAGAGAAAAATTTGTATTAAATGTTTGTTTATTCCTCTTCTTCTTGTTTGTATTTTTTATTTGTCTTTTATTTGCTTTTTATTGTTTTATTCTTCATGAATTTGTTTTATTTTTCAATATTCTTTTATGCTTTTATTGCTTATTTAGCTTTTCGTATTGAAAATGCAAGAAAAAAGCTTCTTACCTCGGACAAGAATAGGGCGTAAATTTTATTGAACTTTTGTCTTTGCTTGTCTCCACCAATTTTCCCTTATAAAAAGATATGCGCTCGGTCGTCTGTATGAAAACGCCAATGAGAATAGAAAAACGTTGACATCCCAATACGTGTAAAATTCTAAGCAATTTGCTTTTTTCTAACGTATTTAATGAATTTATCAAATCAATTGATAAATCAATGGTTAAAAGCGCTATATGGTTTTAAAAGGCTCGAGGTCGGGTTAACCATACCGTGCTTTTAACCAGGACTAGAAATGCTTAAATATCTATCACAAAATGTCTAATAAGAGACAAAATTAAGATTTTTTGGGTCCTAAATGTTAATAGAATTATTGTTCTATGCTGGGAAAATTTGGCTCAGGACCGCCCTCGGTGTTGGCAGAATCTCCGTAGAGGACTGTTCATGTCAGAAGTCACCTTGACACAATACCATGAAGCTAAGAGGACTAGAAGAAAGCAGCGGCAACAAAG
>CM042148.1:56084633-56179633 GCA_023376005.1 Doryteuthis pealeii | reverse complement strand
CGCTATTTACAACGGTTAAAAATATAAACATTAAAAATGCCCATGAAAGATTTCTCAAGAAAAAATTTTCAAAGCATCAAACAGATTTGTGCTTTTATGGAATGTTTTAAATATTTATATAATAATGGGAAATAATAAAACATTAAACTGGGCATCACAAATTTTGCTGAATTAGATCTGACACTTGTTTTGGCTAACTTTTGGACTCAGTATCCAAAGATTACCCCAGTTTGTTCTCTATTACATAAATGTTTTAAGTAACCGGATACCATTGCTTAGTCTAAAAAAACATTAAAATATTGCATATAACAAATTTGAGCTTATTTTATAGAATGTTTAAAATAATTTTCAATGGAAAATGATAAAAAACATTACTTAACTATAATGTTTATACAAATTCATCTTGTTCATACAAAGGATATTGTTACTGCTAGTCAAATTATGTGCAAGTACTTAAGGTAAAGATTTACATATTATTTTTTTAGAGTGTTCAATCTGACAATTTCACTTCATGCTCCATAGTCAGCCATTATATTTACATCCCATATACTTTGATACCATTCCTCCATGAATTTCAAATCTTGGTGGAATCATTCATGTTAATTATTTAAAAAAGATACACAAAAAGAATCAGTAAATAAAGATAAATTAACTCTCTGAAATTACGTCAGAAAAAAAACGTTAAATTTTAAATATGGATGAATCTCTCAAATCAACCTACAAAATACGTCATAATACTTTGTGCCTTTGGCGACGTCATTAACGGCACCTTTTCACCAAAACATTCGCCACCATATTCCTGATAAATACTTGAAGGAATTTGACGGATTTTCACATTGCTATAAACTTGTCAACCTTTGACGAAAACCCATTTGAATACATTCTTTGATTTCTTTGAACTGTAGGAAATTTGTTGGAATTTAAATTAAGAATTTGATTTAACTAGTAAAACATCTGTTTTCTTTGGATATTTTTCTCCATATTTTAGTTGTATTAATAACATTTTAAAAACATTGCATTTATCGGTGTTTTTATTGATTGTTTGGACTGTTACAATTTATGAGAAGTCATTTCAGATGACCCCAACTGACCCAACTGATTTTTAATCAGTACAGAGACGTGAGAATAGTTAGTTCAGATTTGAAGGAGAGCAAATATGTTGTTGGCTCTCCCTGTGGCGGAATCAAATATGGACTAATAAAACTTGATCAAGTAAAAACTAAGTCTTGTGTAAATTATTAAGACAATGTTAAGCCTAGCCCAAAGAAGAATTAAGAAGGAAAGTCAATCCCCAGAAGAAGCCTAGATTGAAGAAAATGGCATTCGACAAGATAGAACCCTAGACAAAGAATCAGCAGAAGCAGTAAGCAGAAATGAAACAAGTAAGGTTATCATCTCTCTCTCTCTCTCTCTCTCTCTCTCTCTCTCTCTCTCTCTCTCTCTCTCTCTCTCTCTCTCTCTGAACAAGTATGTTGGCCACGGTACCAAATGTGATACGTGTCACATACCCACATTGACATCGCTAATTGGCGAGAGTGAGAGATACAAGAGATATATGAGACAGAGAGAGACAGATTAGACTGACTTGGTGAGGAGATCTTATTTATTTCTTGCTGATCCTTCTACCATCTCGTACGGCTGTCATCTTGTTGTCTAGTTGGGTTGACTTCTATCTAACTTCTTCTTAACCAAGGGAGTTGAGTTCTTCTAAGGGCTGTTTCTTCTGACTAAGAGCTAATTTGGTCATTGCAATGGAATTAAGAAGGCATTTTTTGTTTAAAGCTTTTATTTAATTAGCCCATGATCACCGCACGGGGGAGACCGGCCTCAGCCTGTCTTAACTTTTCAACGGCCAGGTTGAATCTCACAATCACACCTCATTCTTCCTTTCTCCTCTTCGCCACGTCATTCCTCATCCAATCAAAACCTATCATTCCTTGTCTAATCAAAACTATACCGCGCGTCCAAGCTGACATCATCATTCAAACTTTTCCGTTACTGATCACGCCATTACCCAAACTTTTCCCTAACTAAACCACCATCATGGTTCCACGTTATAACCATTCTCTCTCTCTCTCTCTCTCTCTCTCTCTCTCTCTCTCTCTCATTGTATACCCAAGAACTCTCTCCCCGTTTGTATACTCGATGTTGAACACGAATATACAACAGGACTTTAAATGCTTTTACTATTTTATATTCTTTCGCCGCCGTTTGGTTAAGCTACTGCCCAAATTCCCTTGCACAAGAAAGCAGAAGTTTCTTGCAACGTTTATGCGTCTTTCCTTTCGTTCATAAAATAGATAGATAGATAGATAGATAAACATAACGAGTATTTTAGTAATATATAAATATTCAAAAATTGTATATAAGCTTTATACACTTTATACAACAATTACGAGAAGAATGCGAAAACTTAACGAAGTAGTTACTTTACTTCCTTGTATGTTTCCACGTTTATGTGAGCATTGTTATCTGGTGTCGCTAGAATAGATTACTTCAATCTACATGACCTCTTTTTGACTTTGAAAAACTATCAACAAGGTAAGGAAATCAATGGCCAAAGCCTCATTTTCGCATTAGGATAGGATTTTTAACCAATCAGAATTCGAGATTGAAACATTTACGGAGCTTAGTTTAGTTTAACACTCGGTGAGAATCGTCTAATACATTCGATCCTTCATCGATTGTGTGTGTTAGCCTTCAAATAACTTATTTTCTGTCTTTTTACATTTAAATGAATAGAAGTATTTGTGTATTTCGGTTGATAAATCGTCTTTGCAAAATATAAATTCGAGCAATGTATAGTTAAAAAAGTAAGTAATTCCTAACTACAGACATGCAACATAAACTAAAAAATATATAATCAGTGGGTTTGGTCACTGACCAGCTATTTTCATTGGTTCATAGAATTCTAGCGTCAAGAAGACGTCATATTTCGGACTGATTCATAATAGCGACACCAGCTGAAATTGAATGTTCGATGACGGTAAAAAAATTTTTAAAAAGTTAATGATAAATTGGGAGGGGGTTATTTGACCCGACAGAAAATCAAAGTTGAGAACTGTGACACATCTTGCCCTTGATAAGAAAAAATATTTAAAAGATAAGCTAGCGGATCCCTGTGGTTATACCACTGTATCATGGTGTAATGGTTAACAAAAAGTCTTGCATACTCATTAATACTAAATAGCGAGTTCGATCGAGAAAATGTCACGTGACCTCTCCTTGTACGGGGGGTCTTTATTGATGAAAAACAATTATAAAAAATCAGGGAATTATCTGATTTTAGTAAAATTTTCTGTGCTGACTTATTAATCATTTTTTTTAATTACTGAATCGTTTCAACCAAACTGATTCAATGGAAATAAATCGAAATTCTTAAAGATAAATATTAACACTTCTGCTTACCATAGCAGAAACAATTTATATACCTAATTAATAGATAAAATTCATTTAAAATATGAAATAACTATTTTTGAGTTTCAAATTTTATATCTTTAGATTCTAAAAACAGATCTTTATGTAATAAAGAATCTACTTTGGTATTGTTATCTAATAATCTTTGGAGAAAACTCTATTGAAAAGTTAGGCCCCAACCCTTTTAGACAAAACAAATATCGATGTATCATTTTTTTTCACTGATATTCTAGAAGCTAATTATATACAAAAACAACAGAGTAAAAAAAAATCTCAAAAAGATTTTTTTTTTAACATTTAGCTCCCTAAAGGGTTTGCTAAAACTTAATGTTTTAGCGGTCTTAATTCATATATATGTGTGTGGGGGGGGGGATTAAGACCGCTAAAATATATGTCTGCTTTTCTTGAACCAAACTAAAACACCAGATTACATCTAGACAAGGTCAAATCAGATGCCAGATACTCAGTTAAACTTCACATTTAGTTAAATCTACTGCTGTTGATAGTTTTAAAACATCCATGGAAGACAAAAGTTTCAAAGTGAATCATATGTGCCATTGCATGTTGTATGAATTCCACAAAGATATATATATATATATATATATATATATATATATATATATATATATATATATCAAGTCACTTCGGTGTGGCTATTTCAACGTGATTGATTGTACATTGACTGCAGTATGTGCTGATCTTTAGATAAAATTATTGTTTGTAAATTAATCTTCTTTTAAGTTTGTTTCCTTTGATAGATAAATTCTGCAAAGCATTCAAGTATCTTTTTTTTTTAATGTAAATTTTAAAAAAGGGTTCGGTCATTGACCTTCTGTTCTGATTGGTCGATAGTATTCCAACGTCAAGAGGGTGGGGGTACATTTCGGACTGATCCACAATAGCGACACCAGTTGAAGTTGAATGTTCGACTACGTTAATAATAAAAATAAAGATAAGCAAGCTACTTTATAGTAGTCGAGTTATCTGAGATTATTTCTATCAGTAGTTCTCAACTGGGGACGTATGTCCCCTCACCCCCGTGGGACCATGTAACATCTTATTTTGGGGCAGATAGATAGAGTCGAGTCATCTGTGCTTATTTCTATAGATCAGTGGTTCTCAACCGGGAGTATATAATGGCCCTCTGTGGACCATATAGCATTAATGGGGTCCAGGCAAAAAATAGGATTTTTAAACATCGAATGGTTATGGGGTGTCAACTTTAATAAAATAGGAATCAAAAGAGTCCAGAGGAAAGAAATGGTTGAGAACCACTGCTAAAGATAATCATTGAAAAATATTTTGCCATATTAATAAAATATACCAGGTAGATCGCTTTTATTAAAAAAATTATACATTTCAAATATTTAATACAAAGTCTATGCCATTGTTATTATACACAATTATTCTAAATTTTTAGGCTGAGGATATTCCTTAGTCAATCCATATTCAAGATTATCTAAAAATTAAAAATAAAATAATATCTTGCAATTTAAATTTCCTAGTAGACTACTCAAGTTTATTGCAAAAATCGTCAAAGTGGTCAATAGCGACTTCTTTGACCGATGGGACCATCTAAGGACTCAATAAATGTCTGGGAATCAGAAGTTTGTCGATAAATGTGATGGGGAATTGAAACCGGATATTATTAAGTGGGAGGGGTGAGAACTGATTATATTTCCGATGTTAAATGACACAGCAAATTGATATCTCACTATGTATTTCCTTTTTATCATATATGTGCTAGAAGGTGGTGGTTGAGGGTCTTATTGTCCTAGGTATGGCATTAAACTATCTGATGGTGAAGTTCACGTTCTTAAGCTCTGGGGAATGTAGAATAACACTTCATCATGATTACTCGATAGTCCACTCTGACCCGGATAGCAGTACCTGTTAGGGTCACATCTATGGGTTAAATAGAACAAAATTGATTTTTTAATGAATATATATCAAGATTGAATAAAACAAAATGTCTTCGGCATAAAATGACTCAACAAGGGTTGACATGCCATAAAATCTAACAAATGAAACAACTATGTATTTCCACAAACTTTTATGTTGAAATCCAGAATTATCTACCATATTTTTGTACATTTTCTGTGATTTATAACAAACATTAAACGGTTTGGGTTTGTTTTTCCTTTTTTGTCCCAATATTTTAAAAGTTGTATTCACGGGGGTGGGGGGATGATGAAATACAGAACAACAAACTTGTGAGGTGCTATGAAGTTTAGTTATTAATTAACATAAACAACACTGGGAAACAATTTTGGGCATAATTTCTGTTGAATTTGATTTTCCATTTGACCTAGACTAAAATTGGCATGCCGATTTCAAAACTCCAATTTTCATCTATCACGTCAAGTTTTTTTTCTCTACAGCTTACTCCCAAAATAAGCACAATTGTATTGTTTGTTTGTAAAAGTAATAGGACTGGTCAACTGATTGCGTTGACTATTTTATTGAAAAGGATTGAGAGGTTTTTTTTTTCAGATCTGGTGACTAGGTTGATTCCCAGTCAAAGAACAAACATCAGCGCATTTGTGTAACTAGCTGTGAGGCTAGAATTAAAACTTTCTGATTAAGATAAGTATTGGATCCCTCACCAGATGTGTAAACATTGTGTTAAGAGTTTACGGATGTGGATCAAGCAAACATGGGATTAAGTTAGCATTTGGTATACCTATGATTTGGTGAGAGCCAAAATATCATTGCACAGACTGTTACTTTTGTTTAATGAAAACTTCGTCATATAACAAGAAAAACCAATGTAAAATTGACTATCCTAGTCTACCATCAACTATACGTCCAGTACCTCATTCAGCTGAAATCCCAGTGTGGGGTATTAGAGCTTGAGAGAAGCATTGGATGAAGAGGAATTGGTCTCCAAGATCTGACCTCAAACCTGTTAATCCCAACATTCTACATGTGCAATTTGTTGACATAAAGAAAATTATGTTCTCACCTCGCACATGAAAGTAGGTCTCTTGAAACAATTCATTAAAGCATTGCTAACTGAATGCAATTGTTTCAAGTACTGCATTTTGGCATTTCCTGACTTTTCAATTGAAAAAAATCAAAGCCTGTGTGTTTGATGGTCTACAGATTCGGCTAGTAATCAAAGATGAACATTTCATCGGTATAATGTCAGAACACGAAAAGAATGCTTGGTTCTCGACGAGGTTTTTACCTTGTCAAGAACTTTCTTGAAAATGCATAAGCAAAGAATTACACAGAAATTGGATAGCGACAAAACACTCGATTGTAACACGAGCGTCAAGTTCCATTTTCTGCATAGCCATCTTGCTAACGTCAGTAATGAACAAGATGAACGATTCCACCAAGATTTGAAATTCATTGAGGAATGGTATCAAAGTATACGGGGCGTAAATATGATGGCTTACTTTGGAGCATAAAGTGAAATTGTCAGATTGAACACTCTAGAAGAAACTATATATGTAAATTTTTGCCTAACTATTTGCACACAATTTGACTTACAGTAACAATATCCTTTGTATGAACAAGATGAATTGGTACAAACATTATACTTAGGTAACTTTTATTATTTTCCATTGTAAAGTTTAAAACATTCTCTAAAATAAACTCAAATTTCTTATATGCAGTATTTTGATGGTTTTTGTGATAGAGAAAAAAACTGGGGTGATTTTTTGATACAGAGTCCAAACGTTAATCAAAAACAGTTATCAGATCTATTTCAACAAAATTTGTGATGCCCAGTATATTTTTTTATATTATTTCCCATTAGATATAATTTAAAAAAAACATTCCTTAAAATAAGCACAAATTTGTTAGATGCTATATTTTGATGGTTTTTCAGAAAAATCGAGGTGTCCCTTAGCTCAAAAAGTCGATGTGATATTGAAAAACTGGGGTCATTTTTGGATTCAGAGGTCAAGAAATAGTCAAAAACAAATGTGAGGTCCAACTCAACCAAAATCGTGTTTCACAGATTAATTAACACACACACACACATACACACACACACAGACAAACAGACACAGACACACACACGCGCGTGCGCGCGCGCTCTCTCTCAAAGATAAGTCACTTATTTTTATTTTAAATAGTAAATATTGTATTAACATTATGCCCAAATGCATTTAACTTTCTCCCTTATTTTTTTATCTCGTCCCGTCGTTTAACATGACTTATTAGAACTATTCCCCCCACCCACTGGCCCACTCACGTTGAAATAGGAAAGTAACTTTGTCAATATAAAAAGTGAAGACGGTCAGAGACTATTATCTGAATTTGGCTCTCAAAGATAAGTCACTTATTTTTATTCTAAATAGTAAATATTGTATTAATATTATGCCCAAATACATTTAACTTTCTCCCCTAATACATTCATTTTACAGGAACGTATATAAAAAGTCACCTATTTAATAGAAAACGGTCCCTGTGCCTCGGCTTGTCACTGAAAGTAGACTTTGAGGAAGGAGAGCATGCGGTGCGTGTCGCACAAGCGCACAACATGTCAACATGTGCAGATATTTCTACAAGTCCTTCGGTGATGGAGGAATGGTGATGTGTGCAGGTTTGATGGCCTGGAAGCACACAACTTTGAACATACACGTGGCGATGCTCGTGACCTATTTAACAGCACTGCATTGTCGATTAAACAGCAACGTACCTCGGTGATGTCGTGAGTGACTGAGCAGCCCCTTGAGTAGCACTGTTCTCCCAGACATCTGGGAAGTGTATAGAAAAGTAGGCCTAAACAAATACCTGTTCACCTATCAAGCTGACCAACAACATGCGGTTTGACAGCTGTTCCTATTAGCAGGGCGAAAACAAGAAAATATTGCAACATAAATCAGGCTAACAATAGCCACCTGGAATGTCCGGACAATTCTCGATCCTCAGCGATTGGAAAAACCCAAATGACGAACTGGAATCGTGACAAACTTTCTTGATATGGGGTAGACATCGAGGCCCTTGTGGAAGACAGTTATAGCGATGAGGACCAATTAACAGAAGTGGGGGCTGGCCACACTTTCTCTTCAAAGGGCAGGCCGATGGTAGCTGTAAGGGGTTTGATGTAAGGTGGATCGAGCACCCCATCCTGAATCGGTCTCTACACAGGCAGCACATAACGGACGTCACGACTCCTACATTTGACCGACCTGTGTGACAGGGCTTGCCTATTGAGGGCTGGGCTTCTCAGTCACGTATCGTTGCATACGTGAGGAAGACGGAAGGAATTCACATGTGATAGGGTACATAAAAACAAATCTGGATCCTTGGACCATCTGCTTGCGTACAATGGCGCACTTGTAGAAATGGCCTGTGAAGAAGTTGCAATCACCATATATATATATATATATATATATATATATATATATATATATATATATATATCGATTTGGAACACTCTTTATTGATGAATATAGCAAAGTACATATATATTTTATCAAAGATTTTGAAAATAATAACTGCTTTCAGCTGCATATTTATTTTAATCAGGTCAAATATCGAAAGGCCAGGTCAAATATCTGCAAAGGACATGTCAACATCCCAATCTATTCGTTTATCTGTTGATTTGCGTTGACTTCTCTCAAAATCGAGCATTCAACTTCATCTGGTGTCGCTTCTTTGGCTTAGTGTGAAATCTGTTATCAGAAGTGGAGGTCAGTGAACAAACATTCGGATTACATTTCCCTTTTCGCTTATCTTGTCTTTTTATACTCGGAAATTATTTTCTCTTTTAAGAAGTCGGTTAAAAACTATTTTGAGATTCTTAAACCTTTTGGCAAAATTTATTTATCAAACGAAAACACTAAAATACATTTTTTTTTAGTGTGAAAAGTAGAAAAAATAATGATATTTGAAGGCCAACAACATATCATACGATGGATAAAGGATCTGACATGTTAAACATTCGATCGATTTTCATTGGGTGACCCATACTTTTTACCGTGTGCCAATCGAAGCTAAGTCAATTTCTATTCGATTGATCATATGCAAGATTGATTTTGTTGACGATCGCTATAATGCAAACAAAACAAAAAACAAACACATATATTCAAGTAAGCAAAATGGGAAGATACTTTGAGGGTAAAATCTTCTGAATCCGATTCTGGTTGGTTAAGCGTATTGACCAATGGGGATGGGGATTTGGTCACTGACCATTTTCATATGATTGATTGATTATGTTTCAAAACCAAGAAGACGTCATAACCCACATAAGCGACACCAGTTAACGAAGCATCTGTCTTTGGTAGAGAAATGTTGCTAGAGGGATTTTTGTGTTATTTGGTTGGTTCTATGGCATTGCGTTATTTGATGCCGAAGCCGTTTTGTTTTTGTTGGGTTTTTTTTGCAAACTAGCAGAAAAGAAATACAAGAGAGTAGGCATGACTGGGTGGGAAAGATTATCTAAGAATTATGCAAGAGATTAAGATTTGAACATGCTGATAAATGGTATGTGTAAAAACAGAATATGTCCTGAAAAATGAGATGCATAAACTTCTCTGACCTTGAGATACAAACGGATCGATGAATCCCAGCCAGAAGACATAGTGGTAATTGACATAAACAAAAGAACTTTTCAACGCGTAGATTTTGCCATTACAGAGGATAACAGAGTAAAAGTGAAATAATTTGCACGCTATCACATACTTTCAACGATTCCTATTTAATAATGATTATCTAATACTCATAATTTTCAAACAGATCTATTTGACACATATATTGGAACCTAACAGGTATTACTCACCGGCTCAGAGTTTACCTGGGAGTAATAACAATGAAAGTGTACCCCACACTTCCCCAAAGCACCAGAACTGGAACCTCTCCGCTGGATGCAGTTTAATGCCATTGTTATATACCCTTCTAACATATTCGGGTATATAATAGAGAGACAGTCATCTCGGGTATATAATGGAAGGGAGAGACAGATAGTTAGATTATAGATGATAGGTGGTGATTCTTGCTTGATTACATTTCTGCTTATTTAGGCCGCCATGTTCTCTGGTTGGGCTTCTGTTAAGGGTTGGTTCTTTTTCTTTTATTCTTCTTTGTGCTGGGCAGGACATTGTTCTTAACATTTAATTCACACAACGAGACTTGTTTGTTTCTTGATCAAGCTTTATTTTCAACCCTGCCTACGATTCCTCCGCGGGTGAGTTGCGAACCCTAAGAGACATCCTCTTTGATTGGGTGCCGGTTCGCACGCCTGTATACCGGAAGGTCAGTTGGAAAGTTATAACTACAGGTACGTTCATGATTTATGACTGCTCATATATTATGTAACACCATAACGAGGATACTATTTGCCCGACAGGGTAGTCGACTTTTTATGATTTCAAATTTAAATCAATGTAAATGTAAGGGAGTTTATTTCAAACATTTAACATGCATTAGTGATATTATTTTTATTTCATCCAAAAATCAGATAATTTTATTTTTACTTACTGCTTTTTGTAACGCAGTATTTCGGCCGATACATTCAACGGCTTTCCTCTAAGAATGTCTCGGTCGAATTCTGTGATAAAATCGGATTAGTATCTGAATCTTTAGGCATCCGAAACGTAACATTTCTTTTTTTAATTCAGTGTTTTAAAAAATTGTTATTTGGTTGAAGCATCTTTTCAATCTTCGTGAATACTTACTCTCTGACCCATAATAGCGACACCAGTTCAAATTCAACATATGACGGAGGGAGACTAAGACATGATTAAGTAGATAACTATGACTACATTTTACTAAATGGTGACCCATTTAAGTACTAATTAGGCACCTCATGCTTAAATTCGGTAATGTGGTGCAACTGGTGTTTTCAGTGTGACTTGACCAGTTAAAAAATGTTTTTTTCTTCCTCGGAAACAAAGAAGATCAGCTAAAACTAGTTGATAAAGACATTAACGACATTAGAGACACCAAATGAACAGCGACCCACGACGTTTGTTTAGGTTTTCAATAAACGATAAAAATATTGATGAGAGAGAAAGAATATTTTAATAATTGATCAATAATTAGTCTAAACATTTATTAGGAATTTCTCTGTTGTAAATAATTATTTAAAACATTTCATACGAAATTTCTCCACGTTTAAAATGATTATTTTCACACATTTCATACGCATTTTCCCTTGAAAATTATTATTTCAATCATTTCATATGAATTTTCTTTATATCAAAGAATGTCCCCATTCAACGGTAAGACAAAATCGGAATTGTACCTGAATTTTTAAACATCCGAAAAGTAAAATGTGTCTTGCTCTTCACAATTTGGTTGAGGTCAGTATCTTCACTCTGACAATAGCGACTAATATTTTTCTCAGAAAAGGACATCAGCTGACACAAAATTGGAACATTTCAATTTCTTAAATCGGTTATATCATTCCTTATTTATTTTTGTGTTTAACTCAATGTTTCTGCCGATACATTCTTCGGCTTTCCTCGCTTATATATACCATAGAATCTATCTGGATGCTAGTGGAAGGAATAAATAAATAAATAAAGCGAAAAGAAACGCCTCAATGTCAGATAAGCTGTATCCATACTGGAAGCATGTATGTTATTTTGAGGTCATTGTACACAGTCAAGTGACTAAGGTTAATAAAGGAGGATATCTCAGTAAGACATAGTTAATCCACATTAGAGACACCAGATTAACTGCGAACATTATGGACGACGAACAGAAAAACAACAAAAACAAGAAAACAGAAATGGGAAGCAAAACAATTATATGGATACTTCAAACGACAAATCGGGGAGGTTGCACATGAAAAAAATTGGACATGGTTTAGAAAAGGAAACCTCAAGAGAGAAACTGAATCGCTAATAATTGCTGCACAAAAAACATAAGAACAAATTATATCTAAACAAAAATTGATAAGACACAACTTAACAAATCTAGAGTGTGTGGTGACAGAGACGAGACCATTAACCATGTATTTAAGCGAATGTAGCAAACTAGCACACCGAGAATACAAAGCTAGGAACTACTGGGTTAGAAAGGTGATCCACTGGCAAAAAAAATCAATTTTGACGATATAACAGAGAATTGAAAAAGCTCTGTAATATGAGGGTAAACGTGATACCAATTGTGCACTTGGAACGGTCCCAAAAAGATTGGAAAAAAGACTAGAGGAGCTGGAAAACAGAGAAAGAATAGAGACCATCCAGCTGAAATCAGCTAAAATACACAGAAGAGTCCTGGAGACCTGAGGAAACTTGTTGTCACTCAGACTAACACTGGTGTGAAAAACTATTATTATTATTATTATTATTAATATTATTATTAATAATAATAATAATAATAATAATAATAATAATAATAATAACTTGTCATCTCGTGGACTTTGTGAAGGTCGTACCAATTGTAATTGGGGCCCTTGGAACAATCCCCAAGGGGTTGGAAAAGAGTCTGGATGAATTGAAAATCAGAGGAAGAATCGAGACCATCCAGAATACAGCATTATTGATATCGGCTGGAATACTCAGAAGAGTCCTGGAGACCTGAGGAGACTTGCTGTCACTCAGCCTCCAATGAACCACCGGCTTCTGCAGGTGTGAAAAACTCGAATGGAGTGAAATAATAACCTAGTGTTAATTAATAAGAAAATAAGAACTTGTCATCTAGTGGAGTTTCCATTTCAGCGGACCATAGAGTAAAAATGCAAGAAAGCGAAAAAATAGACAAATAGTTGTACCTTGCTAGAGAACTAAAAAGCTGTGTAACATGATGTTGGCAGTGATACCAATTGTTGTTGAAATACCACCAGTTAAATCTGGCGTGAAAAACTCGAAAGCACGGTATTAAATTCGATCGTGACGCAAGGTAACATTGACTCTGACCCGCAATAGCGACACCAGTTGAAATTCGAAAAACCCGAAGTCAGAGTTCGATCGATATGTGATTGATTTACTTAGTATATATATAACTTACTAATCGGACACACATTTAATTACTGAGTAGTCCACTGCATTATTGAGATTGGCTAGAATACTCAGAAAAGCCATGAAGACCTGAAAAGACTTGCTGTCACTTAGAGAAAACTGGTGGGGAAAACTCGCCAGGAGGTGAAATAATAATAATAATAATAATAATAATAATAATAATAATAATAATAATAATAATAATAATCCGTAAACCATGTACTATGCGAATGTAGCAAACTAGCAAAACGGAAGTACAAAACTAGACACGACTGGATTGGGAAGGTGATCCACTGGGAATTATGCAAAAAATTAAATTTTGACCATACAACAAAATGGTATATGCATAAACCAGAATCTGTTCTTGACAACGAAACGCATAACATTCTCAGGGACTTTGAAATAAAAACGGATCACCTTATCCCAGCAAGAAGACCAGACAAAATTGGTGGTAACCACGGAAAACTTCAAAATAGACAACATTTACGCTTAAGAAAAAAAGTATGATATTCACGAGTCTATAGGCATTCATTTGGCCGCTTTTCTTTTCCCACCATCAAAATTACAAATTAAAAGTCATCTTTTTCGCCTTGGGAAACCTACCTGACAGAAATCACGGCTAGGGCTCGTCTATTAACAAGTTAAACAACAGCATTATATTATTATTATTTACGATAGACTGATTATTTTATTTTATGTCGTACGAGTATTTTTAAAACAATAGATTAATCGTTTGTGACGTAGTTGACGTCATATCACTGTTACCTCTCTCACTGAAACGTCTTCCTTTTCCTCCTACGTTGTAAAGATGTCCCCAGCATATTAGCTTAACACTTGTGTAAAGTTTCATTATGATCGGATCATTGGAGTAGGCGCCAACTAGGTAGATACAAACAAAGAGAAATCTTTATGCATATAGTAGATTATCAACATATTAATATGCTAGTATCTCTGTGTGTCACTTCAGATGAATAATGGACAATTCCGTTTTGATTGAGCGGGGGAAAAAGGGAAGAAACAAGACATGCAAACAAGACATCAGATAGAAAATATAGTAAAAAAGAAAGAAAGAGAACACGTAAGCGATAATGCTGATTAGATGTGTATCGTCTGTTTCAGTAGAATGAAATGTGTCAGAGAGAGAGACAGACAGACAAACAGACAGACAGACAGACGGGGAGATGAAGAGATTGTTGTATTTTTTACATATTTTGCAATAGCTGCTAAGTATGCTTATCTAACGTTAATAGTTTTATGGTCATAACGTGGTAGATATTTACCCAACCGGTTCGTCATGGGTTAGATGTGACATAAGATTACAAGGATGGGGCATCCAGCGAGGATCGAACTCGTCATTCAGTAATAATGAGTCTACTAGACTAGCTTGCTATTTTGCTAGTTTATCTTTTTAAATCGGTTATCAACGGCAAAAAGTGTTACAGTAGTAGTAATGTTTGATTTTTCTGTCGGCTCAAATAACCACAGTCCTATTTACCCACCCCCAATTTATCATTGACTATTTTTAACGTCATTCATCGAACATTCAATTTCAACTGGTGTCGCTATTATGAATGAGTCCGAAACATGACGTCTTCTTGACGCTAGAATTCTATTAACCAATCAAAATAGCTGGTCAGTGACCAAACCCACTGATCATATATTTTTTAGTTTATGTTGCATGTCTGTAGTTAGGAATTACTTTTTTTTTTATTATACATTGCTTGAACTTATGTTTTGCAAATACGATTTATCAGCCGAAATACACAAATACTTCTATTTATTTAAATGTAAAAAGAAAGAAAAGATGTTATTTGAAGGCTAACACAAACAATCGATGAAGGATCGAATGTATAAGACGATAGATTGATTCTCACCGAGTGCTAAACTAAGCTCCGTAAATGTTTCACTCGGGCAATGAAATAAATAAATAAAACGAAAGATTACCAATAATGATGACTAAAATTGTATCTTTTTTCTATGCTAATTCGCTGACGATTGCTACAAGAGAAAAATAGAAAGCATGTATATTCCATGCAATAAAAATAAAGAGATGTAAATGTTTTGAATCTCGGATTCTAATTGGTTAAAAAAATCCTGTCCTATAAATGAAAATGAGGCTTTGGCTATTGATTTCATTACCTTGTTGATAATTTTTCAAAGTCAAAAAAGGGTCATGTAGATTGAAGTAATCTATTCTAGCGACACCAGATAACAATGCTCACATCATGGAAAAGTTGCTATATAATACTCGTTATGTTTATCTATCTATCTTATGAACGAAAGGATTGACATATTTGCAAGAAACTTCTGCTTTCTTTGAATTGGGCAGTAGCTTAAACATGGTGATGAAAGAATATAAAATAATAAAATTAAAATAATACAAAAAAAAACACTCGAGACAGTAGGTATCGTGTAAAAAAGCGAGGTGTTATTAAACAAATACATACATTGAAGAAAGAAAAGGAAAAAGTCAAGAAGATTTGAATATTTTCCGATAGCCTTAGCCTAAAAACAAAAGATTTTGAGTACGTCAGTTTCAAGAGGCGCGATAACACGTCTAGATCGTAGGATAAATTCGAGAAATTGGAAAAATCTTGAAGAAACCGTCAATTCAATGGCGTGAGTGTCAGGTGGCCTAAGAATTGTGTTTTTGTTGCTAGGCCTATCAGGTCTGTAACTTTGACGGACTAGGATGGGCCTAAACAGAAAGGATAGGTGTGTGTGTAGATATTTCAAACTTAACATCATACTATTCATATCTTAAATGAATTTTATATATTAATTTACCATAGCAGAAATACCTAATCAAATCAGAAAGTTTTGAAATAAAATAACTGATGCATTATAAAATCCATTCGTTGATAGATCAACATTTAAAATTTCATTAAAATCGAATAATTCCCAGATTTTGGGTTTTTTTTTTCAATCGTGATGGTTAAATTTATTTTGTGTACATGGATTTTACGCCATCTTTAGACAACGTTTACGGCCATATTTGAGCAAAATTGACCGAAAAATAGTTTTAAATGTATTAAAAATAAATTGTTTTGCTTTTTTTTTACTGATGCTCATTATGTTACTACTTTTCAACTTAGAAAAAATTTGATCTTAAATAATCGATTCGTTTTTAAAATGAAAAAGCAGACGAAAAATGGGTATGCCGACTTTAATTTCTTTATTATTAACTGAAAGCCATGTTTGTTAAAAAGAAAGGAAAAAATATTACAGGGTTCAAATAATAAGACGCACAGTCACTTTCAATTATAGCCATGTATTGATTGATTGCAGGAGAAGGTAAGAGGAAACACTCACCCCCTTTCATTGACTGAGTTAGCCTCCTCCTATTGCAACTCAAAGGGAGAGAGAGATTCTGTTTCTTAAAATATAGACCTAATGAAAATAAATGACGAAGAGCAGTAACTTTCAACTGGTGTCGCTATTGTGGATCAATCCGAAATACCCGACTTACTTGGCTTCAGATTAAATACTATTAACCAATCAGAATAGGATGTCACTGACCGAACCTTCTTATTACATTTTTTAGGTTAAGTTGTCTGTCAATACAGCAGGGTGCGACACATGATCAATTTTTAAGCGGAGTACAGCTGGTTTAAATTAAGATTTTTCCTTCTCGTAGACTGGTTGCCTTATCTAGGCTAAAGAACATGGCCTGCCCTACTATTTACCTATAAATGGGGATTGAGAGAAGAGAATACTCAGGTATTAGCACGATGTGTATTGCAAACAGCCTCATCAAGGATTTGACTATAATAAATATTGACTTAATGACTATCGCTGTGTTCTAAACAGAAAACATATTCATTCAAGTTATTAAAACAGATAAGTTAGCTTTATTCTGATTGATAAAGTGTACTTTTCTATACACATGAGAAGGGGGTTTGTTTACTGACACTCATTTACTGACATCTGATTGGTTGATTATATTTCAAAGCCAAGACGAGGCTTGCAATACTCCACAGTAGCGACACCAGTTATCGAGGCGTCTGCTTTGGTCGGATTGAATAGCGATTGTCAAAGCGAATTTCTTTCTAGCTTTCTGTCTGAGTTTAGTTTTAGTTTGACACAAAGCCAGTAAGTAGTGTGGGGCATCCGGTGAGAATCAAAGTCACTCACCTGTTAGCTAAACGTGCTGAATAATTTACTACGCGAAGTGACTATCTATCCAATAACCATGCTTACATTTAGTGTATCAGGTCTCCAAATCTATGATACTACCCTACCATATGTTAATTTGCATATAGTATTCGTATAAAACTAATGAAATAAATACATTTCATACGCATTCTCCATATGTTTAAAATCATTATTTTAATCATACTCATTTCATACGAATTTTCTCTGTATCAAAGAATGTCCCTGAGACAAAATCGGAATTGTAACTGAATGTTTAAACACCCGAAACGTTGCTCTTCGGAATTTGGTTGAGTACCTTTTAAATCTTCACTCTCTCCAACAATAGCGACACCAGTTCAAATTCGACTAACAATGACCGGCTAATAATATTTTTCTCGTAAAAGAACATCAGCTGACACAAAGTTGGAACATTTTAATTTCTTAAACTGGCTTATTATTACTTTTTTTGTGTGTTTAACTCAATGTTTCAGCCGATACATTCTTCGGCTTTCCTCGCTTTTATACCAGAGAATCTATCTATATGCTGGTTTTCTCAATTCAAGCAAAGAAATAAGAGTTGAGGAAAATAAATAACCTTTTGGTTATTTTGAGGTCATTGTAGGGTCAAGTAAATTTTCCAAGGCTCAAAAACGTATATTCAATAAAGCAGGGTAAGTAACTCAGTAAGACATTGTTAATCCACATTAGAGACACCAAGTAAACTAGAAATGATGAAACAAACGAAATGTTAAAGGTCCATGTGGTGCAGCCGTACAGTAAGTAGCACTGATACAACCACGGCTTGCTCTTTCTACTTCCTGATAGGTTAAAACGGCAATTCTTCCAGGCCGTGGTTGTATCAGTGCTACTGTACGGCTGCACCACATGGACCTTAACAAATCGCCTAAAGAATAAGATACATGGGAGTGGCAAAAGAATGATGCGTGCTGTATTAAACAAATTGTAGAAACATCACGCCACACGAAAGCAGCTTTTTGGACAATCACCCTCTTTCACACAAACCATCCATGCTGTGCACTGCTGGAGAAGCAAGGACGAACTCATATATATATATTAGGGGTACCGTACCGGAAAGTTCTGTCCGCTTTTCTTGAACCAAACTAAAACACCAGATTAAGTCTAGACAAGGTCAAATCAGATGCCAGATACTCAGTTAAACTTCACATTTAGTTAAATCTACTGCTGCTGATAGTTTTAAAACATCTATAGCCCATGGAAACAAAAATTTAAAAGTGAATCATATGCGTCATTGCATGTTGTATGAACTCCACAAGGGTAGCAACCCAACAACTGCAGTGAAAAACATAACCGCTGTCTATCCAGAAGGTGTGAGTGTTAGAAACTGCCGTAGATGGTTTTTGAAATTTAAAGAAGGCAATTTCGACCTTACTGATGAGCCTCGATCGGGGAGACCCAATCTTTTGGATGATGAACTTTTAAAAGCTGCAGTGGAAAAAGATCCTCGACAAACAATCAGATATGGTTAGTTTGTTGGTTGGTTATCTTATTTAACGGCATATCATCTCTTGTGAGCAATTTAATGCCAAGTCTTGTTTTTGTATATATGATTACAAATCAAATATACAACCATTTTATTTATTTATTTATTGTGGCGGTTTGAAGTAGTGAGCGCCAACCACTATGCTGTTGCTAGACTATTGCATGACCTTACACACGAAAAAGCTATGATCTCCCAACCGGTGATACAATGTGGCACTAACTTTCAAAGTTGGCTTTTCATCGTTAGGGGAGGGTATTGTCACCGATGAGGAAATGGTAGGGAGAGACTTTCTGAGCGTTATATATACAAATATAGATATCTCCCGATTCACTAATTCAGCAATTCAATTTGCGCGCACACCGCAATAAAGAGATACACTCGCCAACAAAATAAAATATAGGTTGCTGACGCCAAACGGAAGTTAACTCAACGGTAGCCTAAAACGAAGTGACCAAAATAACATGGTTCTACGCATAGGCTCCAGCAGAACTTCCGGCTGGAAAACAAGAATTCCTAAACAATAAAGAAAATCATTTTGTAAATAAAATTCGCATTTTCATCCAATCCAAACGATTCTCGGGTGAAATGAAAAAGATCTCAGTTGATCCGATTTGGGTCCCGACAAACCATATAAATCGGCTTTGAAAAGCCGACAAGTCAAGAGATATCCTGGTGTCAGTACCGAGCACATCAATGGGGCCGACCTCGATTCACGAAACATACATCACAAGGCGGCGGACTTACTTCTATCCCCTAACCCCTACTCTGACCGACCGGCAAGTTAAAGGTGCAAACATCCTACAACAAGACTACGCCAACTGATACACGATACCAACCCGTTATCGGCTACTAAAGCAACAAGACTCTGTCCACCTAATCAACATCTAACTACTACCACTGGTTCATCTGCCCACGACACCACCTACACTACAACTGATTCGGCCACCGGAAATTTCACTGACTTTATTATTCACGTTACAACTATCACCAAAATCTCCTTTAAATTCACTTCTAGCTTTTCCTCGCTTTTCATGTTCCTTTTTCCAATACAATTGTTGAAATTTAAAATCTGTCACCATACGCTTGCTACTAACTACTGTTTATTACATGAGCCTTATGGTCAAGGACCTCACTACCATTCAGAATAAGTACCAAAAGTTTTTTTTTATTATTTTCTTTATTTATCACCTCGTGCTCAAACTTTTTTTTGTTTAAATAATTGTTTATAAAGTTGGTGGAGTGGCTTACTGTCTGCACCAGTCGAACAGCGAGGGAGTCTGTATCCTCTTCAATGGCGTTAACCCCTGGTTTTGCATCTACCATCAACTTACAACTTTACTGCACAGATCTAAGCTGAGCTAATCATGTGCGAAGTTGGTGATGGCCGGTATTGAACCCGGAACCTTGGAGTTCCGAGGCGGATGCTCTACCGACTGTGTTAATTGAAAAATCAAAACACTGTCTTTAGCATTAGATAACTCAATAAAGGTTGATAGGCCGTAAAACCAATTTAAAAAATGGAAAAAGAAAGCGTATACTGAATTTACTATAACCCTTCCACCACGTGCAGGGTGCGATACATGGTCAAATTTTAAGCGGATAGCTGGTTTGAATTAAGATTTTTCCTTCTCGTAGACTGGTTGCCTTATCTAGGCTAAAGAACATGGTCTGCCCTACTATTTACCTATAACTATGAATTGAGAGAAGAGGATATTCAAGGGCATTAGCACGATGTGAAACGCAAACAGCCTCATCAAGGATTTGACTATAATAAATATTGACTTTAATGACTATTGATGTGTTCAAAACAGAAAACATATTCATTCAAGTTATTAAAACAGATAAGTTAGCTTTATTCTGATTGATAAAGTGTACTTTTCTATAAATATGACAAGGGGATTTTGTGTACTGATACTCATTTACTGACATCTGATTGGTTGATTATATTTCAAAGCCAAGACTAGGCTTGAGGTACTCCACAATAGCGACACCAGTTATCGAGGCGTCTGCTTTGGTCGGATTGAATAGCGAATTTCTAGTTTTCTTAATACGTCTGTCTGAGTTTAGTTTTAGTTTGACACAAGGCCAGTAAATAGTAAGTAGTATGAGGCATCCGGTGAGAATCAAAGTAACTCACCTGTTGCTAAATAATTTACTACGCAAAGTGACTATATAACCGTGCTTACACTTAGTGTATTCTGGCCTGTGCTAGGGTCTCATGGACCTCTCTCCAAATCTATGATACTATGTTAATTTTCATAAAGCAGTATTCATATAAAATATATGAAACACATTTCATACGCATTTTCCCTATGTTTAAAATCATTATTTCAATCATTTCAGACCAATGTAAAATACTCATTTCAAACATTTCATATAAATTTTCTCTATATCAAAGAATGTCCCTGATAAACGCTGAGACAAAATCGGAATAGTACCTGAATGTTTAAACATCCGAAACGTAAAATATGGAAGACTAACTTCCTCTTCTCAATTTGGTTGCGGTCAGTATCTTTTAAATCTGATATAGTAACGTTCACTCTGACAAACAATAGCGACACCAGTGGCTCTTCGTAGTAAAGTTTGTGAGTTCAACTCAATGTTTCAGCCGATACATTCTTCGGCTTTCTTCGCTTGTACCAGAGATGTTGGTGTTCTCAATTCAAGCAAAGAAATAAGAGTTGAGGAAAATAAATACAGCAAAGCCTTTTGGTTATTTTGAGGTCATTGTAGTTAGTGTCAAGTAAATTTTCTAAGGCTAAAACGTATATTCAATAAAGCAGGGTAAGTAACTCAGTAAGACATTGTTAAGCCACATAAGAGACACCAAGTAAACAGCAACATTTCAATAAACAAATAATGTAAACAAACAAACGATAAAGATACGTGTTGTGAGAGTAAAGGATCACAAAAATGTATCGAAGATATCACCATGGATTAATCTGATTGTTTTACGAAGATTTTATTTTCTCTACTTTAATTGTTTTTAAGACATCATTTTGGCCAATAATTTTCTTGGGCCTTCTACTGGCACGTGAAAATTAATTAAAATAACCACTTTTGTTTAATTTATTTTACCATACGGTCAGTTTTAAACCTACTTGAGAGACACGGTGTAATCGATTTCTATTGTTTCCTCAGATTAGGTCATTTGCAGGCCGAATCTATTTTCCAGGTGTATGATGAAATTATGTTTGGCCTGGAAAAATATTGCATTATTCCTGAATACACCAGATTTTTTTCAAACATTTATCACAAATTATCGACATTATTATATTTATTCCATGTTATTTATTATTCAGATTATTCTATTTTAATTTATTGTTATTTTACGCTTTATTTCAGCCGCTACATGCTCCGGCTTTCCTCGGTTATTTCAACTAATTTCTCGGTTAAACTTTAGAACAAAATCGGAATAGGAATCTTTAAACATGCGAAACGTAAATAAAAAAAAATCTTAAATTTGTGTTTTAAAAAAGATGGAAGATTAAGTCTTGTTCTTTGAAATTTGATTGAGGTCAATATCTTTTAAATCTGATATGGTAATGTTCTCTCTTACCAACAATAGCGACACCAATTCAATTTCGGCAACAGCCTCCTCCTCCTGACAGGTTAAAGCGGCAATTCTCCCACTGCACCACATGGACCTTAACAAAGTACCGAGAGAATAAGATAGATGGGAGTGGCACAAGAAGAATGCTACGTGCTGTATTAAACCCACTTTCACACAAACCATCCGTGTAAGACATGCTGTCCACTGCTGGAGAAGCAAGGACGAACTCATAAGTGACGTTCTCCTGTGGAAAACTGCCCATGGACACGCCAATGTGGGCCGTTCAGCAAGAACCTACATAGATCCTCAGCTCGAATGTGGACTAACTAATTGAACTAATGTGTGTGTGTGTGTGTGTGTGTTGTTTTCTGGCTGGTTCGTTTGTGCGTGCATGTTTGCATTATGTTGTTTCCCTATCTTGTTGCTTGTGTGTACGTTTAGTTGTTTCAAATGACCACTCCTGCCCCGAGTACAGGGATGGACAAAAAGAAGGAAAAGGCAAGGAACATACACGCACGGAGACATTATATATATAGGGTCTGTGTGCGTGTTCCTTGCTTTTTCCTTCTTTTTGTCCATCCCTGTACTCGAGGAGGGTTGGATAATAAGAAAATGATATATATAATGTCTGTGTATGTAGTACTTATGTAGTATGTATATATATTGTTTCATTACTATTTGATTCCATTACATATTCCATATATATATATATATATATATATATGTTGTGTGTGTGTGTGTGTATGGAATCGAATCACATAGTAATGAAACAAGCCTGAAGAATATTTAGATATCTGATAGGTGTAGCGAAAATAGAATTTTTTTTTAAAACTGCTGCCTCATTGTTCACATTTGACTTGGTGTCTCTAATGTGCATTAACTATGTCTTACTGGGATATTCTTCTTTATTGGCCAATGAATAGACATTTTAGCCTTAGAAAAGTTACTTGAATGTAAAATAACCTCAAAATAACCCAATTGCTCCAAATATGGATACAGCTTATCTTTATAGTCTCTTCCTTTTTGCTGTATTTATTCACTTATTTCTTTTTGTCAACTTTTATTCCCTTGAACACACCAGCATCATTTGAGTTCCTTTGATTTATCAGAAACTAGAAGTGACTACCCAGCGTTGCTTGGATAACAGGTAGTCTCGCAGATCCATTATTGTTGAATTGCGATTTGGATCTTCACAAGAAGCCCCATTAGCATCCCTACGTAAAAAAGAGCTTGCGTTGGTCCAGACACTGTGAAAAGAAAAATGAATGTCTCCAATTCAGAATACTAAATGCAAAAAAAAAAAATCCATGCTGTTATCATATTAAAATTCTATTTTCTAATTATCTTCATGAATATAAATCAAATCTTCATTATTTTTCCTCAAAAACTAAGATGTAGTGATAGTGAATGTATATATATATCTACTTTGTCATTAATTGTTTTATTTTCTTAGTTTCCTCTGGACATACATACATACAAACTGTCCTTTATATATGTACTAGCAGCGGCTACCGCTACATACAAACTGCCCTTTATATATGTACTAGCAGCGGCTACCCGGCTACATACAAACTGCCCTTTATATATGTACTAGCAGCGGCTACCCGGCTACATACAAACTGCCCTTTATATATGTACTAGCAGCGGCTACCCGGCAAAGCCCGGGTAGAGATGTAAAAGACATGATTTAATAATCTTTTGCAGATCTAGTACTACTAAATAGCGAGTTCGATCCTCTCATAAAAATCACCACGTAAAAAAGATCTTTTTTTAATCCGGCCGGGTGGGAAGTCAGGGAATATTTTTTTCGTCAGAGTAGAGGGAATGACATCACATAATGATATAGTAAGAAATTTTTTAAATAAAATATAAATGACACGATTTGCTAAATTTCAAATTAATATTTTAAAGCAAAAAAATAAATAAATAAATAAAGTAACCAAATTAATGTAAAACGATAAATAATCTTTAAAAAAATAACATTATTAATTCAAAGCGTAGCCGATCGAATATCAAATTAAACTATAATAATTTGATAAAAATAATATACTATACTAATTATAGTCTAATTCTAACCCACTTACTCAAATGTCTCTAACTTTTCAGGTAGTTCCGTAAAATGTAATGGATTTTATGCGTAATCTAATGGTATTATCTCTTCTGCGCTATTCTGCATTAGTATCATTTTCGTGAAAATCAGACCATTAATTGATCTTTCATAGAATTTTTTTTTAAATCCTCTTGTCGTAACTTGTTTTTGGCTACGTTAAAATTCAGATGATTTAACGGTGCAAAAATGAAAACATTGTTTTTCAATCATAATTTTCATTATTTCTGTAAGCTGAAAAAATTTTTTTTAAATCATCTGGAGTTTGTTTAATGTGTCGGGGCCAAAACAGCCTTGACCCCTTTCTCTGAACGTCTGTGAAAAATTAATGTTTCTTATTTGAAATATTAAATGCAAAAAAAAAAAAAAGAATCTAAATTAATCTTAGAAAGAATTTTGTATTTCACCGTAATAATTACGATGTCGTATCGTGTAGTAACCGTATTGATACTAATACTACTTATTTACTTTTTAGCAAGAGACGCCAAAAAATGGCGAGTGTAATTTTACGTTATTAATGTTAATGCTGCTTAATTTTTAGATGTATTCGAAAATATAAATCAAATCTTCATTATTTTTTCAAAAGCCCAGCCCTGGTGATATTTAATGCGTATAATATTTACTTTGTCGTCAATTGTTTTATTTCCGAAGTTTCCTCCGGACATAGCAGATTCACACAACGGCCCTATATATATATATATATATATATATATATAGAGAGAGAGAGAGAGAGAGAGATTAGTGTCTATTGTACATCTGTGTATATTTTTTTTAGTTGTCATGCGTTTGTTTTATTTGGTCTTGTGTGTGTGTGTACATTTACCAGAAAATTGAAAAAGCTCTGGAATATGAGAGTGAAAGTTGTTGTTGGTGCACTAGGAACGGTCTCAAAAAATATTAGGAAAAGACTGAAGAAACTGGAAATCAGAGGAGGAATTGAGATTATCCAGAAATTGCTGAAATCAGCTAGAATACTCAAAAGAGTCCTGGAGACCTGAGGAGACTTGTTGTCACTCAGACTCCAGCGAAAGACCATCAGCTAACGCTTGTGTGACAAATTCTCAGTAGAAAACATAATAATAATAATAATAATAATAATAATAATAATATCAAAGCGAAAATCGATAAGAAGCAACAGAATAGCAAGTGTAGGATGTTGAGAGACAAAGATGAAACTATTAATCATATCATAGCGAATGCAGCAAATTAACACAAAGGAAGTACTAGACTAGGCATGATTGAATGGAAAAGATGATTCACTGGGAATTGTGCAAGAAATTGAACAAGAAATCAAATTACAAAATGCTATTTCACAAACCAGCCCCCTTACTTGACAATGAAACATAGTTTTCTCTGAGATTGTGAAATACAAACGCATCACCTAATCCCGACAAGAAGACTAGAGCTAATGTTAACTAGGATAAAGGAATTTGGCATGTATTGGATTTTGCCGTTCCGGCTGACCACAGAGCAAAAATTAAAGAAAAAGAAAAGATCGACAAATACTTGGACTTGAAAAAACAAAGAAAGCAACAAGAAGAATTGCATCGTGTCAATAATTTGATAGAGCAAATCTAGTAAAACAATGATAATTAATATAAATGCATCGTTTGATATTATTTTGCCTGATAAACTTTATAAACTTTTAGTCATTTGCATCTTAACCAAAAAATACAATAGAAAAAGGATTTAAAATGCAAACAGCCACAAAAACATCGACGAAGACAATGTTTTCTAAAATGTTATTGATATTACTGGAATATGGGGAAAAAATAAAGAAAACAGATGTTTTAATAGTTTAAACAAAATTCTTCCAACAAATTTCTTACCGTTCAAAAAATCAAACAATGTATTCAAATGGGTTTTTGTCAAAAGTTCATAGCAATTTACAAATCAGTCAGATTCCGCAAGGACTTTTCTGGAATATGGTGGCGAATGTTTTGTTGAAAAACGTGTCGTTAAGGGTGTCGCTAAAGGCACAAAGTATTATGACGTCACTATATGTTGATTTGAGAGATTCATCTTTATTCAAAATTTAACGGCTTTTTTATTCTGACGTCATTTCAGAGAATTAATCTATTTTTATTTACTGATTATTTTTTGTTTCTTTTTAAATAATAAAGAATTACAAGTCTTTACTGATCGGTATGTTATTTTTAAAGCCTTTTTGAACTTTGCTACATCGTCAGTCATGTTCATCTCAGAATTAGACGAGATTTCCTTGAATTCCATCCGTAATAAAGCAAAGCTGATTCAACAGAAATTTCCTACAGTGAATCCGAATTTTCCTGCAAAGTTTGGATTATCTAGATTCCAAATACTGACCTTGGGGCATCATCGATGTCGAGATCCAAGAAGGGTGCCTTGAATTTTGTAACACAACTCTTATGATAATTTTGTCGTAGTAATATTTTCCTCTCAGCCAAATAATACAATAAAAAAGGATTTAAAAACCAAAGAGTAAATAACATCGATGCAGACAAAGTTTTTAACAATTAATCATCTAAGAGGATACCGAAAAACTGAAGAGAAGAGATCTTTTCACAGGTAAATCAAAACGAAATATTTACAAATATATTCTTTACCGTTCAATGAAATCAAAGAATGTATTCAAATAAGATTTTGTTAAAGGTAAACAAGTTTATAGCAATTTGCAAATCAGCCAGATTCCGTCAAGACGTTATCGGGAATATGGTGGCAAACGTTTTGGTTAACAACGTGTCGTTAAAAGGGGTCGTTAAAGACGCAAAGTATCATGACGTAATTATGATGTCAAGTTAGATATTCATCCATATACAAAATTAAACTTATTTTCATTTTCTCCAATTCTTTTTTGAATAACTAGGTCTTTGATGTGACCAGACCGCAAAGCTTCCACACTAAGTGGCTGCGAGCCAAAGAGAAATTCAGCGTGGCGATTAGCATGTGTTTGGAAACGATGATTAAGGAGAGTTTATCTTGAATGTGAAATGTAGACCAATAAGTACAAGCTATGACCCGTGATTTACTATCAAGAACTAAACATCTATGTTGATCCATTCCCTGGTGTCTCTAGCGTCTGCGCAGTGAGAAAGGAGACAAGAGGTTACGAATGTATCTATTCTGGAACTTCGGAAGGCGTAGCCACAGGTTAATGTTGCGAAATCTTGGCTTTTCATCGTTAGGGGAGGATATTGTCACCGGCGAGGAAATGGTGGGTAGAGACTTTCTGAGCCTTACGGTCAAGGACCTCACTACCATTCAGAATAAGTACCAAAAGTTGTTTATTTATCACCTCGGGTTCAAACTTATTTTTTTGTTTTAAATAATTGTTTATAAAGTTGGTGGAGTGGCTCACTGTCTGCACCAGTCGGACAGTGATGGAGTCTATATTCTCTTCACTAGCGTTAAACCCTGGTTTTTGCGTCTGGGATGGAGCGCCACATCTACCATCAACTTACAACTTTACTGCACAGAGCTAAGTTGAGCTAATCATGTGCGAAGTTGGTGATGGCCGGTATCGATCCCAGAACCTTGGAGTTCCGAGGCGGATGCTCTACCGACTGTGTTAATTGAAAATTTAAAACCTTGACTTCGGCATTAGATAACCCAATAAAGGTTGATAGGCCGTAAAATCAATAAAGAAAAAAGGAAAAAAAAAAGCGTAAACTGAATTTAGTATAACCCTTCCACCGCGAGCAGGGTGCGACACATGGTCAAATTTTAAGCGGAGCACAGCTGGTTTGAATTAAGATTTTTCCTTCTCGTAGACTGGTTGCCTTATCTAGGCTAAAGATCATGGTCTCCCCTATTATTTACCTATAACTGGGGATTGAGAGAAGAGGATATTCAAAGTGCGATGTGAAACGCAAACAGTCTCATCCAGGATTTGACTATAATAAATATTGACTTAATTGCTGTGTTCTAAACAGAAAACATATTCATTCAATTTACTAAAACAGATAAATTATAATTTATTCTGATTGATAAAGTGTACTTTTCTATAAATATGAGACGGGTATTCTGTTTACTGACACTCGTTTACTGACATCTGATTGGTTGATTATGTTTTAAAACCAATACGAGGCTTGAAGTACTCCTCAGTAGCGACACCAGTTAACGAAGCGTCTGCTTTGGTCGGATTGAATAAAGAAAATATAATTTTTTTGCCAATGCGAATTTGTAGTTTTCTTAATACCGTTTTAGCTTGACATCCTGTTAGCTAAACGTGCTAATGAAAATAAACGACGACGAAGAGTAGTAACTTTCAACTGTTGTCGCTATTGTGGATCAACCGCGAAATGACTATCTATCTATCCTATAATCGTGCTTAGACTTAGTGTATCAGGTCCTGTGCTAGGGTTTCATGGGCCTCTCTAAATCTATGATACTACTCTACCATATGTTAATTTTCATAAAGTAGTATTCGTATAAAACTAATGAAACACATTTCATACGCATTTTCCCTATGTTTAAAATCATTATTTCAATTATTTTCAGACCAATGTAAAATAACTCATTTCAAACATTTAACTATAGATTTTCTCTATATCAAAGAATGTCCCTGTTAAACACTGAGAACAAAATTGGAATTGTACCTGAATGTTTAAACATCCGAAACGTAAAATATGGAAGACTTGCCTTTGATTTGTCTTCCTCTTCGCAATTTGGTTGCGGGATCAATATCTTTTAATCTGACATATGGTAACAATAAACAATTAGCGACACCAGTTCAAATTCGACTAACAAAAGCCACAGTGTCTCCTCTTCGTAGTCCGACTCAGAGGATGAAAGTTAATTAATAATACTTTTGTACGGCGTACGCTACTCGATCTCCTCTCGCTACGTGCCGAACTAGCTGACGCTATCAGCTTCAACACGCCCAGAAATATTATCATACGAAAGATCTCTATTAGTCTTTTGATAGAGAGCAAAAAGAAAAAGTTATTCACTATTTAGAAAACATAAAAATCATTTCATTATCTTAAAAGTAATAATTAAAGCTCAGTTTAGATAAAAAACAAAAATAACTTTTAAAATCAGTGTAAATTCTGGTTCTACGAAATTTTTTTATTTTATATTTCCGAAAACAAAATCTTTATTTACATTGTCTGTTTACTACGAAGTATAAAGAAAATATAACCTTAAAATTTTTCCACACACACTTCTCTTTGTCTAACTCTCTAGACAGTAATATTAGACGACGGAGCGCGCATTACCCAGCAATATTTAAGAGAGTCGAGTGAGTTTTACTAATTCTCTCTCTTTNAACTCAATCAAGGATTGCCGCAGCAGTGGAAGCATTTTCACAAGGTCTCAATCAAGGATTGCCACAGCAGTGGAAGCGTTTTCACAGGTCTCAATCAAGGATTGCGCAGCAGTGGAAGCGTTTCACAGGTCTCAATCAAGGATTGCCGCAGCAGTGGAGGGTTTTCACAATGGTCCTCAATCAAGGATTGCCGCAGCAGTGGGAGCGTTTCACAAGGTCTCAATCAAGGATTGCCGCAGCAGTGGGAGCTTTTCACAAGTCTCAATCAAGGATTGCCGCAGCAGTGGCGAGCTTTTCACAAGTCTCAATCAAGGATTGCCGCAGCAGTGGAGCGTTTTCACAAGGTCTCAATCAAGGATTGCCAGACAGCAGTGGGGAGCGTTTTCACAAGGTCTCAATCAGGATTGCCGCAGCAGTGGGTTTTTCAACAGTCTCAATCAAGGATTGCCGCAGCAGTGGGCGTTTTCACAAGGTCTCAATCAAGGATTGCCGCAAGCAGTGGGAGCGTTTTCACAAGGTCTCAATCAAGGATTGCCGCAGCAGTGGGAGCTGTTTTCACAAGGTCCTCAATCAAGGATTGCCGCAGCAGTGGGACGTTTTCACAAGGTCTCAATCAAGGTTGCCGCAGCAGTGGAGCGTTTCACAAGGTCTCAATCAAGGATTGCCGCAGCAGTGAAGTTTCACAAGGTCTCAATCAAGGATTGCCGCAGCAAGTGGAAGCATTTTCACAAGGTCTCAATCAAGGATTGCGCAGCAGTGGGAGCGTTTTTCACAAGGTCTCAATCAAGGATTGCCGCAGCAGTGGAAGTATTTTCACAAGGTCTCAATCAATGATGCCGCAGCAGTGGAGCGTTTTCACAAGGTCTAAATCAAGGATTTGCCGCAGCAGTGGAAGCTTTTCACAAGGTCTCAATCAAGGATTGCCGCAGCAGTGGGAGCGTTTTTCACAAGGTCTCAATCAAGGATGCCGCAGCAGTGGGAGCGTTTTCACAAGGTCTCAATCAAAGTATTGCCGCAGCAGTGGGAGCTTTTCACAAGGTCTCAATCAAGGATTCCGCAGCAGTGGGAGAAGTTTCATCAAGGTCTCAATCAAGATTGCCGAAGAGTGAAGATTTTCACCAGTCTCAATAAGGTTTCTCTGGTGAAGCATTTTAACCAGGTCTCAATAAGGATTGCCGCAGCAGTGGAAGATTTTCACAAGGTCTCAATCAAGGATTGCCGCAGCAGTGGAAGTATTTCACAAGGTCTCAATCAAGGATTGCCGCAGCAGTGGGAGCTTTCACAAGGTCTCAATCAAGGATTGCCGCAGCAGTGGGGAGCGTTTTCACAAGTCAATCAAGGATTGCCACACTAGTGGAAGCTTTTCACAAGGTCTCATCAAGGATTGACGCAGCAGTGGGACGTTTTCACAAGGTCTCAATCAAGGATTGCCGCACAGTGGAGCTTTTCACAAGTCTCAATCAAGGATTGCCGCAGCAGTGGGAGCTTTTCACAAGGTCTCAATCAAGGATTGCCACACTAGTGGAAGCGGTTTTCACAAGGTCTCAATCAAGGATTGCCGCAGCAGTGGGAGCGTTTTCACAAGGCTCAATCAAGGATTGCCGCAGCAGTGGGAGATTTTCACAAGGTCTCAATCAAGCATTGCCGCAGCAGTGGAGATTCACAGGCTCAATCAAGGATTGCCGCAGGCGTGGGAGGTTTTCACAAGGTCTCAATCAAGGATTTTGCCGCAGCAGATGGAGCATTTTCACAAGGTCTCAATCAAGTGATTGCCGCAGCAGTGGAAGCTTTTCACAAGGTCTCAATCAAGGATTGCCGCAGCAGTGGGAGCGTTTCACAAGCTCAATCAAGGATTGCCACAGCAGTGGGAGCTTTTCACAAGGTCTCAATCAAGGATTGCGGCAGCAGTGGGAGGTTTTCACAAGGTCTCAATCAAGGATTGCCGCAGCAGTGGAAGCATTTTTACAAGGTCTCAATCAAGGATTGCCGCAGCAGTGGAAGCGTTTCACAAGGTCTCAATCAAGGATTGCCGCAAGCAGTTGGGAGCAGTTTTCACAAGGACTCAATCAAGGATTGCCGCAGCAGTGGAGCATTTTCCAAGACACTCAATCAAGGATTGCCGCAGCAGTGGCGGCATTTTCACAAGGAGCTCAATCAAGGGATGCCGCAGCAGTGGGAGCGTTTCACAAGGTCTCAATCAAGATTGCCGCAGCAGTGGAGCATTTTCACAAGGTCTCAATCAAGATTGCCGCAGCAGTGGAAGCTTTTCACAAGGTCTCAATCAAGGATTGCCGCAGCAGTGGGAGCTTTTCACAAGGACTCAATCAAGGATTGCCGCAGCAGTGGGAGCGTTTTCACAAGGTCTCAATCAAGGATTGCCGCAGCAGTGGAAAGCATTTTCAGTAGAAGTCTCATCAAGGATTGCCGCCAGCGTGGAAGCGTTTTCACAAGGTCTCAATCAAGGAATTGCCGCAGGTGGTGGAATCATCTTGTATATTCTTTGCGTTATCTAAATAAAGGATTGCCGCAGAGGTGGAATAATTTATATTATTCTTCGCATTCATTTAAATCAAGGTTGCCGCAGGGGTGGATCATTTCGTATATTATCGCGTTCATATTTCAATGAAGGGTTGCCGCAGAGGTGGAATCATCTTGTATCCATGTAAATCAAGGGTTGCCGCAGGGGGAATTTCATCTTGTATATTCTTTGCAGTTCATCTAAATCAAGGGTTGCCGCAGAGGTGGAATCATCTTTTTCATATGAATCAAATGTTTCTGCGATGGTGGTTAATCATTTTATGTACTTGGTTTAAATGTAAATCAAGGGTTAGATCTTTTTGTATTTTTCGCGTTTATCTGAATCAAGGGTTGCCGCAGAGGTGGAATAATCGAGTATTCTTCGCGTTCATCTAAATCAAGAGTTGCCTCAGAGGTGGAATCATCTTGTATTCATCTAAATCAAGGGTTACCGCAGAGGTGGAATCATCTTGTATTCATCTAAATCAAGGGTTACCACAGAGGTGGAATCATCTTCTTTCATATAAATCAAATGTTGCCGCGATGGTAGTCTAATAATTTTCTGTACTTTGTTTAAATGTAAATCAAGGGTTACCGCAGTGGTGGAATAATCTTGTATTCTTCGCGTTCATCTAAATCAAGGGTTGCCGCAGATGTCGAATCATCTTGTACACTTTTCGCGTTCATCTAAATCAAAGGTTACCGCAGAGGTGGAATCATCTTGTATGTTATTCGCGTTCATCTAAATCAAGGGTTACCGCAGAGGTGGAATCATCTTGTATATTCTTCGCGTTCATCTCAATCAAGGGTTACCGCAGAGGTGGAATATCTTCTTTCATCTAAATGTTGCGGCGGTGGTGGTCTCATCATTTTATGTAGTTTGTTTAAATGTAAGGATTGCCGAAGCAGTGGAAGCATTTTCACCAGGTCTCAATCATGGATTGCCACACTAGTGGAAGCGGTTTCACCTGGTCTCAATGAAGGATTGCCAATGCAGTGGAAGCGGTTTCACCCGGTCTCAATGAAGGATTTCTTCAATGGTTGAAGCTTTTTCCACAGGTCTCAATCAAGGATTGTCGCAGCAGTGGGAGCGTTTTTACAAGATCTCATTCAAGGATTGCCGCAGCAGTGGAAGCATTTTCACCAGGTCTCAATGAAGGATTGCCAATGCAGTGGAAGCGGTTTCACCCGGTCTCAATGAAGGATTTCTTCAATGGTAGAAGCTTTTTCCACAGGTCAATCAATCAGAGCGTTTTCACAAGATTCAAGCAGTGGAAGCATTTTCACAAGGTCTCAATCAAGGATTGCCACACTAGTGAAGCGTTTTCACAATCTCAATCAAGGATTCAGCAGTGGAGCATTTCGCAAGGTCTCAATCAAGGATTGCCGCAGCAGTGGGAGCGTTTTCACAAGGTCTCAATCAAGGATTGCCACACTAGTGGAAGCGTTTTCACAAGGTCTCAATCATGGATTGCCGCAGCAGTGGGAGGGTTTTCACAAGGTCTCAATCAAGGATTGTCGCAGCAGTGGGAGCGTTTTCCACAGGTCTCAATCAAGGATTGCCGCAGCAGTGGGAGCGTTTTCACAAGGTCTCAATGAAGGATTGCTGCAGCAGTGGGAGCGTTTTCACAAGCTCTCAATCAAGGATTGCCGCAGCAGTGGGAGCGTTTTCACAAGGTCTCAATCAAAGATTGCCGAAGCGGTGGAAGGGTTTTTACAAGGTCTCAATCAAGGATTGCCGTAGCAGTAGGAGCGTTTTCACAAGGTCTCAATCAAGGATTGCCGCACTAGTGGAAGCGTTTCACAAGGTCTCAATCAAGGATTGCCGCAGCAGTGGAAGCGTTTTCACAAGTCTCAATCAAGGATTGCCACACTAGTGGAAGCGTTTTCACAATGTCTCAATCACGGATTGCCGCAGCAGTGGGAGCGTTTTCACAAGGTCTCAATCAAGGATTGCCGCACTAGTGGAAGCATTTTCACAACGTCTCAATCACGGATTGCCGCAGCAGTGGGATCGTTTCACAAGGTCTCAATCAAGGATTGCCGCACTAGTGGAAGCATTTTCACAACGTCTCAATCAATGATTGCCGCAGTAGTGGGAGCGTTTTCACAAGGTCTCAATCAAGGATTGCCGCAGCAGTGGAAGTATTTCACAAGGTCTCAATCATGGATTGCCGCAGCAGTGGGAGGTTTTCACAAGGTCTCAATCAAGGATTGCCGCAGCAGTGGGAGCATTTTCACAAGGTCTCAATCAAGGTTTGCCGCAGCAGTGGGAGCATTTTCACAAGGTCTCAATCAAGGATTGCCGAAGCAGTGGAAGTATTTTCACCAGGTCTCAATGAATGATTGCCGAAGCAGTGGAAGCATTTTCACCAGGTCTCAATGAAGGATTGCCGAAGCAGTGGAAGCGGTTTCACCCGGTCTCAATGAAGGATTTCTTCAATGGTCGAAGCATTTTAACCAGGTCTCAATGAAGGATTGCCGCAGCAGTGGAAGCATTTTCACAAGGTCTCAATCAAGGATTGCCGAAGCAGTGGAAGCATTTTCACCAGGTCTCAATGAAGGATTGCCGAAGCAGTGGAAGCATTTTCACCAGGTCTCAATGAAGGATTGCCGAAGCAGTGGAAGCGGTTACACCCGGTCTCAATGAAGGATTTCTTCAATGGTAGAAGCATTTTCCACAGGTCTCAATCAAGGATTGCCGCAGCAGTGGGAGCGTTTTCACAAGGTCTCAATCAAGGATTGCCGCAGCAGTGGAAATATTTCACAAGGTCTCAATCAATGATCGCCGCAGCAGTGGGAGCGTTTTCACAAGGTCTCAATCAAGGATTGCCGCACTAGTGGAAGCATTTTCACAACGTCTCAATCAATGATTGCCGCAGTAGTGGGAGCGTTTTCACAAGGTCTCAATCAAGGATTGCCGCAGCAGTGGAAGTATTTCACAAGGTCTCAATCAATGATTGCCGCAGCAGTGGGAGCGTTTTCACAAGGTCTCAATCAAGGATTGCCGCAGCACTGGGAGAATTTTCACAAGGTCTCAATCAAGGATTGCCGAAGCAGTGGAAGTATTTTCACCAGGTCTCAATGAATGATTGCCGAAGCAGTGGAAGCATTTTCACCAGGTCTCAATGAAGGATTGCCGAAGCAGTGGAAGCGGTTTCACCCGGTCTCAATGAAGGATTTCTTCAATGGTCGAAGCATTTTAACCAGGTCTCAATGAAGGATTGCCGCAGCAGTGGAAGCGTTTTCACAAGGTCTCAATGAAGGATTGCCGAAGCAGTGGAAGCATTTTCACCAGGTCTCAATGAAGGATTGCCGCAGCAGTGGAAGCGTTTCACAAGGTCTCAACGAAGGATTGCCGAAGCAGTGGAAGCATTTTCACCAGGTCTCAATGAAGGATTGCCGAAGCAGTGGAAGCATTTTTTCACCAGGTCTCAATGAAGGATTGCCGAAGCAGTGGAAGCGGTTACACCCGGTCTCAATGAAGGATTTCTTCAATGGTAGAAGCGTTTTCCACAGGTCTCAATCAAGGATTGCCGCAGCAGTGGGAGCGTTTTCACAAGGTCTCAATCAAGGATTGCCGCAGCAGTGGAAGTATTTCACAAGGTCTCAATCAAGGATTGCCGCAGCAGTGGAAGTATTTCACAAGGTCTCAATCAAGGATTGCCGCAGCAGTGGAAGCATTTTCACAAAGTCTCAATCAAGGATTGCCGCAGCAGTGAAGCATTTTTACAAGGTCTCAATCAAGGAATGCCACACTAGTGGAAGCGTTTTCACAAGGTCTCAATCAAGGATTGCCGCAGCAGTGGAAGGGTTTTTACAAGGTCTCAATCAAGGATTGCCGCAGCAGTGGGAGCGTTTTCACAAGGTCTCAATCAAGGATTGCCGCAGCAGTGGGAGCTTTTTCACAAGGTCTCAATCAAGGATTGCCGCAGCAGTGGGAGCTTTTTCACAAGGTCTCAATCAAGGATTGCCGCAGCAGTGGGAGCTTTTCACAATGTCTCAATCAAGGATTGCCGCAGCAGTGGGAGCTTTTTCACAAGGTCTCAATCAAGGATTGACGCAGCAGTGGGAGCTTTTTCACAAGGTCTCAATCAAGGATTGCCGCAGCAGTGGGAGCGTTTTCACAAGGTCTCCATCAAGGATTGCCGCAGCAGTGGGAGCGTTTTCACAAGGTCTCAATCAAGGATTGCCGCAGCAGTGGGAGCGTTTTCACAAGGTCTCAATCAAGGATTGCCGCAGCAGTGGGAGCGTTTTCACAAGGTCTCAATCAAGGATTGCCGCAGCAGTGGGAGCGTTTTCACAAGTCTAAATCAAGGTTTGCCGCAGCAGTGGAGCGTTTTCACAAGGTCTCAATCAAGGATTGCCGCAGCAGTGGGGAGCGTTTTCACAAGGTCTAAATCAAGGTTTGCCGCAGCAGTGGGAGCTTTTCACAAGGTCTCAATCAAGGATTGCCGCAGCAGTGGAAGCATTTTCACAAGGTCTCAATCAAGGATTGCCGCAGCAGTGGGAGCATTTTCACAAGGTCTCAATCAAGGTTTGCCGCAGCAGTGGAGCATTTTCACAAGGTCTCAATCAAGGTTTGCCGCAGCAGTGGAAGCATTTTCACAAGGTCTCAATCAAGGTTTGCCGCAGCAGTGGGAGCATTTTCACAAGGTCTCAATCAAGGATTGCCGCAGCAGTGGAAGGCAAGGTCTCAATCAAGGATTGCCGCAGCAGTGGAAGCATTTCACAAGGTCTCAATCAAGGATTGCCGCAGCAGTGGAGCATTTTCACAAGGTCTCAATCAAGGTTTGCCGCAGCAGTGGAGCATTTTCAAAAGGTCTCAATCAATGATTGCCGCAGCAGTGGGAGCGTTTTCACAAGGTCTCAATCAAGGATTGCCGCACTAGTGGAAGCATTTCACAAGGTCTCAATCAAGGATTGCCGCAGCAGTGGGAGCGTTTTCACAAGGTCTCAATCAAGGATTGCCGCAATAGTGGAAGCATTTTCACAAGGTCTCAATCAATGATTGCCGCAGCAGTGGGAGCGTTTTCACAAGGTCTCAATCAAGGATTGCCGCAGCAGTGGGAGAATTTTCACAAGGTCTCAATCAAGGATTGCCGAAGCAGTGGAAGTATTTTCACCAGGTCTCAATGAAGGATTGCCGAAGCAGTGGAAGTTGTTTCACCCGGTCTCAATGAAGGATTTCTTCAATGGTAGAAGCATTTTAACCAGGTCTCAATGAAGGATTGCCGCAGCAGTGGAAGCGTTTTCACAAGGTCTCAATTAAGGATTGCCGCAGCAGTGGGAGCGTTTTCACAAGGTCTCAATCAAGGATTGCCGCAGCAGTGGGAGCGTTTTCACAAGGTCTCAATCAAGGATTGCCACACTAGTGGAAGCGTTTTCACAAAGTCTCGATCAAGGATTGACGCAGCGTGGGAACATTTTCACAAGGTCTCAATCAAGGATTGCCGCAGCAGTGGGAGCGTTTTCACAAGGACTCAATCAAGGATTGCCGCAGCAGTGGGAGCGTTTTTCACAAGGACTCAATCAAGGATTGCCGCAGCAGTGGGAGCGTTTTCACAAGGACTCAATCAAGGATTGCCGCAGCAGTGGGAGCGTTTCACAAGGACTCAATCAAGGATTGCCGCAGCAGGGGAGCGTTTTCACAAGGACTCAATCAAGGATTGCCGCAGCAGTGGGAGCGTTTTCACAAGGTCTCAATCAAGGATTGCCGCAGCAGTGGGAGCTTTTTCACAAGGACTCAATCAAGGATTGCCGCAGCAGTGGAGCGTTTTCACAAGGACTCAATCAAGGATTGCCGCAGCAGTGGGAGCTTTTTCACAAGGACTCAATCAAGGATTGCCGCAGCAGTGTGGAGCATTTTCACAAGGACTCAATCAAGGGATTGCCGCAGCAGTGGGAGCATTTCACAAGGACTCAATCAAGGATTGCCGCAGCAGTGGAGCGTTTTCACAAGGTCTCAATTAAGGATTGCCGCAGCAGTGGAGCATTTTCACATGGTCTCAATGAAGGATTGCCGCAGCAGTGGAAGCGGTTTCACCCTGTCTCAATGAAGGATTTCTTCAATGGTAGAAGCTTTTTCCACAGGTCTCAATCAAGGATTGCCGCAGCAGTGGAAGCGTTTTCACAAGGTCTCAATCAAGGATTGCCGCGGTGGTGGAATCATCTTGTATATTCTTTGCGTTCATCTAAATAAAGGATTGCCGCAGAGGTGGAATAATTTTATATATTCTTCGCATTCATTTAAATCAAGGGTTGCCGCAGGGGTGGAATCATTTCGTATATTATTCGCGTTCATTTCAATGAAGGGTTGCCGCAGAGGTGGAATCATCTTGTATCCATGTAAATCAAGGGTTGCCGCAGGGGTGGAATCATCTTGTATATTCTTTGCGTTCATCTAAATCAAGGGTTGCCGCAGAGGTGGAATCATCTTTTTTCATATGAATCAAATGTTGCCGCGATGGTGGTCTGAGAATTTTATGTACTTTGTTTCAATGAAAATCAAGGGTTACCGCAGTGGTGGAATAATCTTGTATTATTTGCGTTCATCTAAATCAAGGGTTGCCGCAGAGGTGGAATCATCTTCTTTCATATAAATCAAATGTTTCTGCGATGGTGGTGTAATCATTTTATGTACTTGGTTTAAATGTAAATCAAGGGTTAGATCTTTTTGTATTTTTCGCGTTTATCTGAATCAAGGGTTGCCGCAGAGGTGGAATAATCGAGTATTCTTCGCGTTCATCTAAATCAAGAGTTGCCTCAGAGGTGGAATCATCTTGTATTCATCTAAATCAAGGGTTACCGCAGAGGTGGAATCATCTTGTATTCATCTAAATCAAGGGTTACCACAGAGGTGGAATCATCTTCTTTCATATAAATCAAATGTTGCCGCGATGGTAGTCTAATAATTTTCTGTACTTTGTTTAAATGTAAATCAAGGGTTACCGCAGTGGTGGAATAATCTTGTATTCTTCGCGTTCATCTAAATCAAGGGTTGCCGCAGATGTCGAATCATCTTGTATATTTTTCGCGTTCATCTAAATCAAAGGTTACCGCAGAGGTGGAATCATCTTGTATGTTATTCGCGTTCATCTAAATCAAGGGTTACCGCAGAGGTGGAATCATCTTGTATATTCTTCGCGTTCATCTCAATCAAGGGTTACCGCAGAGGTGGAATATCTTCTTTCATCTAAATGTTGCGGCGGTGGTGTGGTCTCATCATTTTATGTAGTTTGTTTAAATGTAAGGATTGCCGAAGCAGTGGAAGCATTTTCACCAGGTCTCAATCATGGATTGCCACACTAGTGGAAGCGGTTTCACCTGGTCTCAATGAAGGATTGCCAATGCAGTGGAAGCGGTTTCACCCGGTCTCAATGAAGGATTTCTTCAATGGTTGAAGCTTTTTCCACAGGTCTCAATCAAGGATTGTCGCAGCAGTGGGAGCGTTTTTACAAGATCTCATTCAAGGATTGCCGCAGCAGTGGAAGCATTTTCACCAGGTCTCAATGAAGGATTGCCAATGCAGTGGAAGCGGTTTCACCCGGTCTCAATGAAGGATTTCTTCAATGGTAGAAGCTTTTTCCACAGGTCTCAATCAAGGATTGTCGCAGCAGTGGGAGCGTTTTCACAAGATCTCATTCAAGGATTGCCGCAGCAGTGGAAGCATTTTCACAAGGTCTCAATCAAGGATTGCCGCAGCAGTGGAGCGTTTCACAAGGTCTCAATTAAGGCTTGCCGCAGCAGTGGGAGCGTTTTCACAAGGTCTCAATCAAGGATTGCCACACTAGTGGAAGCGTTTTCACAATTCTCAATCAAGGATTGTCGTCTCAATCACGGATTGCCGCAGCAGTGGGAGCATTTTCACAAGGTCTCAATCAAGGATTGCCGCAGCAGTGGGAGCGTTTTCACAAGGTCTCAATCAAGGATTGCCACACTAGTGGAAGTGTTTCACAATGTCTCAATCACGGATTGCTGCAGCAGTGGAGCATTTTCACAAGGTCTCAATCAATGATTGCCGCAGCAGTGGGAGCGTTTCACAAGGTCTCAATCAAGGATTGCCGCACTAGTGGAAGCATTTTCACAACGTCTTAATCAATGATTGCCGCAGTAGTGGGAGCGTTTTCACAAGGTCTCAATCAAGGATTGCCGCAGCAGTGGCACAAGGTCTCAATCAAGGATTGCCGCAGCAGTGGGAGATTTTCACAAGGTCTCAATCAAGGATTGCCGAAGCAGTGGAAGTTTTCACCAGGTCTCAATGAATGATTGGAAGCGGTTTCACCCGGTCTCTATGAAGGATTTCTTCAATGGTCGAAGCATTTTAACCATCAATGAAGGATTTTTCACCAGGTCTCAATGAAGGATTGCCGAAGCAGTGGAAGCGTTTTCACCAGGTCTCAATGAAGGATTGCCGAAGCAGTGGAAGCGTTTTCACCAGGTCTCAATGAAGGATTGCCGAAGCAGTGGAAGCATTTTCACCAGGTCTCAATGAAGGATTGCCGAAGCAGTGGAAGCGGTTACACCCGGTCTCAATGAAGGATTTCTTCAATGGTAGAAGCGTTTTCCACAGGTCTCAATCAAGGATTGCCGCAGCAGTGGGAGCGTTTTCACAAGGTCTCGATCAAGGATTGCCGCAGCAGTGGTAGTATTTCACAAGGTCTCAATCAAGGATTGCCGCAGCAGTGGAAGCATTTTCACAAAGTCTCAATCAAGGATTGCCGCAGCAGTGGAAGCATTTTTACAAGGTCTCAATCAAGGATTGCCACACTAGTGGAAGCGTTTTCACAAGGTCTCAATCAAGGATTGCCGCAGCAGTGGGAGCATTTTCACAAGGTCTCAATCAAGGATTGCCACACTAGTGGAAGCGTTTTCACAAGGTCTCAATCAAGGATTGCCACACCAGTGGAAGCGTTTTCACAAGATCTCAATCAAGGATTGCCGCAGCAGTGGGAGCGTTTTCACAAGGTCTCAATCAAGGATTGCCACACTAGTGGAAGCGTTTTCACAAGGTCTCAATCAAGGATTGCCGCAGCAGTGGGAGCGTTTCCACAAGGTCTCAATCAAGGATTGCCGCAGCAGTGGGAGCGTTTTCACAAGGTCTCAATCAAGGATTGCCGCAGCAGTGGGAGCGTTTTCACAAGGTCTCAATCAAGGATTGCCGCAGCAGTGGGAGCGTTTTCACAAGGTCTCAATCAAGGATTGCCGCAGCAGTGGGAGCGTTTTCACAAGGTCTCAATCAAGGATTGTTGCAGCAGTGGGAGCGTTTTCACAAGGTCTTTTCACAATCAAGGATTGCTGCAGCGTTGTATTGTGGTAGTGGGGAACAGTTTTTACTCATGTCTCAAATAAGGAATGCCGAAGTTGTGAACGTGTTTTTCCTTAGGTCTTACTCCCGGATTGTCGCAGAATTGAAGCATTTTCTCCAGGTCTCAATCAAGGATTTCCGTAGTGGTGGAAGTGTTTTCCCCAGCTCTCAATCCAGGAGGGCCACAGAGGTGGAAGCATTTTCCCAGTTCTCAATCCAGGATTGCTGCAGTGGTGGAAGCATTTTCCCAGGTCTTAATTAAGGATTGCCAGTTGTAGAATCATCATTTTATGTACTTTGTTTTAATGTTAATCAGTGCTTGCCTCAGAGGTGGAATCATCATTTTATGTACTTTGTTTTAATGTTAATCAGTGCTTGCCTCAGAGGTGGAATCATCATTTTATGTACTTTGTTTTAATGTTAATCAGTGCTTGCCTCACAGGTGGAATCATCATTTTATGTACTTTGTTTTAATGTAAATCAAGGGTTGCCGCAGTGGTGGAATCTTTTTATTTGTATTTATGTATGTATGTATTTAAATCAAGGGTTGCCGCAGTGATGGAATCATCATTTTATGTACTTTTTATTCATATAAATCAACGGTTGTCGTAGTGGTGGAATCATCCTGTATTCTTAGTATTCATCTAAATGATGGATTGAGTGGTGGAAGCATTTCCCCCTAGGTCTCAAGGGTTGCCTCAGTGGTGGAATCATCTTACAAACTTTGTATTCAACTAAATCATTCTTTGCAACAATATAGTGAAATCATTTCATTTGTATGTATTTAACTCATGGGTTGCCGCAGTGGTTGAATTGTTTTTTATAATTTTTATTCATCTAAATCAAGGGTTGTCGTAGTGTAAGAATCATTCTATTTACTTTGTATGCATGTAAATTCAGAATTGCCTCAGTGGTGAAATTACTGGATATACATAGTATACGTCTATACTTTCTACATTTTGTATATCTCTAAATCAAGTGTTGAATATGGTTGGTTGGATTTTAAGATTTTGAAATCCTTTGTTTTGTTTTCTTGGCTAGAGAGTTTTTATTTTATTGCTTCTTTGTGGAGTTTGGTTATCATTTGTCAGGAATTTGTATATTTCAAGTTAGCTTCTGTTAGTAATTGGGTTTAGTTCTAATGGCTTAGTAATTATCTGCTGAAGTCTGAACATCCCAGTGTTATATATGTAGGTATCTATTTTTGGGTAAAGTTTTTGTCGACATCGTTACTCAGGGCAGATTTTTTTTTCCAGAAAGATGATTATATTAATAGGATCTGGTATTTCAAATATTTCTTTCTTACTTTTCATGTTTTTAGAATTTTTTTAGTGTGGAATGGGATTTTTTCATTCCATCAAATTATATTGCACAGTATATGGCCTTTCACAAGAACATTTTGGTGGACGTTATTGTTTTAGTATTGTGACATTATGGCTCTTACATCGGAATGGAATGATGATAGTAAAATTAATAGTTGTATACTTATCTAATCTTCTGTGCTATGTGGAGAGGCTTGAATCTGTTTGCTGGGGTGATGCTGAGTTGGTTGACTACTACTGAATGTTTGGAATCTGGAAACCAACTTGGGGTGCTCGGGGACATCTTGCCCTGTGCCATTTATTGTTTTTAGTAATAGCACAAGGTGACTTTTTTTCTCATTAGATTTTTATTTTCCCATAAGTCAACTGCCAAGTGAGAGCCATATCTCACTCTGTCAACACATAATTCCAAACTCATTACCATTCTCACCTCTCACTCTTCCTCTCCCACTTTGCCATGTGTCGGGTCTCATCCAATAGAAAAATGCCATCTGGCCCTGTGATGATTCATCCTTAAACTTTTCCATTCTAATCTACACACAATTATTATTTTCCTTCTAAAATCTTTTCTGTGCTAATTTACATGTCACTGTTACATTTGACCCCCCCCCCTCCCATTATGTTGAAGTATGAAGGAGTGAGTTAATTTGGTGTGGCCTATGTGTAGCTGAGTCAGGGTAGTATCCTCTATTCTAGTCTTACTAGGGTTAGATTTACTTCCTTTTATATGAATTGTATTTGATAACACTTGTAGGTATTTTCATTCCATAGCTGTTGCTATTTCTTTGTCAGTATTTGGCTGATTTTAGATCAGTATATGGTATTTTGGAGTTTTTGCTGGGTACCATGTCAAGTGTGAATTTGGTGGTTGACTCAAATTTATGGATTCCTATATGGCTCAGAATCCAGCAGAATATTATCTTTTTGGTATGGCTTATGGAGTTTTAGCTTTGTTTAAGAGTTTGATGGGTAGAGAGTTATCCAATTTTTTAAATTTTTGATAGATAACACTGGCCTGCGATGTGAATATATAATAGCCGATTTTAAGGCAGTTTTTTACGCTGAATTCAAAAATCATACTCATTTTTTCTAATCGGATCAAATTTTTAAGATACAAGCTCTAGCTTAAATGTATAGAACAGTATTATAGCTGTGACAAGTAGAGTACACAGGATTTTGAATAAGTGTTATTATTATGTACAACTTATTGTGAAGTATTCAAGCACATCTTAAAAGGCAGACCCCAATGAATGGTATTTTTGAATTCAGCATAAAATGGCGATCATATATCACTTGGTAAATTTTTGACCTATGGAAAAAAATATTTTTATGGCATGTCAGTGTAATAGGACAGAAGAATCTGAATGGATGATGAATCTTTTAGAGTTGCTTGTCAAGACAATGTTGAGTGCCAAATCTATTGTACAGATTTCAGTGGTGAATATGGAGACTTCTTTTGGAAGGCATGTTTTGATAATTATATTATTAAGAACTACTCCCAATGTTGCATTGCCCCTTTCTTCTAAGCTTTTTCTTGCAGGGATCTGGGCTGTTGGGCTGGCCATCTGTTTTTTTTTTTTTCCTTTTTTGTGGGCTTGTTTAGGTTGCATTATCACTGGTTGCTTTAGTAACCTGAGGAGAGCTTAGTTAAATGTTATCATGGATGTTTGTGGGTGAGATTTCTGCTTCTTTGAGCATGAATTCCATGCAGAGGCCAAAAGGTTTTGCTGCCTTTCCTTTTTGGTTGAATAATTGGTTGGGGTTGAAGATGTAATTATTAGCCGGATTAGATGATAAAGATTTTATTTTAGTGTAGTATTGCAGACCTAATTTTTAATTCCCCTTATTTACTGAATGACCCTCTTATATGTAGGTCTTTAAAAATATACATATTTTCGTTTAAATTATCTAAAACTTATAGTATAATCAGTGGAAAAAAATTGTGCATTTTAGTGTTGTTGGACAGTGCAGTTTATGGAAAAAACTTAAATATTTCAGAACACATCGAATTTGAATTCTGAAAATTTTTGACAGTAAAATAAGAAAAAAAAAATGTAAGGGAGATAACTCTTCGGTATGTTTCTTAAATTAATGAACTTGTCGTGAGAAGAAATACCAGTTGTATAACTAAAACCCTGCTATTGACATTAAATTGCATCTGATAGTGAGGCTCCAGTTCTGGAGATCTAGGGATGGGAGTGGTGTGGAGTACCTCCTCATTGCCATTACTTGAAATTCAACTCAGACTCAGAGTGGTAGTACCTGTTAGGGTACCATCTATGGGTCAAATAGATCAGTTTGAAAATAATTAGCATTAGATATGAATATTGAAAACCATATAGAAATCTGATCTCACTGATAAGTTAAAGCGTCAATTCTTCCAAGTTGTAGTTGTATCAGTGCTACTGTATGGCTGCACCACTTGGACCCTAATGAAGTACCAAGAGAATAAACTAAATGGGAGTTGCGCAAGAATGTTGTGTGCAGCATATATATATATGCTGCTCGCAACATATCTATCAGGGGTGTTCAAAAAGTATGAATTATATTTGTTCAGCCTTCATCTAAGGTTCCTCTTCTCCACCACACACCACTCCTGTTTAGACCCTTCTCTGTCTGTACACATTCCTCTCCTCTGTTTAGATCCAACCCTCTGTCATAGGTTCCTAAGACTCGTGTCAAAATTTGCCTAGCAACAAAAAAAACTGTTAAGCCTCTTGACACCCATGTCATTGATTTTGGCATTTTTTTTTTTTCAAGACTTTTTCAGTCACCTCGAATTTTTCACATGATCCTGACGTTTAATTGCAATTCTTGAATCTGACATTCGCATAATCTTTTTTTACCCTGAGGCTCTTGGAGAATATTCAACTTTTTACTTTTTCATTTTCTTCCTTCAATGTTTGTATTTGTTTAATAACACCTTACTTTTACACTATACTTACTATCTCAAGTATTTTGTATTTTTTCCTAAGGCTATCGGAAAATATTAAACTCTTTACTTTTTCATTTTTTTCTTTTTGTATGAGTATTTGTTTAATAACACCTCACTTTTACACTTTACTTACTGTCCATAGTTTTCTTTTAATATAATTTTAATCTTTCTTTTTTGTTTTGAATTCTGAGTTTTTTATTTTTTGTAAAAATATAGTTTCTTTAATTTTCTGCTCCATTTAGAGTGGAACATATTGATAACATTTGCTCAGTTATGGCACAAAGGCATAAGGATATTTGCAGTACATGCTGTTGCTTAAGTGGTCACCCTTTTAAGTATTGAACAGGTTCATAGTTACTGTTTGTCTGAATTTTTGAGATGAGGCTTGATAATTTGTATTATTTGGATTTTATTGGAAGGTTGTGTTCATAGTTACTTAACTTCAGTGAACTAGCCGTAGTATAGGTCAGTTGTAACAGTGTCATGGTAAAAGGTGTAATAAGGAAATACAATTTTATCTATTTTCTATGTTGAAAGTTTTTTTTTAAATAATAAAAAGAAAGGATGTGCTGATTTGTAGTAAAACAATTTAAACTGGTTATTGAAAGTTTTTTATATATATATATATATATATATAAATTCCTTATGATGTTTCTATATGAGTTGTGATAACATATAAAAACTGAATCACTGATTTTTTAAATTTTAAATTTCCAATATTTATATGAATAGATAAGGTGAATTTTGTCTAAGAAGTTGACAATAGGAAGTATTGTTTACAGTTGCAATTTTTTCAAGGAAATAAGTAGTGATGGGTCCTTTTATGTCCCTGACTTTTTTACTGACAGTTGTAACCCGGAGTGTTTTATTTTCTGGGAAGAAAGAGTGTTTCCACTCCAGGAACTGACTTTTTGACTCCAGTTTGCAACTAGGAACCTATGTTTAGCCCATTTGTAAACATGTTTTTGACTAAAACATTCTTCTGTAAATTTCACATGGTTTGCACTTCTCAGCCACCATAAATTTGATGACAGGCCTCTATTCAAACCTGGAGCACTCTGTTTGATTTGCTCCCATTTTGAATGCATAAAAACAAATATTTTGTGATTTTTTTTAGTGTCCAATGATTTCCTTTCATTAGATTTATTGACTTTGGCCCGTTTACCAGAACATTTCTAATTCTAGGTCTAAAAATAAAAAAAATGTTTAGTTTTAACCTGGACTAGACACCAATCTCTCTCTCTCTCTCTCTCATATATATATGAGTCTGTATGTACAACGACCAAGCATATCAATGGGAGTGGGAGGTAGTTTGCAGTCAGAAAGTGAAATGAATTATACAATGTTTAACCAGAGAATGGTTAAAAATCACAAAGCTTTGAATTTTATTTTATTATTAACAACAGGCCAAAAAATGATATTAATACATTATTAAAACAAAAAATTGCAAGAATGAATTATTCATTACTAGCAGAACTACCTGGTATTGCCTGGGATTTAAATCCCGGTCGACAACGTTGATGACAAATATTGTGAATAAATTAAATGTTCGCTGTAAGGGAGATAACTCTATGGTATAGTTTCTTTAAAAAAAATAAAAATCTCCGCTTTGACACTTAATAAACTTGACTGTAGTGATTTTTATCGCTAGTGTATAAGTTGAACAACAAATGATTTTAGCATCAGTTATTTTTTTCAAAAATTGTATCTATTTAAAAAAAAAAGGTTATTTTTGGTTTTTGAAAGACAAAAATTCAATGAAGGTATTGTTCTTTAAATGCGCTGTTTAAGGTTGACATATCCCTTCCTATTTATAGAATTTATATTATAATTACTAGCAAAAAAACAGTTAACTTTGAACCACATATCTTTGAGGAGTAACACAGATTCTCAAAGATACATGGTTCAAAGTTAACTGACCTGAAAAAATGTAAAAGTTTTTAAATAAAATAACTGGTGCATTATATCTTTTATTGATTAATATATCAACACTGAAACTTTCATTAAATTCGGTTAATTCCCTGATTTTTGGTATTTTTTCTTTCGGTTGGGTGACATGCAATGGTGGAATTTAGGTCTGTTAAGTTCGATTTAACCAGATTTTATTTTCAGGCTTTAATTACCATATCATTTTATCATGTTAGAACAGTAGTTCCAAACTTGCTCAAGGCACACTTTTAAAAGTAACTAGTCCGGTTGGCTGGGCTTAGAATAGACTGAATGTATCTCATGTCCAACATGAAACACTGTTTTAGCTTTAAGTATAAGTTATTATCCCGACTTTAACTGAACAACTAAACTTTTCCTAAACAAAACATTAAAAAAACAAACACTCTGAAAATGCAATTTACATTGTTACAAAACTATTCTATGCTATAAAAAAAAAAAAACTTTTTCTTTCATAATGTTTTTGTGATGGTTCCTAAGTAGTATAGATTTTACCAAAAAGATTTAAAAAAAAAATTGTTTTTAAAAATTTCCTATCAGTAAAAAAAAATCACATTTCATGCATTCTAAAAATAGACCTAAGTCTGACTAACCGACACAAAAACCCCACATTTCTCTGAATTTTTTAAATGGGTCTTAATAATTTGTATTATTTGGACCATTGTCCTCATTTTTATTGTTATCTGTACGTTTTGGCCTTCCTCAGGTATTTTTTGTTGGATTTGGGAAACTTCTTGTTGTAATCAGGAGCCATCTCAAAACTTTGAACTCAACCCTATATTCAATCCACATTGAACCTGCAGCCTAGAGATAACTGTCACTTAGAACTATCTTAATGTCTATATCCACTATGCTGTGTGTCCAATTGGACAATTCAGTGTGAATTTTGAGAACTTGTTTTACCTAGAATATCTACAAATTACTTATGTATGATTTTATACTTTGACTCATTGCGTTTTTTTTTTTTTTTTTTTTTTCTTTGACAAAAAGTATACAAAAGCGAAACATACTGTCCACTGAAAGTAAGACTAGAAGAACACTGTAAAGCAGTGGTACGAGGGGAAATAGAAAAGTCAGGTAAAGGGCAACCATCTGCTCTTATGGGATGAAGTTGAGATAATAGATAGGGAAGAACATTGGAAGAGAAGACACTTCAAAGAATCAGCTCATATAATAGGCTACAGTAACCTCTTAAGTAGACCAAGTATAGAGATGAATACCTATAATATGGGAACCTATAATTAAAAAGGCTAGATTAGATTTTTTTTTAAATATCCAAATAATACAAAAAAAACCTACAGTTAACGAATCCCATTAGAGATAGGAATTAACAACTTAGAATTAGAGAAGAGAAAAGAGATTGTTTGGTTTGTTTGTTTTGGCATATAAACCCTTTTCAGGTCATTTAATGCCAAAATAAGTCATTTTGATAAAAGTTTTTATGTTTCAAGTTCTTGATATCTTCAAATTGGTATAAGTAATTTTCATTAACTTCATTTGTTTTTTTTGGTTTGTTTAATGGTATAATAACCCTGTGGGTTATTTAATGCCGAAAACTGTTAGTGTGAGATAAAAGTTGGTATTCATAATATCTTCAAATTGGTATAAATAATTTTCATTTACTTTGGTATGGTATAATAACCCTGTGGGTAATTTAATGCCGAAAACTGTTAGTATGAGATAAAAGTTGGTATTCAAGTTTCCTTTACAGGTGTATTTATATGGATGTATTTTATATCTGATTCATAATTTTTTATATATTTTTATTTCTCTCAAGAAGGATAAAATTTCACCCATGTTGGTATTCTCAAACAGATCCCTCATATCATTTGCATTGAAATATTTCTTTCTGATTGGAGCAAAAACTCCACACACCTTGAAGAAATATTTGACAGTGTAGGGTGTTTGGCATGTCCCGCACTGTGGTTGATCCTCTTGCTCGAGAAAAAAAAAAGAAGGTCAAAACAGATCCCAAGGCAAGATAGTAGCAGCAGGCTATCTTTGTCAGCAAATCTAAAAGCATCAGTCCAAGAACTTTATGATGGTAACTAAGTTTTATCCTCTAAGAAACTTTGGGACAGATAAACAAGTAAGTCTTTTAAATAATATCAAAGCATTTACATAATAAATTAATAAGTACTCAACATATCTTTTGTAAACTGTTGTTCATTAACAAAAATAAAAGACAATTTCTGTTTCAACTCAAATTTCTTTCTTACTTTTTACTTTTATTGATGATTCATTTAATCTTTTAATGTTTTTTATCATGGCATTCAAGAAAACTTCTTTGCTACATTCCGTTACAAACTCAGTAAGCATACAGTGCTTCCTTGAAAATAAAACCTACCTGTAAAATATGACCTTGTGTGATTTTTTAGGATTTTTATAGCCCTAGTTGAGAGCAGCAGACAAACAAAAGAAATAAGCCTCCTTCACAATCACATTATGCAATGCAAACACTTGTCTACATCAATGATCAAGATGATGTGTGTTTGCTTGTGCTTTTTATCCAGATGCTCAAGAGCAGCGACAAAAATTCTGCAAGAAATTGATTCATACAAAAACTCCACAAGAATTTTGGAATCCAGTGACTTGCAGAACAATAAAATTCCAGAAGATGATGATATAATTATTTTTTAATGAATTGTTAATGAGTTTTTGTTAATGTTAAATAAATGTAGATCATTTTTAGTAATTTTGGTTTATTTGAAAATTTTGTAATTTTCTACTTTGTAATGTCATTTTTTGATATATAAAGAATAAGACATACCCCGAAAATAAGCCCTAGTGTTATATTTTGGAATGAAAATTGATATAAGCCCTGTCTTATTTTCAGAGAAACACGGTACTTACCAACAACTTTCATGCCACCCCTGCCACACTCTTGCCTGTTCTTATTTTATTTAAGTTATAAAAAAAGTTTCCATATGGTATACATCACAGTAAGGAGGGACCCATGGTGTAATGGTTATCATCATAGGAAATGGACACAGTGACACGAGTTCAAATCCTGGATGAGGATGGTTACATTTCACATATCACTAATACCTTTGGGAAAGGTATGAATCCAATTATTCTCCCTCTGGCTATGAGTAAATAGTAGGCTAGACTGGACTATTTAACCTTGGTATGGTAACCAGTCTAGGAGAAGGAAAATTCTGAATTCAAACCTGTTAAACTCTGCTTAAAATTGACCTTGTTTCAAAATTCAAGTGCTGACTACAAATGTTACATAATTCATAGGTAGCTTAGGAATTATGTACATACTGTTGTTAAATATATTTTTGAATTAGAGTTTATTAGATTCAAAATAATGTTGGTTGAGTGGAAAATTACCAGTCGCTATGGTTAGCGTTATTGGCAGGTATTTTCTTTTGTTTTCATCACAACTTAATAAGGTCATCATTTCTTTTACTTGACCACTCACAAAACACATGCCAGTAGGGCGTGAGACAGTTTTGAGTTTAGTTGTGGCCAGAAATTCAGAGTTAGCGGATGCAGAGACTGCTCACTCTGAGATGTCGCTTCTCAATCCGTGTCGTTTTGTATGGGCTTGGGTTGTTCTTAATAAAGACTTAAAGAAAAACAGTCTTATTGATTGATTAAAATAAGAATGCACGGATACCCAGCCCAGTCAGAAAGAAGAAAACAGCCCAACATGAGAAGATGTCAGGGACAAGCAAAAGAATATACAAGTAAGAACTCCTCATCTCTCTCGCCATAATATACCCAGATGAATGATGTGTTGAATGGGTATATAACACAAATCCTAATATTGTAAGGATATAATAATGGAAAATTATCAAGTATGATAGTTTTGATAAGCTGATGCTATAATGTTTCGGTTTGTATGGCAAACCATCATTGGTGCTATCATCTATATGAAAAGAAAGTTTGACAAACAGAAATTTGTAAGCCTTTGTTTTATACTAATATTCTATTTTACTTATATATTTTAAATATATATATATATACACACACATTTACCTGGCCTTTGGACTGGTAAGATATAAATAAATCTGCGTGAATCCCAGGGGCCCCGAGCAACACCTGCCCCCTTGTCTAAAAAGAACAGGGCTAGGTTTATTGCTTGGTACTTGAGGTGTCCCAAAAGAGGAATGTTGAAAGGGATTCATGCAATTTTTACACTGGTCACTGCATGAGCTTTGGTTTGTGCATAGCTCCTCCACATTAATCGGACTTTATGTTCATTTGACGTGGTGGAAGGTCAGAAAATATCTACTAATATTCTATTTGTATGTAGGACTATTAGACTTTGCAAAAAGACCTGGATTTGATAATTGTTGCTCGACTGACAAAAACAGAAGTCTATTGACAATGTTTGATTTATCTTACATTTGAAGGAAAACAAATAATTGTTCTTACATCCCATCTGGACGGATTAACACACAGTCTTTTTTTATGGGGCATACAGCGTGGATCAAACTTGCTATTCAGTAATAATGGATCTGCAAAACTAACCATTACACCATTTGAATATCTTTAAAAAAAACAAAAACTCTTTGACTACTTTAAAGTGCTCCCACCACTGTGAACATCCCTGCCATCTTTTATTTTGTCTGGGAACTAACCCTGAGAATACTATTTTATCCTTTTGCAATGGGAGAGGAGGGAAACCATCATATAGGTAAAAATACTAAGAAAATTTGGTACAACCGTGGAGGAAAATTTGGTAGGCAAAGAGTTAATTCTAGCTTATCTTCATTTTTATTGATTTTGTTTTGTCATTTGTAAGCCAGCAATAGTAAATAGATATACAGTGGTTGACTTGGATTTCCAAGCTGTAGCTGTACTAGTGCTAGTGTATAGCTGCACTACTTGGATTCTAATGAAGTGCTTAGAGAAAAAAAAAACTTGGTTAAATCAGACTCGACGATGCTTTGATCTGAGTTTGATTTAACCAGACAGGCTGGTGATCTCAAAAATTTGCTTGGCGCTCGTCGTTTTCGAAGAGATTTTTCCGTAACGATTGCAGTTGCGACGTTCATTGTCCTCGGCTCTCAAATTGCCAGCACAATTAGTTCTAAGATCGTTGTACGTAAGAATGAATGATTCTTCTGAGGTTGAATAGTTGTTTCAAAGAATTTCCCTTCCGATTTTTCGAGGTAACGGGTTTTCTAATCTTTCACTCAGGACTGTGAATATTTCTTAAAGAATTTCATTCAAAAAAGAAACAAAAAAATAATTAGTAAATAAAAATAGTTTAAGTCTCTGAAATGACGTCAGAATATAAAAAACAACCGTTAAATTTTGAATATGGATGCATCTCTCAAATCAACTTACAATGATGTCATAATACTTAGCTCCTTCAACGACGCCGTTAATGACACATTTTTCAACAAAACATTCGCTACCATATTCCAGATAAGTTCTTGACGTATTTGTAAATTGCTATAAACTTGTCTACCTTTGACGAAAACCCATTTGAATACATTGTTTGATTTCTTTGAACGGTAAGAAATTTTTTGGAAGAATCATTTAAATTAAGAATTTTGATTTAACTAGTAAAACATCTGTTTTCTTTGTTTTTTCCGTATTTTAGTAGTATTAATAAGATTTTAAAAACATTATCTTCATCGATGTTTTTGTGACTTTGGATTTTAAATCTTTTTTTTTTCTATTGTATTGTTTGGTTAAGATGCAAATGACTTAAAGTTTATCAGGCAAAATAATATCAAACGATATTTTTATTTTTTATTCAACGGAGTAGAATTCTGTTTCCCATCTTCTCCTGGTTAAGCTTTTCATGTCGACGTAATAGCGGATACTTTTTAAGCTTCAATCCACCTCTATAATGATTTCCCTTTCGATAGGATGGATATTCAGCCACAGCAGAATTCATGATACAATTATAAGATTTCCATTCCGGTGTGGGAACAGACCCCACACGGCCTTGCCTAGCATATGTGTGTGCCTTCGAAATCTAAGCTGCCTACCGTTCCTTATGAAATTCAACTACCTATGGGCTCTTCTTTTCAAATTTCCACCCTCTTCCCTCTTCATCCGAAGGGATCCTATACCTGGATAGTAGGTTCACTTCTTCATTCCTTTCATACCAACAGCAACGAGAGAGAGGAGAGAGAGAGAGAGAGAGAGTTGCGTAGGGACCAAGGTCGAGTTGTAGTAGTAGTCGTCGTTAGCTCAGAGAAACAACATACGAAAGTTGTATAGTCGAAAAGGGGTTGTTTATTTCTTTCTAGGCTCGTGGGTTCTTTTTCAGAGAGAAGGATAGAGAGGGTAAGGTCAAGCTGTTCTATCGTAAATCCCGTTCATGTGCGCTGTTTGTGGCTAGCATAGACATGTCATAGTGGGACCCCGAGAAACCTACGTCTGCCTCCGAAAAAAAACCGATTTTTCTCTTCTTCCGTTTGTGGTGCCGGGAGTTGGGGAAAGGACACATCCGCCCTCCGTAGAAAACCTGGGATTTCCGTTTTTTAATTTTTTTCAGGGGTCATTCATAGGTCAATGGCTGGCACCCGTTGAGTTTTTACAATTCCAAACTTTAATCTGTTTTTGTTCTTATTTCTTTTTCTTCTCTTTCTCCAGAAATCCGATTACCGTTTTCTTTTCAATCCTCAAATTCTCGGTAGACATAATAACTACGCCACACACACATAGAGAATGTGTGTGAGTTAAGGTGTATTCCGGGTAGTATTTTGGCCCAAATTCCATGCTAGTTACATGCTAATCTATTCACTGACCAGATCAACAAGTACACTTAACACTTTGCACAATGAGGTAGATTTTGCAACGTTTATGTGTCTATTCTTTCGTTCATAAGATAGATAAACATAACGATTATTTTAGTAATATATAGATATTCAACATTTTCATATGTGGAAAACCGGAAGTTCTCACTACGACGATTAAAAGTCAAATGACGAAAAATAATGTTCTGCGTAAGTTGATTGCGCAGCCTGTAAAAAGAAAAGTTGAAATAATAAAAATATTAAATTTTCGACCAATCAGACACGTTCGCACCTAAAAAGAAATTTATCAAATAGACCCCTTTTTGGAGACTACTTATTTCTTATAAATAACAGGATTTTCGGATACCAAGTCAGAAAGAAATTACTTGTCTAAACGAATCCACGTCTTCCTGTGTAAGATTAAATCACATTCAATTTTAGAAGGTATGAACAATTGTATCTCTCTCTCTCTATAATCAGCCATTTACGAGATCAGCAAATTATCTACGCCTGACTGTTTTGTGACTCTGAAATCTTACTCTTTCTTTCTCACTTAAACATTTATAACATCTTTTCTCACTAGTTATAATGAACTTTTAAAAAATTACCTTTTTGTACAAAGACTGATGAAAGAACTTTACCCTGTATCCTGCATTACCTTTTTGTAAACTTAATCTTAATACAAGTTGTTTGTTTTAAAACTGAATTTTGTTTTTTATGCCATGTGCCTACGTATTTAAATGTTTTTATGGTGTGTTTTATGTTTTGAATAATATTTCATGAATTTTCACTTTAAACTGTTGACCTCACAACTTACTTCAACAACCCTACCATAACCACCATACATATAAATTGTATTCACTAAATATAACAGCAGTTATGAGAAGAATGCTAGAACTTTGTCGAAGAAGTAGTTACTTCCCTTATATTTTTCCATAGATTTGCATATTCATTCATACTGATTGAATGTGATTGTGTCAAACTAAAACTTAACAAAAAAATCACTTTTCTGCTTTTGTATATTTGGTGTCTCTAATATGGATTAACTTATGTCTTCTTTATTAACCAGTGAATAGACATTAGAAATGTCACTTGACAATGGCCTCAAAATAACCCAAATGCCCCCAATATGGATACAACTTATCTGACTTTGAGGCTTTATAGACTTTTCCTTTTCCCTATTTGTTATTTTCCTTTCGTCCACTCTTACTCCCTTGCTTGAATTGAGCGCACCAGGCATCCAGATACATTCTATGGTATAAGTGAAGAAACCGAAGAATATATCGACTAAAACATTGAGTTTAACACAAAAATAAATAATGAATAATATAACCGGCTAAATAAATTAAAATTTTCCAATTTTGTATCTGGTCATGTTCTTTTCTGAGAAAAATGTTATCAAGCATAGATAGTAAAGCAATGTGTCTGACGAAGAGATGAAGAGAAAACGACCTGTTAGTCGAATTTGAACTGGTGTCGCTATTGTTGTTCAGAGAGAACGTTACCATATCAGATTTAAAAGGTACTGACCTCAACCAAATTGCGAAGAGCAAGTCTTCCATATTTTACGTTTCGGATGATTAAACATTCAGTTACAATTCCGATTTTGTCTCAGCGTTTAACAGGGACATACTTTGATATGGAGAAAATTCACATGAAATGATAGAAATAATCATTTTAAATATAGGGAAAATGCGTATGAAATGTGTTTCATTTTTATATTTTTTCACATTTTATATGAATACTGCTTTATAAAAATTAACATGTAGTAGAGAAGTATCATAGATTTGGAGAGGCCCATGAGACCCTAGCACAGGCTCTGATACAATAAAAGTAAGCACGGTTATAGGATGGATAGTCACATCGCGTAGTAAATTATTTGGCACGTTTAGCTAACAGGTGAGTGACTTTGATTCTCACCGGGTGCCTCATACTACTTACTGGCATTGTGTCTCAGACAGACAGAAAACTAGAAATTCGCTTTGACAAAAAATCACTTTTCAATCCAAAGCAGACGCTTCGTTAACTGGTGTCGCTACTGTGGAGTAATTCAAGCCTCGTCTTGGCTTTGAAATAAAATCAACCAATCAGATGCCTGTAATTGAGTGTCAGTAAACAAACTCCATCTTTCATATGTATAGAAAAGTACACTTTACCCACCAGAATGAAGCTAATTTATCTGTTTTAGTAACTTCAATGAATATCCTTTCTGTTTAGAACATAACAATAGTCAATATTTATTATAGTTAAATCCTTGATGAGGCTGTTTGCGTTTCACGTCGCGCTACTTCTCTCAATCCCCAGTTATTGGTAAATAGTAGGGCAGACCATGTTCTTTAGCCTAGATAAGGCAACCAGTCTACGAGAAGGAAAAAATCTTAATTCAAACCAGCTGTGCTCCGCTTTCTTTTTTCCATTTTTTGTATTGATTCATTTTAAGGCCTATCAACCTTTATTGAGTTATCTAATGCCGAAGTCAGTGTTTTATTTTATTTTTCCCAATTAACTCAGTCGGTAGAGAATCCGCCTCGGAACCCCAAGGCTACGAGTTCGATACCAGCCATCACCAACTCCGCTCACGATTAGCTCAGCTTAGATCTGGACCTTAAAGTTATGAGTTGATGGTAGGTGTGGCGCTCCGCCTCAGATGCAAAACCCTCCCCTAACGATGGAAAGCCAACTTTGAAAGTCAGTGCCACACTGTATCTCCGGTTGGGAGATCATAGCTTTTTCGTGCTCAAGGTCATGCAAAAGTCTAGCAACAGCATAGTGGTTGGCACTCGCTACTTCTAATTACCACAAAAATAAATATGGTTGTATATTTGATTTGTAATCTTATATACAAAAAACAAGATTTGTCATTAAATAGCTCACAAGGGATGACATGCCTTTAAATAATATAACCAACCAAACAACTAACCATCCTTCACCGACTGTAATATGTTCTGGCCTTCAAATAATTATTTGAAGAAAACAAAAGAAATAAAATACGTTAAGTTTTTCAGTGTTTCGTTAAATAGATGTATTACTAAAATGTAATAAATAAAGTATTGCTAAAAAGAATTAACAAATATTTATTTAAAAGTAAAAATAATTTCTAACTACAGACAATCAACTTAAGCTAAAAATGTAATAAGAGGGTTCGGTCACTGACCTCCTATTCTGATTGGTCGATAGTATTCAATCTAAAATCAAGAAAGTAACATATCCATTGATCCACAATAGCGACACCAGTTGAAATGTGTTACTCCTCGCACTGTGGACCAGGGCTGTTTGGATATTTGACCTGACCCCAAGCGAAATTCCAGCTACGAACATCAATCAGTGCAGCACATTTTATCTTTTAATTCTTTTAAAAGATTTGCATTTATAATCATTTTTTAAAATTTATTTAACGATATAAATATTCTAAGTATCCAGCTTTTTAGACATTTTCATAAAATAAAGAATGTGTGATATAAAGTGTATATTCATTATTATTATTAAACTATGTATTTATTGGTGGTACAAGTAAACGAATGAAAACAAGTTGAATCCTGGTGGCTGAGCAGTCTATGACATCCAACACTTCACTTTGGGCCTTACTTAGGTTAGATGGACAGTCGAAGATCAATCGGCTGGTCACGTCAAACACCTATATGTTTGCTCTAATCCTATTGCCTTTATGGCAAACTCCCAACCCTTTTTATCATATATGTGCTAGAAGGCGGTGGCTGAGGGTCTTAGTGTTCTGTGTATGTAGTGATGAAGTTCCAATTCTGAAGCTCTAGGGAGTGTGGCCATTACTCCCAGATCCACTCTGACACAGTGGTAGTACCTGTTAAGGTCCCATCAATGGGTTAAATAGATAAAAATGAGTTTTAAAAGAGTTTAGCTTAAAATAAATTGAATTCCCAACAAGAAGGAATAAAACAAAACGTCCTCGGCATAAAATAACCCAACAAGGGTTGACATGCCTATAAAACTGAAAAACTAAGAAGAAAAAAACCCAAAACAAAAGAAAGTACCAAACAGGGACAAATATTATTTCTGTATTGGAGTAAAACTGAACACAACAAAAATTCATAGACAGATAGAATGAACTTATTTCCAAATGAAGACATGAACATAAATTCCAAACTATAAACTTGAAAAAGTTCAAAGAACGAAAATATAACATCACGTGACCGGATTAGTATAAAGCCAATTTTAATTAGGGTAGCGAAGACAGGAAATCAACGGCGCTTTGTAACTGATAGTTTCTCGCCTATGTGATTTTCAATGCAAATATATGGCATCTGTTTAAACTTCACGCCTCTAGAGCACGTAATTGCGTCGACCAAAATAATAGCCAGTTTTCTCCCGCATCTCGATATCATTTTCTTCACTCTTTGGACTTTAAATCTTTTTTTATTGTATTGTTTGGCTGAGAATAAAATATTATTACGACAAAATTATGACGACAATCATGAGAGTTGTGTTACAAAATTCAAGGCATTCTTCTTGGATCTCGATATCGATGATGCCCCAAGGTCAGTCACATCTACCATCAGTATTCAGTATCTAGATAACGCACATTTTAGAGGAACGCTCGATTTCAAAGTGGAAGTTTTCTGTTGAATCAGCCTCGCTTTATTATGGATGGAACTCCAGAAAATCTCGTCTAATTCGGAAGAGATGAACGTGATTGGCAAGTTCGAAAATGCTGTAAAAATAACATATCGATCGGCATATAATCTCGAAGACTAGAGATTACGTACGCGCTTTTCCGAAATTTTTTCGATGTTGACTGCTAGCTAAGCGAAAGACATTGCCAAAATGACCGACAGACTAAGAATCATCGAATCCCATTAATAACCCTTCTTTTTGAAGAACTACTTTGTTTTCCAAAATGTTTCTGCTCGATTTTAAAAGCCCACCTCGATAACTCAAAATCGAAACCGTTGACGAACTGGATATCTCGATTATGACTTCCGCCAAACTTAGGTGTAGTGTCAATTTCTGAGAATCCGACTGGAAGAAGTTGAAGCTTCCGGTCTCCGAGATTTAGCGTCCATCGTGGCTCTGTACGCGTTTCTAATATCCATCGTTTCCAGAAACGTCCTCGACACCCATGAGTTGCCGTCCCCAAATAACTGTAGGCCTAACATGAATTGACAGTAGATTGGGAGAATGGGATAGGGCTTGTCCTGTTTAATGGTAACTTAGTCACTGGTATATATATATTTACCAAACCTTCCAAACGAGCAGAATGTGACACGAGGTCAATTTTTTAAACGGAGTTTTAACAAGTTTGAATTTAGAGTGTTCCATCTGCAATATCTAGCCAAGGTTAAAGAGCCAAGTCTGCCCGACTTTTTATTTACCCATAGCTGGATAAATAGGACTTGGATTCATACATTTCAGAAGGGTATTAGTGTTATATGAAATGCACCCGGCCTCGTCCAGGATTTGAACTCGACAAGTCTATTTCCTACGACTCTAACCACGCGCCTCCAGTTAATCACTGGTATAAGAGATCCCATACTGTGAAACATTCTTCAGGGTCAACTTGAGAGGACCTGCTCAGAAATTGTTACATTGTAGTTTAGCCTTATACGCGTTTGTCAGACAAATTACACGTGGAACCGGTTCCGTAGAAATCTCCGGTGTTATCTATGGTCGACATTCCACCCTCAACAATATCATCAAGCGTGGTTTAGGGGTAGTCAATTTTCCCTTGTAACTGGAGCTGATAGGATTAGATCGAAGGTACAGCAATTTATTGGAAGGCATAATGATTTTCCTATTCCGAGGCAGCAAGTATCTTATTTATGGAAATGACCTTTAGTGATACATTCCCTGGATGTACTTGGTTAAATCGGATTCGGAACAAAGTATCGTCATCAGACAAGATGATGATATCACAAATTTGCACATGTCGTTTTCGAAGAGATTTTCCGTACCGATTGCTGTTGAGATGTTCGTTGTCCTTGACTCTCGAATTGCCTCCCAAATTAATTCTAAGATCGTTGGCCGTGAGAATGAATGATTCTTGTGAGATTGAATAGTTGTTTCAAAAAAATTCTCTTCCTAATTTTTGAGATAACGGGTTTTCGAATCTTTCAATCGGGACTCTGAATGTGAATATTCATTTAAGAATTTGTAATTTTTTATTATTCAAAAAAAAAAAAAAAAAAAAAAATCAGTAAATAAAAATAGTATAAATCTCTGAAATGACGTCAGAATAAAAAAGCCGTTAAATTTTGAATAAAGATGAATATCTCCAATCAACTTACAGTGACGTCATAATACTTTGTGCCTTTAGCGACACCCTTAACGACATGTTTTTTACCAAAACATTCGCCACCATATTCTAGATAAGTTCTTGAAGGAAATTGACGGATTTGCATATTGCTATAAACTTGTCTACCTTTGACGAAAACCCATTTGAATACATTGTTTGATTTCTTTGAAGGGTAAGAAATTTGATGAAAGAATCATTTAGATTAAGAATTTTGATTTATATAGTAAAACATCTGTTTCCTTTGTTTTTTTTTTCGTATTTCAGTAGTATTAATAACATTTTAAAAACATTGCCTTGTCGATGTTTTTATTGACTTTTGGATTTTAAATCCTTTTTTCTATTGTATTGTTTGGTTAAGATGCAAATGACTGAAAAGTTTATGAAGTTTATCAGGCAAAATAATATCAAACGATGCATTTATATTCATTATCATTGTTTTACTGGGTTTGCTCTATCAGATTATTGACACGATGCAATTCTTCTTGCTTTTTTATTTATCTATTCATTTATCTATTTTTAATTCTCTGACAAAGTCCAAGTATTTGTCGATCTTTCCTCAGATTATTGACACGATGCAATTCTTTTTCTTACTTTGTTTATTTTTTCAATTCTCTGACCAAGTCCAAATATTTATCGATCTTTTCCTTTTACTCTGTGGTCAGCCGTAACGGCAAATTCCAATACATGCCAAATTCCTTTATCCTAGTAATTAACATTAGCTCTAGTCTTCTTGCCGGCATTAGGTGATGCATTTGTATTTCACAATCCTAGAGAAAACTATATGTTTCATTGTCAAGGAAGGATGCTGGTTTGTGCATATAGCATTTTGTAGTTTGCTGTTTATTGAATTTTGCTTTGAGTGACAACAGGTCTCTTCAGGTCTCCAGGACTCTTCTGAGTATTCTGGCCGATTGCATCAATGTGGTTGTCTGGGTAGTTTCAATACTTTTTCTGATTTTCTGTTCCTCTAGTCTTTTTCCAATCTTTTTGGGACCGTTCCAAGTGCACCAACTACAATTGCTATCACTTTCACTCTCCTAAACCACCGCTGTTTCAATTCTCTGGCAAGGTACAGGTATTTTTCTATCTTTTCGTTTTCCTACATCTTCACCCCTGTGATCTGCTGGAACTGCAAAATCTACCAGTTGACAAGTTCTCTTTTTTTTTGTTAATCAATACTAGGTCTGGTCTTCTGGCTGGGATAAGGTGATCCATCTTAATCTCAAAATCCCAGAAAATGTTATGGTTTCATTCTCAAGAACAGATTCTGTTTTATGCATATACTATTTTGTCGTATGGTCAAAATTTGCATAATTCCCAGTGGATCACCTTTCCAACTCAGTTGTACCTAGCTTTGTATTCTCATTGTGCTAGTTTGTTACATTCGCTTAATACATGGTTAATGGTCTCATCTTTGTCACCACACACTCTACATTTGCTGTCAATTTCTATTTTTTCCTCGGATTAAGTTATTTTCAGTGGTTTGCAATAATATGAATCTATTTTCGAGGTGTATAATGAAATTTGTTTGGCCTGGAAAAATATTGCATCAGATTTTTTATTTCAAACATTTATTACGAATTATTGACATTATCATTTTTATTCAATATTATTCTATTTTTACTTATTGTTGTTTTAAACTGTATTTCAGACACTACATGCTTCGGCTTTCCTCGAACGTATCGAATAATGTCACGGTCAAACGTTGGTTTGCTGGTTAAAGTTTCAATCCTGTAGAGTTTCATAATAAATAATATCTAATAATATCCATTTTGATTGCATAATATTCCACTTGATATGATAAAAATCCTGCTATCTTTGGTTTAGTAGAAAATTGACTTTATAAAAGATTGTTTGGGTTAAGCTTATTTATGGGCTTGACTGTATATTGATTCTTGTAATGCCTGAATGATTGGGAGATATCTTTAGTTTCCATAAAGTTTTGAAAAACACAAATTTATAGAAGATTCTTGTTCACTGTACACATTTCATCAATAAAATAAAAACTATTCATTTATTGTTTTGCGCAGCAATTATTAGCGATTCAGTTTCTCTCTTGAGGTTTCCTTTTCTTAACCATTGTTTCGGAAGATCCTATTTTGTTTATATTGTTTGGTAGTATCTCCGTATCTTTTGAGTCTTCCTTCAGTGGCTAAAATCTTTTTGATTTATTTCTTCCATCTTAATTTTGCGTTTGTTTTAGTTAAAAAATTATTTGCATTTTTTTTCTTTAGTGGTTGAATTTGAACTGGTGTCGCTATTGTTGGTCAGAGTGAACGTTACCATATCAGATTTAAAAGGTATTGACTTCAACCAAATTTCGAAGAACAAGACAAATTTTAGTCTTTCTTTTTTTATTTTTTAACACAAATTTAAGAAAAAAAATTACGTTTTGCATCTTTAAAGATTCTGGTACTATTTCGATTTTGTCCCAACGTTTGACCGTGACATTATTCGATACGTTCGAGGAAAGTCGAAGCATGTAGTGTCTGAAATACAGTGTAAAACAACAATAAGTAAAAATAGAATAATATTGAATAAAAATGATAATGTCAATAATTCGTAATAAATGTTTGAAATAAAAAATCTGATGCAATATTTTTCCAGGCCAAACAAATTTCATTATACACGTCGAAAATAGATTCATATTATTGCAAACCACTGAAAATAACTAAATCCGAGGAAAAAATAGAAATCGATTACACCTTGTCACTCCAGTGGGTCTAAAACTGGTCGCGTGGTGAAATAAATCAAACTAAAGCAGTTATTTCAATTAATTTTCACGTGGCAGTAGAAGGCCAAATAATATTATCAGCCAAAATGATGTCTTAAAACTTAAAATAAATATATTAAATCATTCGTAAAACAACCAGAATAATAATCCCATTTTGATATCTTCGATCCATTTTTGTGATCAATTATTGAACATTTCTTTTACTCACAACTCTTTTGTTTGTTTACATTATTTGTGTATTGAAATGTTGCTGTAGCTGTTTCATCATTTTCGTAGTTTGTAGTTTACCTGGTGTCTCTAATGTGGATTAACTATGTCTTACTGATATACCATCTTTTATTAACCAGTGAATATGAGAAAATTTACTTGACTGTACAATGACCTCAAAATAACCCAAATCCTCCCATCATCTGACGTTGTCATGTGTTTGTTTTATTGGTTTATGTGTGTGTGCGCGTGAGTGTGACCGAGGATCATAACACTGTGTCTGTGGATGACTATTGAATTACTTGACTCTACAATGATCTCAAAATAACCAAAATGCTCCCAGTATGGATACAGCTTATCTGACGTTGAAGTTTTATAGGCTCTTCCTTTTCGCTGTATTTATTTATTCCTTTCTTTTCCTCAATCCTTATTTCCTTGCTTGAATTGAGAACACCAGCATTCAAATAGATTCTATGGTATAAGTGAGGAAAGCCGAAGAATGTATCGGCTGAAACATTAAGTTAAACGTGCAAAATAAGTAATGAATGATATAACCGGCTAAATAAATTAAAACCTTCCTGCTTTGTGTCAGCTGATGTTCTTTTCCGATAAAAATATTTGTAGGGATAGATAGATATAGATAGATAGATAGTAATCGACCAAAGTCCGCCTATTATGTCCCTCGACTATGAGGGAGGACCTGTTGAACTGGTGTCGCTATTGTTGTTCAGAGAGAACGTTACCATATCAGATTTAAAAGATACTGACCTCAACCAAATTTCGAAGACCAAGACAAATCATAATCTTACATTTTTTTCAAAACATAGAATTATACTAAAGCTGAGATTTTCACCTTTTAATCTCTAAAGGTTTTTTTCCTGGTTAGTTTAATGACACGAAATTTATACTAATTTATTCCTTAGTTTTAGGATTACTAAATGTTTGAAAAAAATTCCATTTTAATTGTTTCTAATTTGTCGTAATTTGCAATTAAGTCAAAAACTCACTCGACTCTCTTAAATATCTGCTGGAATCCCCCCCCTCCTAATATTCTGTCTAGAGAGTTAAGACAAAGAGAAGTGTGTGTGAAAAAACTTTTAAGGTCATATATTTTCTTTTACTTCGTAGTAAACGAAATGTAAATAAAGAAATTTTGTTTTCGGAAATAAAAAAAAAAAAAATATTCGTAGAACCAGAAATTTACATGATTTAAAGTTATTTTTTTTTTAATCTAAAACTTTTAATTATTACATTTTAAAGATAAAAAAATGTTTTATTTTTCTAAATGTAAATAAACTTTTTCTTTTCTCTCTATCAAAAAGACTAAGAGATCTTTCGTACTGATAATATTTCTGGGCGTGTCTGAAGCTGACGTCAGCTAGTTCGCCGTACCGGATCGAGTAAGCGTACGCCGTACCAAAAAGTATTATTAATTACCCTTAATCAACCTCTGACTCGACTACGAAGAGACACTGGCTCTTTGTTAGTCGAATTTGAACTGGTGTCGCTATTGTTTATTGTTACCATATCAGATTTAAAAGATATTGACCGCAACCAAATTGCGAAGAGGAAGACAAATCAAAGGCAAGTCTTCCATATTTTACGTTTCAGATGTTTAAACATTCAGGTACAATTCCAATTTTGTCTCAGTGTTTAACAGGGACATTCTTTGATATAGAGAAAATCTATATTAAATGTTTGAAATGAGTATTTTACATTGGTCTGAAATAATTGAAATAATGATTTTAAACATAGGGAAAATGCGTATGAAATGTGTTTCATTAGTTTTATACGAATACTACTTTATGAAAATTAACATATGGTAGAGTAGTATCATAGATTTAGAGAGGCCCATGAACCCTAGCACAGGACCTGATACACTAAGTCTAAGCACGATTATAGATAGATAGATAGTCATTTCAACAGTTGAAAGTTACTCGTCGTTTATTTTCATTAGCACGTTTAGCTAACAGGATGTCAAGCTAAAAAAGAAAACTACAATTCGCATTGGCAAAAAAAAATATTTTCTATTATCCGACCAAAGCAGACGCTTCGTTAACTGGTGTCGCTACTGAGGAGTACTTCAAGCCTCGTATTGGTTTTAAAACATAATCAACCAATCAGATGTCAGTAAACGAGTGTCAGTAAACAGAATACCCGTCTCATATTTATAGAAAAGTACACTTTATCAATCAGAATAAATTATAATTATCTGTTTTAGTAAATTGAATGAATATGTTTTCTGTTTAGACACACAATAGTCATTAGTCAATATTTATTATAGTCAAATCCTAGATGAGACTGTTTGCGTTTCACATCGCTAATACTTTGAATATCCTCTTCTCTCAATCCCCAGTTATAGGTAAATAATAGGGGAGACCATGATCTTTAGCCTAGATAAGGCAACCAGTCTACGAGAAGGAAAAATCTTAATTCAAACCAGCTGTGCTCCGCTTAAAATTTGACCATGTGTCGCACCCTGCTCGCGGTGGAAGGGTTATACTAAATTCAGTTTACGCTTTCTTTTTCCTTTTTTCTTTATTGATTTTACGGCCTATCAACCTTTATTGGGTTATCTAATGCCGAAGTCAAGGTTTTAAATTTTCAATTAACACAGTCGGTAGAGCATCCGCCTCGGAACTCCAAGGTTCTGGGTTCGATACCGGCCATCACCAACTTCGCACATGATTAGCTCAGCTTAGCTCTGTGCAGTAAAGTTGTGATGGTAGATGTGGCGTCCAGACGCAAAAACCAGGGTTTAACGCTAGTGAAGAGAATATAGACTCCATCACTGTCCGACTGGTGCAGACAGTGAGCCACTCCACCAACTTTATAAACAATTATTTAAAACAAAAATAAGTTTGAACCCGAGGTGATAAATAAAAACAACTTTTGGTACTTATTCTGATGGTAGTGAGGTCTTGACATTAAGGCTCAATGTAATAAACGTAGTTGTAGCAAGCGTAAGGTAGAGTTAAGTTTCAACATTGTATTGGAAAGGAACTGAAAAGCGAGGAAAAGCTAGAAGTGAATTAGGGTTTTGGATGATGATTTGGTAACATGAAAATAAAGTCAGTGAAATTTCCCGGTGTGCCGAATCAGTTGTAGTGTAGGTGGTGTCGTGGCAGATGACCATAGGTAGTAGTTAGATGTTGATTAGGTGGACAGAGTATGTTGTATTAGTAGCCGATACGGGTTGGTATCGTGTATCAAGTGTGCGTAGTCTTGTTGTAGGATGTTTGCACCTTTAACTTCACGTATATGTAGAGGAGAGATGGGGGTTAGGGGATAGGAAGAAGTAAGTGGGTTGTGAGTATGTTTCGTGAATCGGAGTCGGCCCATTGATGTGCTCGTTGACAAGGATATCTCTGACTTGTCGGCTTTTCAAAGCCGATTTTATGGTTTGTGGGACGCCAAATCGGATCAACTGAGATCTTTTTCATTTCACCGCGAGAATCGTTTGGATTGGATGAAAATGCGAATTTTATTTGTATTTTTTTAGTTTAGGAATTCTGTTTCCGGATCTGCTGGAGCTATGCGTAGAAACATGTTATTTTTGGTACTCTCCGCTTTTAAGGCTCCGTTGAGTTAACTTCCGGTTTGGCGTCAGCAACCTATATTTTATTTTTGTTGGCGAGTGTATCTCTTTATTGCGGTGTGCGCGCAATTGAATTGCTGAATTAGTGAATCGGAGAATATCTATATTTGTTATATACGCTCAGAAAAGTCCTCTACCCTACCATTTCTCATCGGTGACAATACCCCTCCCCTAACGATGAAAAGCCAACTTTGAAAGTTAGTGCCACATTGTATCACCGGTTGGGAGATCATAGCTTTTTCGTGTGTACAGGTCATGCAATGTCTAGCAACAGCATAGTGGTTGGCGTCACTACTTCAAACCGCCAAATAAATAAATAAATAAAATGTTGTATATTTGATTTGTAATCATATATACAAAAACAAGACTTGGCATTAAATTGCTCACAAGAGATGATATTTGCCGTTAAATAAGATAACCAACCAACAACTAACCATATCTGATTGTTTGTGTCGAGGATCTTTTTCCAATCTGCAGCTTTTAAAAAGTTCATCATCCAAAAGATTGGGTCTCCCGAATCGAGGCTCATCAGTAAGGTCGATTGCCTTCTTAAAATTTCAAAAACCATCTACGGAGTTTCTAACACTCACACCTCTGGATAGACAGCGTTATGTTTTCCACGGGCAGTTGTTGGTTGCTCCTTGTGAGTTCATACAACATGCAATGACGCATATGATTCACTTTGAAATTTTTGTTCCATGGCTATAGATGTTTTAAAAACTAGTCAGCAGCAGTAGATTTAACTAAATGTGAAGTTTAACTGAGTATCTGGCATCTGATTTGACCCTTGTCTAGACTTAATCTGGTGTTTTAAAAGTTTGGTTCAAGAAAGGGACAGAACTTTGCGGTACGGTACCCCTAAATATATATATATGAGTTCGTCCTTGGCTTCTCGCAGCAGTGCACAGCATGGATGGTTTGTGTGAAAGAGGTGATTGTCCAAAAAGCTGCGTTTCGTGTGGCGTGATGTTTCTACAATTTGTTTAATCAGCACGCATCATTCTTTTGCCACTCATGTATCTTTATTCTTTAGGCGATTGTAAGGTCCATGTGGTGGCAGCCGTACAGTAGCACTGATACAACCACGGCTTGGAAGAATTGCCGTTTTAACCTATCAGGAGTAGAAAGAGCAAGCCGTGGTTGTATCAGTGCTACTTACTGTACGCTGCAGCCACATGGACCTTTAACATTTCGTTTGTTTCAATCATTTCTAGTTTACTTGTGTCTTAATGGTGGATTAACAATGTCTTACTGAGTTTACTTAACCTGCTTTATTGAATATACGTTTTGAGCTTGGAAAATTTACTTGACCCTACAAGATGACCTCAAAATAACCAAAAGGTTATTTATTTTCCTCAACTCTTATTTCTTGCTTGAATGAAGAAAACCAGCATATAGATAGATTCTTGCTGGTAATAAAAGCGAGGAAAGCCGAAGAATGTCGGCTGAAACATTGAGTAGAACACACAAAAAAAAGGTAATAATAAGCCAGGTTAAGAAATTAAAAATGTTTCCAACTTTGTGTCAGCTGATGTTCTTTACGAGAAAAATATTATTAGCCGGTCATTGTTAGTCGAATTTGAACTGGTGTCGCTATTGTTGGAGAGAGTGAAGATTTAAAAAGGTACTCAACCAAATTCCGAAGAGCAACGTTTCGGGTGTTTAAACATTCAGTTACAATTCCGATTTGTCTCAGGGACATTCTTTGATACAGAGAAAATTCGTATGAAATGAGTATGATTAAATAATGATTTTAAACATATGGAGAATGCGTATGAAATGTATTTATTTCATTAGTTTTATACGAATACTTAATGCAAAATTAACATATGGTAGGGTAGTATCATAGATTTGGAGACCTGATACACTAATGTAAGCATGGTTATTCGGAATAGATAGTCACTTCGCGTAGTAAATTATTCAGCACGTTTAGCTATACAGGTGATGACTTTGATTCTCACGGATGCCACACTACTTACTGGCTTTGTGTCAAACTAAAACTAAACTCAGACAGAAAGCTAGAAAAAGAATTCGCTTTGACAATCGGCTAATTCATCCGAACCAAAGGCAGACGCCTCGATAACTGGTGTCGCTACTGTGGAGTATTGCAAGCCTCGTCTTGGCTTTGAAATATAATCAACCAATGCAGATGTCAGTAAATGAGTGTCAGTAAACAAACGCCCCTTCTATGTGTATAGAAAAGTACAGCTCTATCATCAGAATAAAGCTACTTATCTGTTTTAATAACTGAATGATATGTTTTCCTGTTTAGAAGCACAGCGAAGTCATTAGTCAATATTTTATTATAGTCAAATCCCTTGAGTGAGGCTGTTTGCAATACATCATCGTTGCTAATACCTGAGTATTCTCTTTCTCAATCCCCATTTATAGTAGATAAGTAGGGCAGGCATGGTTCTGTACGTAGCCTAGATAAGGCAACCAGTCGTAAAGCGCAGGAAGGAAAAATCCTTAATTTAACGCAGCTGTACTCCGCTTAAAAAATTGATCATGCTGTCGCACCTGCTGTATTGACAGACAACTTAACCTAAAAAATGTAATAAGAAGGTTCGGTCAGTGACATCCTATTCTGATTTGTTAAATAGTATTTATCTGAAGCCAAGTAAGGTCGGGTATTTCGGATTGAATCCACAATACGCGGACACAGTTGAAAGTTTTACTGCTCTTCGTTCAATTTATTTTCATTAAGGTCTAATATTTTTTAAGAAACAGAATCTCTCTTCCCTTTTGAGTTGCAATGGAGAGCTTAACTCAGTCAATGAAGGGGGTGAGGTTTCCTCTTCACCTTCTCACTGCATCAATCAATACATGGCTATAATTGAAAGTGACTGGTGCGTCTTATTATTTGAAACCCTGTAATATTTTTTTCCTTTCTTTTTAACAACATGGCTTTCAGTTAATAATAAAGAATTAAAGTGCGGCATACCCATTTTCGTCTGCTTTTGTCATTTTAAAAACGAAATCGTATTATTTAAGATCAAATTTTTTCTAAGTTGAAAGTAGTAACATAAATGAGGCATCAGTAATAAGAAAAAGCAAAACAATTTAATTTTAATAGCATTTAAAACTATTTTCGGTCATTTTGCTCAAATTATGGCCGTAACGTTGTCTAAAGATGGGCGTAAAAACCATGTACACAAAATAAATTTAACGGCATCACGATTTGAAAAAAAAAAAACCAAATCTGGGAATTATCGATTTTAATGAAATTTTAAATGTTGATCTATCACGAATAGGATTTTATAATGCATGCAGTTATTTTAATTTCAAAAACTTTCTGATTTGATTAGGTATTTCTGCTATGGTAAATTAATTATAAATTCCATTTAAGATATGAATAGTATGATGTTAAGTTTGAAAATATCTAACACAACACACCTATCCTTTCTGTTTAGGCCCATCCTAGTCCGTCAAAAGTTACCGACCTGGAATAGGCCTAAGCAACAGAGGAACACAATTCTTAGGGGGCCACCCCTGACACTGCACGCCATTGAATTGAACGGTTTCTCAAGATTTTTTCATTTCTCGAATTTATCCTACGATTCTAGACGTGTTTTCGCGCCTCTTTGAAACTGACGTACTAAAATCTTATTGTTTTTTAGGCTAAAGGCTTATTCAGAAAAAATATTCAAATCTTCTTGACTTTTTCCTTTGGTCTTTCTTCAATTTGTATGTATTTGTTTAATAACACTCTCGCTTTTTTACAGATACCTACGTCTCGGAGTGTTTTTGTATTATTAAAAATTAATCCTATCACCAATGTTAAGCTACTGCCCAATTCAAGAAAAGCAGAAGTTTCTTGCGCAAATATGTCAATCCTTTCGTTCATAAGAATAGATAGATAAACATAACGAGTATTATATACAACTTTTCCATGATGTGAGCATTGTTATCTGGTGTCGCTGAGAATAGATTACTTCAATCTACATGACCTTTTGAAAAATTTGAAAATTATCAACAAGGTAATGGAAATCAATAGCCAAAGCCTCATTTTCATTTATAGGACAGATTTTTTTTAACCAAATGTAGATCCGAGATTCAAAAACATTTACATCTGCTTTATTTTTCATTGGCATGGAATATACATGCTTTCTATTTTTCTCTTAGGTAGCAATCGTCAAGCGAATTAGCATAGAAAAAAGATACAATTTTTAGTCATTCATTATTGTAATCTTTCGTTTTATTTATTTATTTCATTGCCCGAGTGAAACCACACTTTACGGAGCTTAGTTTTAGCACTCGGTGGAATCAATCTATCGTCTTATCACAATTCGATCCCTTCATCGATGTTTTGTGTTAGCCTTGCAAATAACATCTTTTTTTCTTTCTTTTACATTAAATAAATAGAAGTATTTGTGGTATATTCGGCTGATAAATCGTTTGCAAAACATAAGTCAAGCATGTATAATAAAAAAAAGTAATCTCACCGAGTGCTAAACTAATGCTCCGTAAATGTTTCACTCGGCAATTGAAATAAATAAATAAAAACGAAAGATTAGCCAATAATGATGACTAAAATTGTATCGTTTTTTATCTATGCTAATTTCGCTGACATGCCTAACAGAGAAAAAATAGAGCAATGTATATTCCATGCAATTAAAATAAAGAGATGTATGTTTTGAATCTCGGATTCTAATTGGTTAAAAAAAATCCTGTCCTATAATGAAAATGAGGCTTTGGCTATTTGATTTCAATTACCTTGTGATAATTTTTCAAGTCAAAAAAAGGGTCTGTAGATTGAGTAATCTATTCTGCGACACCAGAATAACAATGCTTCACATCATGGAAAAGTTCTGATATAATACTCGTTATGTTTATCTATCTATCTTATGAAACGAAAGGATTGACATATTTTGCAATAAGGATAAAAAAAAAACAAAAAAGAAACTTCTGCTTTTTGTGAATTGGCAGTAGCTTAAACATGGTGGATGAAAGAATATAAAAATAAAATTAAATAATAACCAAAAAAACACTCGAGACAGTAGGTATCGTTAAAAAAAGCGAGTGTTATTAACAAACATACATTGAAGAAAGAAAAAGAAACAGTCAAGAGATTTGAGATATTTTCCGATAGCCTTAAGCCTAACAAAGATTTTGAGTACGTCAGTTTCAAGAGGCGCGAATAACACGTCTATGATCGTAGGATAAATTCGAGAATGTGGAAAAATCTTGAAGAAACCGTCAATTCAATGGCGTGAGTGTCAGGTGGCCTAAGAATTGTGTTTTTGGTTGCTAGGCCTATCAGGTCTGTAACTTTGGACGGACAGGAATGGGCCTAAACAGAAAGGATAGGTGTGTGTGTGAATATTCAAACTTAACATCATACTATTCATATCTTTAAATGATTTTATATATTAATTTACGCATAGCAGAAATACCGGAATCAAATCAGAAGTTTTTGAAATAAAATCTGATGCATTATAAAATCCATTCGTTGATAGATCAACATTTAAATTCATTAAAAATCGAATAATTCCAGATTTTGGGTTTTTTTTTTCAAATCCGTGGTGGTTAAATTTATTTTGTGTACAATGGATTTTAGCGCCATCTTTAGACAACGTTACGGCCATATTTGAGCAAAATTGACCCGAAAAATAGTTTAAATGTATTAAAAAATAAAATGTTTTGCTTTTTTTTTACTGATGCTCATTATGTTACTACTTTTCAAACTTGAAAAAATTTGATCATTAAATAATCGATTCGTTTTTAAAATGAAAAAGCAGACGAAAATGGGTATGGGCGACTTTAATTTCTTTATTATTAACTGAAAAGCAATGTTTGTTAAAAGAAAGGAAAAAATATTACGCCAAAAGGGGGGGGTTTTTTCAAAAATAATAAGAGCAGTCACTTTCAATTATAGCGCATGTATTTGATTGATTGCAGGAGAAGGTAAAGAAGGAAACACCACCCCTTTCATTGACTGAGTTAGCCTCCTGCCTATTGCAACTCAAAGGGAGAGAGAGATTCTGTTTTCTTAAAATATAGACCTAATGAAAATAAATGAACGAAGAGCAGTATTTCACTGGTGTGCGCTAACTTGTGGATCATCCGAAATACCCGACTTACTTGGCTCAGTTAAAGTACTGATTAACCAATCGAGAAAGTGGAATGTCACTGACCGAACCTTCTATTACATTTTTTAGGTTAAGCTTGTCTGTCAATACAGCAGGGTGGCGACACATGATATTTTAAGCGGAGTACAGCTTTGGTTTAAATTAAGATTGTTTCCTCTCGTGAAGACTGGGTTGCCTTATCTAGGCCTAAAGACATGGCTGCCCTAGCTAGTTTACCTATAAATGGGGATTGAGAGAAGAGAATACTCAGGTATTAGCACGATGTGTATTTGGCAAACAGCCCTCATCAAGAGTTGACTATAATAATATGGACTTAATGACTATCGCTGTGTTCTAAAACAGAAAACATATTCATTCAAGTATTAAAAGCAAGATAAGTTAGGCTTTATTCGATTGATAAAGAGTGTACTTTTTCTATACACATGAGAAAGGGGGTTTGTTTACTGAAACACTCATTTTAACTGACATCTGATGGTTGAATTATATTTCAAAGCCCAAGACGAGTGCTTGCAATAACTCCACAGTAAGCGACACCAGTTGATCGACGGCGGTCTGCTTTGGTCGGATTGAATAGCGATTGTCAAAGCGATTTCTTCTAGGCTTTTCTGTCTGAGTTAGTTTTAGTTTGCAGCAAGCCAGTAAGTAGTGTGGGCAGTCCGGTGAGAATCAAAAGTTCACTCCACCTGTTAGCTAAACGTGGGCTGAATATTTACCTACGCGAAGTGACTATCTATCCATAACCATGCTTTACATTTAGTGTATCAGGTCTCCAAATCTATGATACTAACCCTACCATATGTTAATTTGCATATAGTATTCGTATAAAACTAATGAAATAAATACATTTTCATACGCATTCTCCATATGTTTAAAATCATTATTTTAATCATACTCATTTCATACGAATTTTCTCTGTATCAAAGAAATGTCCCTGAGCAAAATCGGATTTGTAACTGAATGTTTAAACACCCGAAACGTTGCTCTTCGGAATTTGGTTTGAGTACCTTTTAAATCTTCACTCTCTCCAAAATAGCGACACCAGTTCAAATTCGACTAACAATGACCGGCTAATAATATTTTCTCGTAAAGAACATCAGCTGACCAAAGTTGGAACATTTTAATTTCTTAAACTGGCTTATTATTACTTTTTGTGTGTTTAACTCAATGTTTCAGCCGATACATTCTTTCGGCTTTCCTCGCTTTTATACCAGAGAATCTATCTATATGCTGGTTTCTCAATTCAAAGCAAAGAAATAAGAGTTGAGGAAAATAAATAACCTTTTGGTTATTTTGAGGTCATTGAGGGTCAAGTAAATTTCCAAGGCTCAAAAACGTATTTCAATAAGCAGGGTAAGTAACTCCAGTAAGACATTGTTATCCACATTAGAGACACCAAGTAAACTAGAAATGATTGAAACAAACGAAATTGTTTAAAGGTCCATGTGGTGCAGCCGTACAGTAAGTAGCACTGATACAACACGGCTTGCTCTTTCTACTTCTGATAGGTTAAAACGGCAATTCTTCCAAGCCTGGTTGTATCAGTGCTACTGTACGGCTGGCACCAACATGGACCTTAACAAATCGCCTAAAGAATAAGATACATGGGAGTGGCAAAAGAATGATGCGTGCTGTATTAAACAAATTGTAGAAACATCACGCCACACGAAAGCAGCTTTTGGACAATCACCCTCTTTCACACAACCATCCATGCTGTGCACTGCTGGAGAAGCAAGGACGAACTCATATATATATATTAGGGGTACCGTACCGGAAAGTTCTGTCCGCTTTTTCTTGAACCAAACTAAAACACCGATTAAGTCTAGACAAGGTCAATCAGATGCCAGATACTCAGTTAAACTTCACATTTAGTTAAATCTACTGCCTGCTGATAGTTTTAAACATCTATAGCCCATGGAAAACAAATTTCAAAGTGAATCATATGCGTCAATTCGATGTTGTATGAACTCCACAAGGGTAGCAACCCAACAACTGCAGTGAAAACATAACCGCTGTCTATCCAGAAGGTGTGAGTGGTTAGAAACTGCCGTAGATGGTTTTTGAAATTTAAAGAAGGCAATTTCGACCTTACTGATGAGCCTCGATCGGGGAGACCAATCTTTTGGATGAGAACTTTTAAAAGCTGCAGTGGAAAAAGATCCTCGACAAACAATCAGATATGGTTAGTTTGTTGGTTGGTTATCTTATTTTAACGGCATTCATCTCTTGTGAGCAATTTAATGCCAGTCTTGTTTTTGTATATATGATTACAAATCAAATATACAACCATTTTATTTATTTATTTATTGTGGCGGTTTGAAGTAGTGAGCGCCAACCACTATGCTGTTGCTAGACTATTGCATGACCTTACACACGAAAAAGCTATGATCTCCCAACCGGTGATACAATGTGGCACTAACTTTCAAAGTTGGCTTTTCATCGTTAGGGGAGGGTATTGTCACCGATGAGGAAATGGTAGGGAGAGACTTTCTGAGCGTTATATACACAAATATAGATATATCTCCGATTCACTAATTCAGCAATTCAATTTGGCGCCACACCGCAATAAAGAGATACACTCGCCAACAAAAATAAAATATAGGTTGCTGACGCCAAACGGAAGTTAACTCAACGGTAGCCTAAAACGAAGTGACCAAAAATAACATGGTTCTACGCATAGGCTCCAGCAGAACTTCCGGCTGGAAAACAAGAATTCCTAAACAATAAAGAAAATCATTTTGTAAATAAAATTCGCATTTTCATCCAATCCAAACGATTTCTCGGGTGAAATGAAAGATCTCAGTTGATCCGATTTGGGTCCGACAAACCATATAAATCGGCTTTGAAAAGCCGACAAGTCAGAGATATCCTGGTGTCAGTCCGAGCACATCAAATGGGCCGACCTCGATTCACGAAACATACATCACAAGGCGGCGGACTTACTTCTATCCCTACCCCTACTCTGACCGACCGGCAAGTTAAAGGTGCAAACATCCTACAACAAGACTACGCCAACTGATACACGATACCAACCCGTTATCGGCTACTAAAGCAACAAGACTCTGTCCACCTAATCAACATCTAACTACTACCACTGGTTCATCTGCCCACGACACCACCTACACTACAACTGATTCGGCACCGGAAATTTCACTGACTTTATTATTCATGTTACAACTATCACCAAAATCTCCTTTAAATTCACTTCTAGCTTTTCTCGCTTTTCATGTTCCTTTTTCCAATACAATTGTTGAAACTTAAAATCTGTCACCATACGCTTGCTACTAACTACTGTTTATTACATGAGCCTTATGGTCAAGGACCTCACTACCATTCAGAATAAGTACCAAAAGTTTTTTTTTATTATTTTCTTTATTTATCACCTCGTGCTCAAACTTTTTTTGTTTTAAATAATTGTTTATAAAGTTGGTGGAGTGGCTTACTGTCTGCACCAGTCGAACAGCGAGGGAGTCTGTATCCTCTTCAATGGCGTTAACCCCTGGTTTTGCATCTACCATCAACTTACAACTTTACGGCACAGATCTAAGCTGAGCTAATCATGTGCGAAGTTGGTGATGGCGGTATTGAACCGGAACCTTGGAGTTCCGAGGCGGATGCTCTACCGACTGTGTTAATTGAAAAATCAAAAACACTGTCTTCGGCATTAGATAACTCAATAAAGGTTGATAGGCCGTAAAACCAATTTAAAAAATGGAAAAAGAAAGCGTATACTGAATTTACTATAACCCTTCCACCACGTGCAGGGTGCGATACATGGTCAAATTTTAAGCGGATAGCTGGTTTGAATTAAGATTTTTCCTTCTCGTAGACTGGTTGCCTTATCTAGGCTAAAGAACATGGTCTGCCCTACTATTTACCTATAACTATGAATTGAGAGAAGAGGATATTCAAGGCATTAGCACGATGTGAAACGCAAACAGCCTCATCAAGGATTTGACTATAATAAATATTGACTTAATGACTATTGATGTGTTCAAAACAGAAAACATATTTTCAAGTTATTAAAACAGATAAGTTAGCTTTATTCTGATTGATAAAGTGTACTTTTCTATAAATATGAGAAGGGGATTTTGTGTACTGATACTCATTTACTGACATCTGATTGGTTGATTAATATTTCAAAGCCAAGACTAGGCTTGAGGTACTCCACAATAGCGACACCAGTTATCGAGGCGTCTGCTTTGGTCGGATTGAATAGCGAATTTCTAGTTTTCTTAATACGTCTGTCTGAGTTTAGTTTTAGTTTTGACACAAGGCCAGTAAATAGTAAGTAGTATGAGGCATCCGGTGAGAATCAAAAGTAACTCACCTGTTGCTAAATAATTTACTACGCAAAGTGACTATATAACCGTGCTTACACTTAGTGTTATCTGGCCTGTGCTAGGGTCTCATGGACCTCTCTCCAAATCTATGATACTATGTTAATTTTCATAAGCAGTATTCATATAAAATATATGAAACAACATTTCATACGCATTTTCCCTATGTTTAAAATCATTATTTTCAATCATTTCAGACCAATGTAAAATACTCATTTCAAACATTTCAAGTATAAATTTTCTCTATATCAAAGAATGTCCCTGATAAACGCTGAGACAAATCGGAATAGTACCTGAATGTTTAAACATCCGAAACGTAAAATATGGAGACTAACTTCCTCTTCTCATTTGGTTGCGGTCAGTATCTGTTTTAAATCTGATATAGTAACGTTCACTCTGACAAACAATAGCGACACCAGTGGCTCTTCGTAGTAAAGTTTGTGAGTTCAACTCAATGTTTCAGCCGATACATTCTTCGGCTTTCTTCGCTTGTACCAGAGATGTTGGTTGTTCTCAATTCAAGCAAAAGAAATAAAGAGTTGAGGAAAAATAAATACAGCAAAGCCTTTTGGTTATTTTGAGGTCATTGTAGTTAGTGTCAAGTAAATTTTCTAAGGCAAACGTATATTCAAATAAGCAGGGTAAGTAACTCAGTAAGACATTGTTAAGCCACATAAGAGACACCAAGTAAACAGCAACATTTCAATAAACAAATAATGTTTAAACAAACAAACGATAAAGATACGTGTTGTGAGAGTAAAGGATCACAAAAATGTATCGAAGATATCACCATGGGATTAATCTGATTGTTTTACGAAGATTTTATTTTTCTCTACTTTAATTGTTTTAAGAACATCATTTTGGCCAATAATTTTCTTGGGCCTTCTAACTGGCACGTGAAAATTAATTAAAATAACCACTTTTGTTTAATTTATTTTACCATACGGTCAGTTTAAACCTACTTGAGAGACACGGTGTAATCGATTCTATTGTTTCCTCAGATTAGGTCATTTGCAGGCCGAAATCTATTTTCCAGGTGTATGATGAAATTATGTTTGGCCTGGAAAAATATTGCATTATTCCTGAATACACCAGATTTTTTTCAAACATTTATCACAAATTATCGACATTATTATATTTATTCCATGTTATTTATTATTCAGATTATTCTATTTTTAATTTATTGTTATTTTACGCTTTATTTCAGCCGCTACATGCTCCGGCTTTCCTCGGTTATTTCAAACTAATTTCTCGGTTAAACTTTAGAACAAAATCGGAATAGGAATCTTTAAACATGCGAAACGTAAATAAAAAAAAATCTTAAATTTGTGTTTTAAAAAAGATGGAAGATTAAGTCTTGTTCTTTGAAATTTGATTTGAGGTCCAATATCTTTTAAAATCTGATATGGTAATGTTCTCTCTTACCAACAATAGCGACAACCAATTCCAATTTCGGCAACAGCCTTCCTCCTGACAGGTTAAAGCGGCAATTCTCCACATGGACCTTAACAAAGTACCGGAGAGAATAAGATAGATGGGAGTGGCACAAGAAGAATGCTACGTGCTGTATTAAACCCATTTCACACAAACCATCCGTGTAAGACATGCTGTCCACTGCTGGAGAAGCAAGGGCGAACTCATAAGTGACGTTCTTCCTGTGGAAAACTGCCCATGGACACGCCAAATGGGCCGTTCAGCAAGAACCTACATAGATCCTCAGCTCGAATGTGGACTAACTAATTGAACTAATGTGTGTGTGTGTGTGTGTGTGTGTTTTCTGGCTGGTTCGTTTTGTGCGTGCATGTTTGCATTATGTTGTTTCCCTATCTTGTTGCTTGTGTGTACGTTTAGTTGTTTCAAATGACCACTCCTGCCCCGAGTACAGGGATGGACAAAAAGAAGGAAAAGGCAAGGAACATACACGCACGGAGACATTATATATATAGGGTCTGTGTGCGTGTTCCTTGCTTTTTCCTTCTTTTTGTCCATCCCCTGTAACTCGAGGAGGGTTGGATAATAAAAAATGATATTAAATAATGTCTGTGTATGTAGTACTTATGTAGTATGTATATATATTGTTTCATTACTATTTGATTCCATTAACATATTCCATATAGTATATACATATATATATATATGTGTGGTGTGTGTGTGTAATATATGGATCGAATCACATAGTAATGAAACAAGCCTGAAAGATATTTAGATATCTGATAGGTGTAGCGAAAATAGAATTTTTTTTTTAAACACTGCTGCCTTCAGTGTTTTCACATTTGACTTGGTGTCTCTAATGTGCATTAACTATGTTCTTAACTGGGATATTCTTCTTATTGGCCAATGAATAGACATTTAGCCTTAGAAAAGTTACTTGAATGTTAAATAACGCTCAAAATAACCCAATTGCTCCAAATATGGATACAGCTTATCTTTATAGTCTCTTCCTTTTTGCTGTATTTATTCACTTATTTCTTTTGGTCAACTTTTATTCCTTGAACACACCATATGCTTCATTTGAGTTCCTTTGATTTAAGTCAAACTAAAAAGTGACTACCAGCGTTGCTTGGAATACAGGTAGTCTCGCAGATCCATTATTGTTGAATTGCGATTTGGATCTTCACAAGAAGTCCCATTAGCATCCCTACGTAAGAAAAAGAGCTTGCTGTTGGTCCGAGACTACTGTGAGAAAGAATGAAATGTCTTCCAGTTCAGTAAATACTAAATGTTCAAGAATAAAAGATAATCTCATTGCTGTTATACTTTCATGGTTTTGTTTTTTTTTTTTGTTGTTGTTTTTTTTTTTTTTTGTTTTTGTTTTTTTTTGTTTTTTTGTCTTCATTGTTTGTTGTTGTGTTTGTTTTTTTTTTTTGTTTTTTGGTTTTGTGTGTTTGTTTTTGTGTTTTTTTTGTGGTTTTTTGTTTTGTTTGTTTTTCGTTTTCGGTTGTTGTTTTTTGTGTTGTTGCTGGTGCGTTGTTTTTTTTGTGTTGTTGGTTTTTTTTCTTTTGGTGTTTTTTGTTTTTTTGGGCTTTTTGTTTGTGTTTATGTTGTGTTTTTTGGTTGTTGTTTTTTTGTTTGTTTTTTGTTTTATATTAAAATTCTATTTTCTAATTATCTTCATGAATATTATGTTATCAAATCTTTCATTATTTTTTACTCGGATTATAACTAATTATGTAGTGGATTTAGTGATATGTGTATATTTTATAATTATCTAATTTGGTCATTAACTGTGTTTTTATTTTCTCTAGTTTCCTCTGTTGACATACAACATACAAACTGTCCTTTCATATTATGTTAACTTTAAGCAGCGGCTACGCTAAACATATTCAAACCTGTCTCTTTATATAGTACTTAGCAGCGGCTACCGTCGCTACATAACAAACTGCCCTTTATATTTATGTACTAGGCAAGCGTTGCTACCCGGGTCTACAATTTCAACTGTCTTATATATGTACTTTATGCAGCGCTACCCGGCAAAGCCCGGGTAGTAGATGTAAATTAGAATGTCGATGATTGTAATAATCTTTTGCAGATCTAGTACGTACTAAAATGAGCGAGTTCGATCCTCTTTCATTATAAAACTCATCCAACGTAAAAAAGATTCTTTTTTTGAGAATTTGTCCGGTTGGTTCGGGTTGGGAAGTCAGGGAATATTTTTTCGTCAGAGTAGAGGGAAATGACATCTACATAATGATATAGTAAGAAATTTTTTAAATAAAATATTATAATGAATCGATTTGCTAAATTCAGATTAATATTTTAGCAAAAAAAAAATTTATATTAAATAATATAAGTAACCATAATTAATAGTAAAACATAAATTAATCTTTAAAAAAATTTATACATTATTTAATTCAATGCGTAGCTCGATTCGAATATCAAAAATTAAACTTAAGTAAGTATGTTGATAATATAATTATATATATTCTTTATAACTATTTATATGCGCTATTCTAACCCACTTAACTTCAGGATGTCTGTTCTGAGTTACGTGTTTGGGTTTATAAGTTTATTTGATATTTTTGGATAGCCAATAGTAATATCTTCTTCCGACGTAAGTTTGTAATGGACAAATAAACATGTTGGTATTTATATATCAGTTATCAGCACATGGATAATCTAGAAGATTTATTCAACGTAACATATTTGTAAGTAGAGTTCATTTACAAAATATGGGGTTACATTATTCAATTTATAAGATGAATAGATCACATTCATTGAATGATTACAGATATACATAATATTGAGTATCTTAGACATGAGACTTTAGCTAGCGAATAGTCCATGCGCTGGTGAATAACTTACAGGTATGTAAGTTGAGGTCTGCGGAAGCCGGCCAACGAGAGGGGTTATGCTAAATATCTACCGCCATGTGGCTCGTAGTTGGTGAAACATGGAAAAGAGGGCGAAGGGTTTTGAATCCGGTCGCTTAAAATACTTATGGTGCTCCTAGGGGCACCAGCGAACTATAAGGTGGGCAGACATCCAGACCAAGCGAATTTATCACAACGCTAACATTTTCTCTAACTTTTCAGGTATTTCCGTAAAGATGTAATGGATTTTATGCGTAATTCTAATGTATTTTCTCTTCTGCTTCTATTCTGCATTAGTTATCATTTGTTCGTGAAAATCAAGGACGCAATTTAATTGATCTTTGCATGAGAATTTTTTTTTTTTAAGAATCCTTCTTGTCGGTAACTTGTTTTTTGGCTACGGTGTTTAAATTCCAGTTGGATTTAAAACGGTGCATTAAAATGAAAACATTGTTTTTTCAATCATAAATTTTTCATTATTTTCTGTAAGTCTGAATCATTTTTTTTAAATCATCTGGAGTTCTTGTTTTAATATGTTTCTGTCTTTCGATGATAAAAATAAAACATTTTTTAGATGATATTAATCTTTGGCATAGTTTCAATGTCGTTTAAATATAGGTGGGATAATTATTACAAACACTATAATGTGGTACCTGGTTCAATGTTTGTTTACATTTTGAACGAACGACATACTATGTAAATTTTAAATTTTTAAACAAATAGTGCAGCTTATGTCTATGAAAACGTCCTGTTGTAAAACTTTTAATGTTTTCTTACTTTTGATGATAATATTAATTGCAAAAAATTATAAAAAAAGATATCAAATGTTAATACTTAGAGTTAATTTTGTATTGTCACCCGTAATAATTTTACGCAATGTCGTGTTCGTGTAGTAAACCTGGTAGTTGATACTAATCCTATCTTGTATTTACTTTAAGCAAAGAGACGGCCAAATAAAATTTGGCGGAGTGTATTATGTTTTACGTTATTATTGTTAAATTGCTTTTGTGCTATTTTTAGATGTTCGAAAATATAAATCATCTTTCAGGTTATTTTTGTGTCAAAGCCGCAGCCCTGTGATATTAGATGCGTTAATAATAATTTACTTGTCGTCAATTGTTATTTCGTAAGTTATCCTCCTTGTTGACATGCAGATTCAGCACAACGGGCCGCTATATATATATTATTATATATATATCGTATATATAGTTCATCAGATCAAACGGCCGTCTATATATACTATATATACTTTAGAAGAGCAGAGAGAAGAGATGAGAGTTATTGGATAGATTAGTGTCTATTGTACATCTTGTGTATAATTTTTTTTTTAGTTGTGCATTTGCGTTTTGTTTATGTTGGTCTTAGTGTGTGTGGTGTGTATCATTATACCAGGAAATTGATAAGCCTGGAATATTGAGAGTGAAAAGTTGTGTGATGGTTGCAGCTAGGAACGGACCCAAAAATATTGGGAAAAGACTGAAAAACTCCGGTTAAATTCTAGTCAGGAGGAATGTGAGATTATTCATTCAGTAAATGCTTGAACATCAGCTAGTAATATCGTCAGATAGAGTCCCTGGGAGACGCTGAGGAGACTGTTGTCACTTCAGACTCCATGCGAAAGACCATCAGCTAACGCTTGTGTGGACAAATTCTCAGTAGAAAAACATAATAATAATAGTAATATTTATAAATAATAATAATAAATAAATAAGTAATAATTCAAGCGAAAATCAGATAAGATTAGTCAACAGAAGTAGGCAAGTTGGTAGGAATGTTGGAGAGACAAAGATGAAACTATTAATCATATCATAGCGAATGGCAGCAACATTAAACGACAAAGGAAGTTGACTAGACTAGGCATGATTGAATGTTTGAAAAGGGAATGATTCTACTGGGAATTGTACAAGAATTGGAAGACAAGAATCAAAATTACAAAAGTGCTATTTATCACAAACCAGCCTCCTTGGGCCCTTGACATTATTGAAACATACGTTTTCTCCTAGATTTGTGAAATACAAACAAGCAATCGACCTCTCACACTCGCACCAAGAAGACTAGAGCTAATGTTACTAGGATAAAGGAATTTTGGCATGTAATTGGATTTTGTCTTGTTCCGGCTGACAGCAACAAGCTAAATTATAAGAAAAGGAAAAGATTTGCAATTATCTTGGACTTGAAAAAACAAAGAAAGCAAAACAAAGAAGAATTGCCATCGAAGTCAATAATTTTGATAGAGCTAAATCTAGTAACAATGATAATTAATATAAAATGCATGCGTTTGATATTATTTTGGCCTGAATAAAACTTTATAAACCTTTTAGTCATTTGCCATCTTAAACGGCAAAAAAATACAATAGAAAAAGGATTTAAATGCAAAACAGACTCACAAATACATCGACGAAAGATCAATGTTTTCTAAAATGGATATTGATATTAGCTGTAATTATGGGGAAAAAATATAAAGCGAGATGGTTTTAAATAGTTTAACTAGATTCCTTCCCACATAAATTTTCTTATCCGTCGAAAAAATCACGCCAATGTATTTCAATATTGGGTTTTTGTACAAAAGTGTTTATAGCAATTTACAATGCATAGTCGCAGATTTCCGCAAGGACTTTTCTGGGAAATAATTTTGGTGGCGAATGTTTTGTTGAAAACGTCGTCCGTTAGGGGTGTCGCTAAAAGCACTAAAGTATTATGGGACGTCACTTATATGTTGATTTGAAGAGAATTCATTCTATTGATTAATAATTTTTAAATCGGCTTTGTTTTATTCTGACTCATTTCAGGAAGTGTAATCTAGTTTTTATGTTTACGGTGGATTATGTGTGTTTGTTTCTTTTTACAATAATAGCAAGAATTACTAGTAGTCTTTACTTGCGGTAATGTTATTTCTTTATATAGCCTTTTTGAACTTGTGCTATACATTCGTCAGTCCAATGTCATCTTCAAATTAGTACGTATTGTTCCTGTGAATTCCATCTTGTAATAAAGCATATGCTGATTTCAACAGGAAATTTCCGTACAGTGAAATCCGAATTTTCTTTCTGCAAAGTTTGGATATGCTTGATTCCAAATACTGACCTTTTGGAGTTGCATCAATCGATGTCGAGATTTCCAGAAGGGGTGCCTTTGAATTTTGTAAGCACAACTCTTATGATTTCTAATTTTGTCGTAGTATATGTTCCTCGTGCACCAATAATACAATAAAAAGGATTAAGATCCAAATGAGTAAAGTTAACTGCGATTGCATGAACAATATTGTTTAACATGTTATATCATTCTATAGAATAATCCGATAAACTGAAGAGAAGAGATCTTTTTCAACTAGGTAAATTTCAAGAACGAAATATTACAAAATATATTCCTTATACCGTTCAATGAAATCAAAGAATTTATTCAATATAGATTTTGTAAAGGTAACAAGTTTATAGGCAATTTGGCAATCCGGCCAGATCCGTCAAGGAACGTTATCTAGGGCAATTATATGTGGTAAATGTTTGGTTAAGCCAACGTGTCGTTAAATAGGGGTTCGTTAAAGACGCAAAGTACGAATGACGTAAATTATGAATGTCAGTTTAGATATTCATCCATATACTATATTATATTTAAACTTAATTTTCATTTTTCTCCGTTTCTCCAATTCTTGTTTTTTGAATATAGGATCTTTGGAATGTGTGAACGCGAACAAGCTTGTGTGTCACAAGCTTCCACTACTTAAGTGGCTGCGAGCCAAAGTTAGAAATTCAGCGTTTGGGGCGATTTAAGCAATGTGTTTGGAAACGCGGTGGATGATTAAGGAGAGTTTATGTCTTGATTATGTGAAATGTAGTACTCCATATATGTACATTGTAGCTATGACTTCCGTGAATGTACTATCAAGACATTTCATTCTTGTTTTATGTATCCCTTCCCGGGTGTCTTCTAGTCTGTCGCTGCGCAGTGAGAAAGGAGACAAAGAGGTTATCGAATGTAATCTACTTCTGGATACTGTTCGACTTCGGAATTTGGCGTAGGCACAGGTTATGTTGCGGAAAATTTGGCTTTTCATCGGTTAGGGGAGGATATTGTCACCGGCGAGGAAATTGGTGGGTAGAGACCTTCTGAGCCCTTACGGTCAAGGACCTCACTACCATTCAGAATAAGTACCAAAAAGTTGTTTATTTATCACTCGGTTCAAACTTATTTTTTTGTTTTAAATAATTGTTTATAAAGTTGGTGGAGTGGCTCACTGTCTGCACCAGTCGGACAGTGATGGAGTCTATATTCTCTTCACTAGCGTTAAACCCTGGTTTTTGCGTCTGGGATGGAGCGCCACATCTACCATCAACTTACAACTTTACTGCAGCAGAGCTAAGTTGAGCTAATCATGTGCGAGTTGGTGATGGTCGCGTATCGAACCCAGAACCTTGGAGTTCCGAGGGGGCGGATGCTCGGACCGACTGGTGTTAATTGAAAATTTAAAACCTTGACTTCGGCATTAGAATAACCCAATAAAGGTTGATAGGCCGTAAAATCAATAAAGAAAGAAGGAAAAGAAAGCGTAAACTGAATTTTAGTGTAATACCTTTCCACCGCGAGCAGGGTGCGACACATGGTCAAATTTTAAGCGGAGCACAGCTGGTTGAATTAAGATTTTTCCTTCTCGTGACTGGTTGCCTTATCTAGGCTAAAGATCATGGTCTCCCCTATTATTTACCTAATAAACTGGGGATTGGAGAAAGAGGATATTCAAAGTGCGATGTGAAACGCAAAAGTCTCATCCAGGATTTGACTATCTATAATAAGTACTTTGACTATTGCGTGTTCTAAACAGAAAACATACATTCAATTTACTAAAACAGATAGATTATAATTATTCTGATTGATAAAGTGTACTTTTCTATAAATATTGAGACGGGTATTCTGTTTACTGACACTCGTTTACTGACATCTGATTGGTTGATTATGTTTTAAAACCAATACGAGGGCTTGAAGTACTTCCTCAGTAGCGACACCAGTTAACGAAGCGTCCTGCTTTGGTCGGATTGAATAAGAAAATATAATTTTTTTGCCAATGCGAATTTGTAGTTTTTCTTAATATTCCGGTTTTAGGCTTGACATCCTGTTAGCTAAACGTGCTAATGAAATAAACGACGACGAAAAGTAGTAAACTTTCAACTGTTGTCGCTATTGTGGATCAACCGCGAAATGACTATCTATCTATCCTATAATCGTGCTTTAGACTTATGTGTATCAGGTTCCTGTGCTAGGTTTCATTTGGGCCTCTCTAAATCTATGATACTACTCTATTCCATATGTTTATTTTCATAAAGTAGTATTCGTTATAAAACTAATGAAACACATTTTCATACTCGCATTTTCCCTATGTTTAAAATCATTATTTCAATTATTTCAGACCAATGTAAAATACTCATTTCAAACATTTTTAATATAGATTTTCTCTATATCAAAGAATGTCCCTGTTAAACACTGAGACAAATTGGAATTGTACCTGAATGTTTAAACATCCGAAACGTAAAATATTGAAGACTTGCCTTTGATTTGTCTTCCTCTTCGCAATTTGTTGTTGCGGTCAATATCTTTTAAAATCTGATATGGTAACAATAAACAATAGCGACACCAGTTCAAATTCGACTAACAAAAGCCAGTGTCTCTTCGTAGTCGAGTCAGAGGTTGATTAAGGGTAATTAATAATTTACTTTTTGGTATGGGGCGTACGCTTACTTGATCCGGTACGGCGAACTAGCTGATGTCAGCTTCAGACACGTCCCAGAAATATCATCAGTACGAAAGATATCTTAGTCTTTTTGATAGAGAGAGAAAGAAAAAAGTTTATTTACATTTAGAAAAATAAAACATTTTTTTATCTTTAAAATGTAATAATTAAAAAAGTTTTAGATTAGATTAAAAAAAATCATGTAAAATTCTGGTTCTTACGAATATTTTTTTTTTTTTTTTATTTCCGAAAACAAAATTTCTTATTTACATTTCGTTTTACTACGAAGTAAAGAAAATATATGACTCTTATAAAGTTTTTTTTCAACACACACACTTCTCTTTGTCTAACTCTCTAGACAGGAATATTAGGAGGGGGGGGGGATTCCAGCTGATATTTAAGAGAGTCGAGTGAGTTTTTGACCTTAATTTGCAAATTACGACATAAAATTAGAAACAATTAAAATGGAGAATTTTTTTTCAAAAAACATTTAGTAATCCTAAAACTAAGGAATAAATTAGTATAAAAATTTCGTGTCATTAAACTAACCAGGAAAAAAACCTTTAGAGATTAAAAGGTGAAAATCTCAGCTTTTAGTATAATTCTATGTTTTTGAAAAAAAATGTAAGATTATGATTTGTCTTGGTCTTCGAAATGTTGGTTGAGGTCAGTATCTTTTAAATCTGATATGGTAACGTCTCTCTGAACAACAATTAGCGACACCGTTCAACAGGTCCTCCTCCTCATAGGCGGACTTTGGTCGATTACTATCTATCTATCTATCTATATCTATCTAGTCCCTACAAATATTGGTTTTACGGAAAAGAACATCAGCTGACACAAAGCAGGAAGGTTTTAATTTATTTAGCCGGTTATATCATTCATATACTTATTTTGCATGTTTTAACTTAATGTTTCAGCCGATACATTTCTTCGGCTTTTCCTCACTTAATACCATAGAATCTATTTGAATGCTGGTGTTCTCAATTCAAGCAAGGAAATAAGGATTGAGGAAAAGAAAGGAATAAATAAATACAGCGAAAAGGAAGAGCCTATAAAACTTCAACGTCAGATAAGCTGTATCCATAATGGGAGCATTTTGGTTATTTTGAGATCATTGTAGAGAGTCAAGTAATTCAATAGCCATCCACAGACACAGTGTTATGATCATCGGTCACTCTCACGCGCACACACACATAAACCAATAAAACAAACACATGACAATATAAAGCCTCAACGTCAGATGATGGGAGGATTTGGGTTATTTTGAGGTCATTGTACAGTCAAGTAAATTTTCTCATATTCACTGGTTAATAAAGAATGGTATATCAGTAAGACATAGTTAATCCACATTAGAGACACCAGGTAAACTACAAACTACGAAAATGATGAAACAGCTACAGCAACATTTCAATACACAAATAATGTAAACAAACAAAAGAGAAAGATACGTGTTGTGAGTAAAAAAAATGTTCAATAATTGATCACAAAAATGGATCGAAGATATCAAAATGGGATTATTATTCTGGTTGTTTTACGAATGATTTAATATATTTATTTTAAGTTTTAAGACATCATTTTGGCTGATAATATTCTTTGGCCTTCTACTGCCACGTGAAAAATTAATTGAAATAACTGCTTTAGTTTGATTTATTTCACCACGCGACCAGTTTTAGACCCACTGGAGTGACAAGTGTAATCGATTTCTTATTTTTTCCTCGGATTTAGTTATTTTCAGTGGTTTGCAATAATATGAATTATTTCGAGGGTATAATGAAATTTGTTTGGCCTGGGGAAAATATTGCATCAGATTTTTTATTTCAAACATTTATTACGAATTATTTGACATTATCATTTTTATTCAATATATATTCTATTTTTACTTATTGTTGTTTTACACTGTATTTCAGAACTACATGCTTCGGCTTTCCTCGAACGTATCGAATAATGTCACGGTCAAACGTTGGGACAAAATCGAAATTTTCCAGAATCTTTAAAGATGCAAAACGTAATTTTTTTTTCTTAAATTTGTGTTTAAAAAATTAAAAAAGAAAGACTAAAATTTGTCTTGTTTGTTCTTCGAAATTTTGTTGAAGTCAATTACCTTTTAAATCTGATATGGTAACGTTCACTCTGACCAACAATAGCGACACCAGTTCAAATTCAACCACGTAAAGAAAAAAAAAATGCCAAATAATTTTAACTAAAACAAACGCAAAATTAAAGATGGAGAAAAAGAGAAAAGATTTTAGCCACTGAAGGAAGACTCAAAAGATACAGAGATACTACCAAACAATATAAACAAAATAGGATCTTCCGAAACAATGGTTAAGAAAAGGAAACCTCAAGAGAGAAACTGAATCGCTAATAATTGCTGCGCAAAACAATGCCATGAGAACGAGTTATATTAAAGCAAAAATTGACAGCAAATGTAGAGTGTGTGGTGACAAAGATGAGACCATTAACCATGTATTAAGCGAATGTAAACAAACTAGCACAATGAGAATTACAAAGCTAGTTATTGATCCACTGGGAATTATGTTTTGACCATACACGACAAAATAGATATATGCATTAAAACAGAATCTGTTCAATTGAGAATGAAACTATAATTTTCTGGGATTTTGAGATTAAGATGGAACTGCAAATCTACAGATGACAAGTTTCTCTTTCTTTTTTTGCTTAATCAATACTAGGTCTCGGGTCTTCTGGCTGTGATAAGGTGAATCCATCTATAATCTTCAAAAATCCCAGAAATTTTATAGGTTTCATTCTCAAGAACAGATTCTGTTTTATGCATATACTATTTTGTCGTATGGTCAAAATTTGCAAATCCCAGCTTGGATCACCTTTCCAACTCAGTTGTACCTTAGGCTTTGTATTCTCATTGTGCTAGTTTGTTACATCGCTTAATACATGGTTAATGGTCTCACTTTTCACCACACACTCTACATTTTGCTGTCAATTTTTGCTTTAATATAACTCGTTCTCATGGCATTGTTTTGCGCAGCAATTATTAGCGAATTCAGTTTCTCTCTTGAGGTTCCTTTTCTTAACCATTGTTTCGGAAGATTTCCTATTTTGTTTTATATTGTTTGTAGTATCTCTGTATTCTTTTGAGTCTTCCTTCATTGGCTCTAAATCTTTTTGATTTATTTCTTCCAATCTAATTTGCGTTTGGTTTATTAGTAAAAAATTATTTGCATTTTTTTTCTTTAGTGGTTGAATTTGAACTTTGGTTGTCGCTATTGTGGGTCAGAAGTGAACGTACCATATCAGATTTAAAGGTATTGACTTCAACAAAATTTTCGAAGAACAAGAAATTTTAGTCTTTCTTTTTTTATTTTTAATACACAAATTTAAGAAAAAAAATTACGTTTTTGGCATCTTTAAGATTCTCGGTACTATTTCGATTTGTCCCACACGTGACCGTGACATTATTCGATACGTTCGAGGAAAGCCGAAGCATGTAGTGTCTGGAAATACAGTGTAAAACAACAATAAGTAAAAATAGAAAATATTGAATAAAATGATTAATTGTCAATAATTTCGTAATAAATGTGAAATAAAAAATCTGATGCAATATTTTTCCCAGGCCAAACAAATTTCATTATACACCTCGAAAATAGATTCATATTATTGCAAACCACTGAAAAAACTAAATCCGAGGAAAAAATAGAAATCGATTACACCTTGTCACTCTCCAGTGGGTCTAAAACTGGTCGCGTTGGTGAAATAAATCAACTAAAGAGTTATTTCAATTAATTTTCACGTGGCAGTAGAAGGCCAAAAGAATAGTATCAGCCAAAATGATGTCTTAAAACTTTAAAATAAATATATTAAAATCATTCGTAAAACAACCAGGAATAATAATCCCATTTCGATATCTTCGATCCATTTTTTTGTGAATCAATTATTGAACATTTTTTTACTCACAACACGTATTCCTTTCTCTTTTGTTTGTTTACATTATTTGGTGTATTGGAAATGTTGCTGTAGCTGTTTCATCATTTTCGTAGTTGTTAGTTTTACCTGGTGTCTCTAATGTGGATAACTATGTCTTACTGATATACCATTCTTTATTAACCAGTGAATATGAGAAAATTACTTGACTGTACAATGACCTCAAAATAACCCAAATCCCCCATCATCTTACGTTGAGGCTTTATATTGTCATTGTGTTTGTTTTATTGGTTTATGTGTGTGTGCGCGTGAGAGTGGACCGATGATTCATAACACTGTGTCTGTGGATGGCTATTGAATTACTTGACTCTCTACAATGATCTCAAAATAACCAAAATGCTCCCATTATGGATACAGCTTATCTGACGTTGAAGTTTTATAGCTCTTCCTTTTCGCTGTATTTATTATTCCTTCTTTCCTCATCCTTATTTCCCTTGCCTTGATGAGAACACCAGCATTCAAATAGTTCTATGTATAAGTGAGGAAAGCCGAAGAATGTATCGGCTGAAACATTAAGTTAAAACATGCAAAATAAGTAATGAATGAATAACCGGCCTAAATAAATTAAAACTTCCTCTGTGTCAGCTTGATGTTCTTTCCGATAAAAAATATTTGTTAGGAGATAGATAGATTAGATAGATAGATAGATATAGATAGATTAGATAGTAATCGACAAAGTCCGCTCTATGAGGGAGGACCTGTTGAACCTGGTGTCCGCTATTGTTGTTCAGAGAGAACGTTACCCATATCAGATTTAAAAGATTACTGACCTCAACAAATTTTTCGAAGACCAAGACAAATTCATAATCTTACATTTTTTTCAAAAACCATAGCAATTATATAAAGCTGAGATTTTTCACCTTTTAATCTCTGAAAGCGTTTTCCTGAGTTAGTTAATGACACGAAATTTATACTAATTTATTCCTTAGTTTTAGGATTACAAATGTTTGAAAAAATTCATTTTAATTGTTTCTAATTTGTCGTAATTTGCAATTTAATCAAAAACTCACTCGACTCTCTTAAATATCAGGCTGGAACGCCCCCCCCCTCCATAATATTCTGGTCTAGAGAGTTTAAGACAAGCAGAAGTGCTGTGATGAAAAAAACTTTTAGGCATATATTTTCTTTTACTCGTAGTAAACGAAATGTAAATAAAAAGAAATTTTTGTTTCGGATAATAAAAAATTAAAAAAATATTCGTATAGAACCAGGAAACATTTACATGATTTAATCTAAAACTTTTAAATTATTACATTTTAAAGATAAAAAAAATGTTTTTTATTTTTCTAAATGTAAATAAACTTTTCTTTACTCTCTATCAAAAAGACTAAGATATCTCGTACTGAGATAATTTCTGGGCGTGTCTTGAAGCTGACATCAGCTAGGTTCGCCGTACCGGGTCAACGTAAGCGTACGCGCGTACCAAAAAGTATTTTAATTACCCTTAATCAACCGTCTGACTCGACTACGAGAGACACTGAGCTCTTTGTTAGTCGATTTGAACTGGTGTCGCTATTGTTTATTGTTACCATTATCAGATTAAAAGATATTGACCACAACCAAATGCGAAGAAGAAGACAATCAAAGGCAAGTCTTCCATATTTTACGTGTTCGGATGTTTAAACATGTCAGGGTACAGATTCCAATATTGGGTGCGAGTGTTAACAGGACATTCTTTGATATAGAAAAATCTATATAAATGTTTGAAATGAGTATTTACATTGGTCATGAAATAATTGATGAAATAATGATTTTAAAACATAGGGAAATGCTATGAAATGTGTTTCATTAGTTTTATACGAATACGTGACTTATGAAAATTAAACATTATGTAGAGTTAGATATAGATTTAGAAGGCCATGAAACCCTAGCCACGAGGACCTGATACACTAAGTTCTAAGCACGATGTATAGAATAGATAGTAGTCATTTCGCGCGTTGATCCACAATAGCGACAACAGTTGAAAGTACTACTTTCTTCGTCGTCGTTATTTTCATTAGCACGTTTAGCTAACAGGATGTCAAGCTTAAAAACGTATTAAGAAAAGCTACAAATTCGCATTTTAGGCAAAAAAATTTATATTTTCTTGTATTCAATCCGACCAGAAGCAGACGCTAACGTAACTGGTGTCGCTACTGCAGGAGTACTTCAAGCTCGTTATTGGTTTTAAAACTAAGTCACCAATCGTGATGTCAGGTAAAAACGAGTGTCAGTAAACAGAATACCCGTCTTCATATTTATAGAAAAGACACTTTATCAATTCAGAAATAAATTATAATTTATCTGTTTTAGTAAATTGATGAATATGTTTTCTGTTTAGACACAGCAATAGTTCATTAAAGTCCAATATTTATTATAGGTCAAATCCTGGATGAGACTGTAATGTTGCGTTTCAATCGCACTTTGAATATCCTCTTCTCTCAATCCCAAGTTATAGGTAATAATAGGGGGAGACCATGATCTTAGCCTAGATAAGGCAACCAGTCTTACGGAGAAGGAAAAAAATCTTAATTTCAAACCAGCTGGTGCTCCGCTTAAAATTTGACCATGTGTCGCACCCTGCTCGCGGTGGAAGGGTTATACTAAATTCAGTTACGCTTTCTTTTTCCTTTTTTTCTTTATTGGATTTTACCGCCTATCAACCTTTATTGGGTTATCTAATGCCGAGTCAAGGTTTTAAATTTTTCAAATTAACACAGTCGGCATAGAGCATCCGCCTCGGAACTCCCAAGGTTCTGGATCGATACCGGCCATCACAACTGTCGCAGCCGATGATTAGCTCAACTTAGCTCTTGTGCAGAAAGTTGTAAGTTGATGGTAGCATGTGCGCTCCATCCCATACGCCAAAATACCAGGATTAACGCTAGTGAAAGAGAAATAGACTCCATCACGTGTCCGGACTGGTGCAGGACAGTGAGCGCCACATCCACCAGACTTTATGAAACAGCATAATGTAAACAAAAAAATAAGTTCTTGAACCCGAGGGATAAATAAACAACTTTTGGTACTTATTCTGAGAATGGTAGGTTGAAGGTCCTTGACCGTAAGGCCTCAGAAAGTCTCTACCCACCATTCCTCGCCCGGTGACAAATCCTCCCCTAACGATGAAAAGCCAAAATTTCGCAACATTAACCTGTATCTCTCTCTTTTT
>CM042148.1:56062285-56084533 GCA_023376005.1 Doryteuthis pealeii | reverse complement strand
ATAAATTTCCTAAATCGCAGAATAATAGTATATCTGTTTTACTTTGTAAAAAATCCTTTAATAATTTTATTGAAAGTCCACACTACATACTTGTTTAAATACACCACACGAAGTATGGCATAATTGTTATGGGAATTTTTGGAAATGAAATCCAGTGAAGCCCAAGTTCAAATATATGAACAATTCAATTATAGGAAATACCTGTATGTATTGTTGTTATTACAATCAAAGTGGATAGATACTTACTATTAAAAAATGTACATCTTTTAACAATCTTTTTATAAAAGTTACTTTTGTTTCTAATTTAAGGAGACTGAATAGATTTTATCATTTTGAGGAACATTTTCAACTTCAAAACAATTATTGGTTAGGTATTCGCCTTTATTGCCAAATTTCTAACAATTGGATACATTTATAATAACCTACCAAATATTGACATATATTAATTGATCTTGTCCATTTACATATAAATAATGTCAATCGGATAATTATATTTGTGATCCTATTATTTTTATATTAGGTTTATAAAATTATCTATAATACATATTATCTTATATTTATTTATAATACTCAACTTCCTTATTGTCTCATTATAATACTACTTTTACTATACCTAGAACCAGAAGAGTGTGTTGTTTCAAACAATCATATTGCCATCACAAGTGGTGGACTAGAGCAGAGCTTAACCTAGTTCATCGGACCCCTAGGAGTTGAACCCATCATTCTCATTCTAGTATGCGCCTTACCTCTCATCATTCATGTTTGAACTAGCTTGTTCATTAAGGTCTTGTTATACAGGATGTACATTACATTATAGGTGATTTTTATACTTAATACCTAGTAAGAGTCCAGTACTTAGTAAACTCAAACAGACAATGACAATTGATTTAATTTACGCTGGCGTAGAAAAGTCAAATTAAAAATCGCTCCTAGACAGCTCTACCTGTGGTTTTTTGAGAGGCACTGATACTGATATATATTAATATATAATATTAGAGTAATAACAATTTATAATATTTATTGTGATGTGATCCTCTAATTTTTCTTAAACCCAACTTAAGTTTGAAATGTACAAGCTCATACTACTTGAATAAGGAATAACATTTTTTTTTACGCTCATAGGTTAATTGAAATAGATATGGTTTTTATCTCTCTGATTGTTCCTGCGCCTTATTCTCATTTTTCAAATTTTATGTATGGTAAGAAAAGAAGAAGACTTCGGATTACATGAATTTTTAATTTGTGGTTATTTCTTTACCGTTGCTTTATTGATCTTTTTTGAAACAAAAAACTGTATTTATTATTGGTTTTGAATTTGTAAATATTTTATTCAAATCTGTTTTATTTTTATGATCTTTATTCAATGTTCTAATTATTCCACCTGGTTTTTTTGGTTGTATTTATCCTTGTTAGACTGTGCTTTTGGTAAACATGACAGTTTGCCTGTTTCGTTCAGTATGTGGCAATGCTGTGCTTGAAATTCTAATTCTAGTGAACCGTATTAAGGTGAATCAAAGGCACAGTGATTGGATTTGATTAACAAGAGAAATTACAGGTAAGAATCTTCACTCACTATATATCTTGGAAAATTGATTTCCATTATCTTTTTAAGTCCTGTATCATGCTGAGGTTGTAGAATAATTCAGCGGTGACTTTGCACTTCTAACAGAGGGGTAGTGATTCCCTTCAATGGGAGGCCTGAGCTTCTGTTGGCGTGGTGGTTGAACCAGTGCGATGCTTAGGGGAAGGATCTGGTAGCTTAGCAGTCCGTAGAATGGCAACACTCCATTTTTGCCCCTTACTTAAGTTAATATACCAACTTACAGTACAAATATATTAAATGTTTGTGATACTAATGCTGCTGTGGCCTGAGGTTGTTTTACATGTCTGGGGAATGACATTAAACTCTATCTGATGTGAGTTGTTCCATGTTTTGTTTGTTAGGTTTGTTGGAATTTGTGGAGCACACCGTGGTCAGTGTATGGTCACCATTGCTTGCCCATGGTTTCACTCTGGAACTCAAGTGGTAGTTCCGGTTGTTGTGAGCGTTATGATATGCTTGTACAGTTTCCAAATATTCCAACCAAAAATCATCTTTGTTTCCTTATTAAATTTGATTTTGGAGATAATTGTATTCTGTTTAGCTGATTTTCCTTCCCAATTTACTAGGATGAGTCAAATGTTTATGCAATATTTTGATACTATGCTAATTTTGTGTGGCACATTAATATCTACATGCCAAATGCAGTTCAATGTCCACCACTGTGGTTGGTTTATTTTTTTGGGCATTTGATTTGGGTGCTTAGATGTTTGGAGGTGTGTGGTGTTAATTTGGTTTTAGTAGTCGTAGTTAAGATATGAACTCAGTTGTGACATTTCCGAGTTTCAAATCCTGGACGAGGCTTGGTTTTATTTCACATAGTACTATTGACCACCACCTCACTTTATTGTTTTATCTGTATCCAATTGTCTTCTGCCGATTGTGCCCTCTCAGACTTCTTCAGGGTAATTTCTTTCGCGACTTGGGAACCTTCTTTTCAAACTCGTTGGCAATTGGAGCCTTCTACAGATATTTAACTTCTACCCTTTAATTCCATCCACAGGGGTTATCATGTTCTCATTCTGCTAACCATAACTGGTGTTAACGGTGTGTTACTAATTAATTATTTCTAGCTGTTACTTGTCGCCCTTTGAACTGATATGGATTGAACTGCAGAATTGAATAATTAATAAAACAAAATTTTTTGGCATGTAAATAAACCCAAATTCAAGGTTGACATGCTGTAAAATTGCCAACCAACCAAAATCTTTATGAAAATTTATTGCAAGAATTTTTATTACTCAAACCGTTAGTAATTTAATGCCTGCTGGTCGCTGGTTTGTGTTTTTTTGCGTTTTTTTTTTAAGTTTGGCTATTTGTCTTTTCAATTTTCTCTTCGGCAAATAGGTGCTGATCTTACGTTAATAATCTCATGTGCGGAGAAAGGTGTACTCCCCTCCTGTGCAGGAAAGATAACTAACGGGACCACCGGGATTTTCAATAGTTTTATGCCTATATCTGTGTCCGGAGAAGCCCAAACAATGCGTTCCCATTAAATTCAGGTAGGACATTAGATGTTTTAGATAACACATATAATTTTTTTTCCTTCTTAACCATAATTATTGTAATAGCCAAAGCATTCTACCTCGATATTAGAGGCCATAATCACCTGCAACATACACAGGCATGCAAATTACCTTAATGCGCGTCAGAATTTAACTCAATGACGTACGTAGGCATTGAAGAAAATCTGCATGAATAACTGAGGCACAGATAAAAGCTGGTAGAATTCTTTTGTTTAGTGTGACCAACATAAGGCTTAATTCGCTAGGTTCTCATTAAAGCAAAGCTGAGTCTTTTGGTTTTTCAGGAAATGACTTGAATTTGGCATTAAAATGACCGCTGAAAAGGTTGATATGCTGTAGAGGACAAAAGCAACCAACCACTAAAACCAATCTTTCTTGGGACAATGAGAATTTTCGTTATGGTGGGTGTGAATGGTCTATAGATAGAATTCAAATGACAGGGAATCTTATAGAAACGCAGAATACATTTCGTCACTTCTTTGGCAATAAGATTGTTAACGAATAAATAGTTTCCTTGAAAATGTCATGCTCCTTGTTTTAAAAGGGGCTATAATTTTAAAGATATATGCCAAGAATTGTATTTGTTTGAATTTTTGGCACTCATTTTTTGATTTGCATCTCTGAAAAAACATAGTCCTGAATGTTAAATTCACTTTAAATGGCAAAAGAACCATTGTGAAAAAAATTCTTTGCAGATTATTCTGATTTTTAATATTATACATGAAAGGGTTTATTGATTTATGATAATGTTTCAAATATTTATTTTTCATAAATCACCCCCCCCTCCTCCCAAAAAAAAAATTTTATTATTTCGATGATACATAAATAAACAGATGAAATTTATCTTAACAAACTTGTCTTATCATTAAATTTTTCATTATCTTTAAATCATTTTTTTTTTTCAGTTACTCATCATTCTTTGTCTTATTAGTGTTTTTTTTTTAAGTTTAAGAATATGAGAACAGTATAAAAAAAAAAAATCAAAAGAAATAAAGGCACAGTATACTTACATATGAGTATACTCTCTGTATTGGACTGCCAGATAAAGATGTCCCGAAAAAATAAACAAATCATAAAACCAAAATTTATCTATAATCTTCTTACATCTCACTCAAGTTAAACACAAATTCCCCCCCCCCCCAAAAAAAAAATTACCCTAAAGTTGGACCAATGATAATTATTGTGGACTCTTTTTCCTAACCAAAATCTGTTGCCCACGATTCTGGTATAAGATCACGCGCTCGCATCACTTATAGTGACTCGCACATCTCTCTCATCAAAAAAAATTTTTTTTTTTTACTATTACATCACCTTGCTTATTTACATCTATTCTCTGCCACATCTCTATCACATCTCGCGCATAACAAATATGGCTTCGGGATCAGTATATGGCAAAACATCTACTCTCGTCATTGACTGACGATGTGATGGCATCAATCCAGCAGGTTGACGATCTCATCTATGGACGAGGCAAAGAGGGAACAATATTCAGCCGATCACGACACGCAATTGACTCTAGCTCTGACAAGTCACAACCAAGGAGATTAGGCATCAATTACTGCATCTGAGAGAAAACGCACACAAACACAACAAGTTCTTCCACCAAAAGTGTTTAAAAAAAAAAACACGCACAGAAATAGATAAAAGAAACACACAACCAAACGACATCTTTCTCATTGCCTTTCATCCATATCGACATTCTATCATATTACTCTTTTTTTTTTCCTTTGAATTTTGCCGCCACTTCACTTATATTGATCATACTATTTAAGTTGATTCTTCTCTCATTGTTTATTTGTCTTTCCTTGGAGACTCTCTACTACGACTTTTATGTATGTTTTTTGTTGTTTTATTTTTTGTTTGTTTAAAAGAAAATGAAGATAATCCAGGATATTTTTAAATCTGCTTCATCATTTTATTATGTACTGTGTATGTCCCTTTCTGATATAGTACATATAAAACACACACATGTATAGTTTTTTTCTAGCTATTGGAGAATTGTAAAATAGTGCTCGATTAATGTTGTGTAAGAGTTTGTATTAATTTATTCATTATAGTGTCATACATTTTAAAGGTGGCAATTGTTTTTTACCATTGTTTTCAAAGCAACATTTTAGCCACTTATCATCCCAAACCATTGTCTTGATACATAGTGGCTAAATGCTGCTTTAAAACCATGGTAACAATTGCTACCTTAAAATGTTTGTACACTATTAAATGAATAGATTAAAAAAGATGGTGTGTGTGTGTGTGTGTGTGTGTATTCTTTTTTTCTTTTTACATATAAGAGTGTATGGGGTTATTAAAACAACTGACTTTTTCAATGTGACGTTTGGATGGGGTAAATGACAGGGATATACAGGTACATAGCTTATTGGCAAATCAACCTGCCAGATATATATTCCTAATGTTGTGTATAAAACAAAAAAGAACATATACCACAAAGCGGAATGTCTACATCCTCAGAAATATTTACAGCATATTCTTTTAGTATCAAGCAAAACAATAAGGTGAATTGCATAGACAGATTCATTTCAACAAAACTTAAAAACATGGTTATTTTCAATAAATTATATTTTAGCAGGAAATTTATTTTATAATGTAATAAATCATTGCATAGGTTTGAATTCTTTTATTACTAGATAAAATGATTCTTAATCATAAAAAATTTAGACTTAAATTTCAATATTTAGTGGTTATATTTGATTTTGCAAGTAGAAGAGCCATATCTTTTCTTTTTTTTTAAATCAATTTTCTTCTGCACTTGTTGAACACGACTTCTTTGAAATGTAATTCTTGGTCTCTTCAGTTTTTCTACTTTTTTTCTTATTTACTTTTATACATTTTCAATCAAGTTTATAATTTATATCAGGTTTTAATGACTAATCGTATTAGTTGTAGTTAGTTTTATCTTCACTCAGATATACCTCAGATAATTTTTCTTTTTAAGGAAAAGATTAACATTGTTCAAAATTAATGGGCGGTGTCTGTAAAGGAAAGTCTGACTAAGTGGTTTTTATTTTTTATTTATTTATTTTTTACTTTATGATCCCTGATCACTCGTTCCGCTTCATGATCATTTTTTAAATTTTTTATTTTTTTTTTTAAAAAATGAAGCGCTTTACAAAGGTTAGGATATTGATCTGGAAATATTTCTGAAATTTTTATAGCCTTATGATACAAGAGATTTTTTTTTAAACATACCTCATTGAATTCTAACCAACCACTCAAATAATAATACATGATCAGTTGTAGTATACTTTATCATTATTATTATGGATGATGGATATAGGAAATCCTTTTATACCAAATAATTTATTTAGGAATACCATCATTGTATGCATATTGCATCATTCTTATATAAAAGCTAACCATTTATTAAAATCAAAAAATGTCAGAAGAGCTTCCATAGATTAAGATGCTTAATATTATTACATCAATGAACTTCTACATGAATTTAATTAATATTTTAATATAAAATAATAGACAAGATAATCATTTCTTTTAATGTTGTCTTGTTTATTTTTAATAGTTTAATGGTTTAAAAAAAGTGTTACAATACACTGATGGTGGCCATAGGTGATACAATAGGTTTCAAAGTAAACGTTTTTGTTTTTCTTTAAAATATTGTTGCATCGTTTTTATTTATTTCTTTTCAAAAGGTAACTTCAAATGTTGAAGTCAATTTTTAAACCAAAATTATGAATTTGGTCTGACATCAAACATGTTTATTTACACAATGTGTAAAGCCAGACTATTTTTGTGGCGGCTAAATTCATTAGAAATAAATTAAAGATGGTCTAACAACATTTAATTCCATTAGAAAATTAATAAAAGATGCAGGACAATATTTTTTAGAATTTGAAAAACAAAAACGATTGTTTTTTTACTTTAAAACCTATTGTGAATCTCGTCATGGCCACCAATTTCAGTGTATTTGTACACTTTGTTTAAACCATTAAACTTATTAAAAATGAACAAGATCACATCTAAATGAAGATATTTATCTTGTCTATTATTTTATATTAAAATATATTAAATTTTCAGTAGTAGAGTCTATTGAATGTAATACTTTAAGCATCTGGTAATTCTATGAAGCTTCCTTTTGAAGACATTTTGATTTAAATAATGGTTAGCTTTTATATAAGAATCGATGAATATGCATTACAATGATGGTATTCTAATAAATTTTTTGGTTAAAAGATTCCCTATTATCATCATCGCCATAACTAATAATGATAGATTTTATAGCTAGCAACTATCATTGATTTTTATTTTGGATTGTTGGTTAGAAGCTTCATTGAGGTTATGTTTAATAAAAAAGATCTCTTGTAATCATAATGGCTATGGTATAAAAATTGTCAGAATATATATTTGGTCAGATCAATATCCTAACTTGTAGCTCTTAAAAAAATAAAAATTTAAAAAATGATTATTGAAGGGATACGAGTGATCAGGATCATAAATTAAAATAAATAAAATAAATAGAAAACACTGAGTCTTTAGATTTCTAGACAGACACCCATTAATTTTGAAACAAATGGTAATCTTTTCCTTAGAAGAAAAAATTATCTGGGTATATCTGAGTGTTAGATGAAAACTAATTCTACAATTACTACTGATTTAGTCTTAACCTGATGATAAATTTAAACTTGGATTGAAAAACTTATAAAAGTTGTAAATTAAGATAATAAGTAGACATTATACTGCAGAGACAAGAATTACATTTCAAAGTAAGTGTGTCAACAATTTGCAGAAGTATTTGATTTAAAAAAAAAAGAAAAGATATTTTGCTCTTTCTACTTGTTAAAATCAAAATATTAACCACTAAATATTGAAATTTTAATCGTAATTTTTTTTATGATAAAAACATTTATCTAGTAATAAAAGAATTCAAATATGCAATGCATTGTATACTTATACAATAATATTTTCTGTAAAATATAATTTATTGAAAATAACCATGTTTTAAAGTTGTTTTGGAATGAAGGTCTTCTATGCAATTCACCTATTCGTTTTTGTTGATACTAAAAAATATGCTGTAAAATATTTCTGAGGATTTAGACATTCATCTTTGTGGCTTATCTTGTTTTTTTTTGTTAACCAACATTAGGAATATATGATCTGGAGTTGATTTGGCCAATAAGCTATGTCCATGTGTATATCCTGTATTACCCCATCCAAACGTTACATTGAAAAAGTCGAGTGTTTTTAATAATACCCCATTCACTCTATATGTAGAAGAGAAAAAAGAATACTTACACCACACACACCACTACACATCTTTTTAATCTTAATTCATTATAGTGTAACAATACATTTTAGGTGCAATTGTACCTATTGGTTTTAAAGCAGCATGTTAGCGATTATTATCAAGACAATTGTTTCGATGATAAGTGTGGCTAAAATGTGCTTTGAAACCATGGAACAATTGCACCTTAAATTATTGTACACTATAAGAATATTTATTAATACAACTCTTACACACATATCCGAGCGGACTTTATGGTTTCAATTCTCAACTTACTAGAAAAATAACTAGTAGACATGTGTTGTGTTTATATTATATATCAGAAAAAGGGACATACACATACATAATTAAAAAATTGATGAAGAGATTTAAAAATATCCTGATATTCATCTTTAAACCAAACCTTAAAATATAAAAACAACAAAAAACATACAAAAAGTCAAATGAAGTCTCCAAGTAAGAGACAAATAACAATGAGAGAAGAATCAAGTATCTTTAAAGACTTTGAGCAAGAAAAGGGCGGCAAAAATTCAAGGAAAAAAAAAAGAAAGGAAAAATGTTGCGTGATGTGAAAGCAATGAGAAAGATGTCTTGTTTGGGTTTTGTTTGTTTCCTTTTATCTTTTTTCTTTCTTTTTTTTTTTAAACACTTTTGGTGGAAGGAACTTTGTTGTTTTTTTCTTTTTTTCTCTCAGATCAGATTGATGCTATTCTTCTCTGGTTGTGACTCTTAACAATCAATTTGCTCTGGACGCTGAATATTTCCTCTTTGTCTCGTCTCAAAACACTCAACCTGCTGGATTGGATCCATCACACTGCATCTAAGGACGTTATATAGATGTTTTCCCATATACTGATCTTCTTCTGAAGCATATTGGTTATTTCCAGTATTCTATTTTAAATGCAGGAATAGAATAATAGGTAAGGTATGAATAAAAAAAAGTTGTTGAAAAAATCATCAACATAATAACCTACTATAAAGATCGTGCAACAATTTGGTTAGGCAAAAAGTCACAAATTAATTATCTATAGGCAACTAGGGTTAATTTTTTTTGTGGGGGTGGGGGGGAATGTTTTTACGAGTGAGACTGTAATGAGATTTAACTACCCGAGTAAATTTTGGGTTTTTATAGATTTGTTTATTTTTGTTTCTGGTGACATTTTTATTCTGGATCCCATACAGAGTAGAAACTCATATGTAAGTTTATTTCTGTGCTTTTTTCTTTTGAATTTTTTTTTTTTATACTGTCTCATATTCTTAACTTAAAAAAAAATCTAAACTAAGTTACAAAGAATATGAGTTAACTGGAAAAATAAAAATGATTTAAAGAGTAAGATAAATTTAATGATGAGACTTATAGTTTGTTATTTAAGATATCTCTAACGGTGTTTTGATTTTATATTGTATTTCATCCTAATAAGGAAATTTTTTTTTTGGGGGTGGGGGGGGGTGATATTGAAAATAAGTATTTTGAAGTATTATTAGTCAGAAAATCAGTACCCTTTCATGTTATAATATTAAATAATCAGAAATTAATCTTCAAAGAATTTTTTTCCCCAAATGGTTTCTTTGCATTTATTGAATTTAACATTCAGACTATTTTTTTCAAGTTATGGAGAATCAAAAATGAGTGCCAAAAATTCAAACAAATTACAATTTCTTGGCTAATATCTTTTAAATTATTTAGCCCCTGTTTAAAACAGAATACATTTTTCATTAGGGAAAACTAATTTATTCGTTTTACAATTTATTTTGTCCAAAGAAGTTGACGAAATGTATTCCTGTTGTCTATAAGATTCCTTTCTTTAATTTCTTCTATAGACTTACCCCAGCCATAGAAATTCTCATTGGTCCAAAGAAAGATTGGTTGTTTGGTTGGTTGTTTTTGTTTTACAGCGGATATCAACACTTTTTTGGGTCATTTAATGGCCAAAATCAAGTCATTTTTGAAAAACAAAAGACTCAGGTTGCCTTATAGTACCTGCTATTGCTTATGTGGTCACACTAAACAAAAGAATTCTACCAGCTTTTTATCTGTTGCCTCAGTTAGTCATGCAGATTTTTTTTTCAATGCCTACGTACGTATTTTGTTATTTAATTCGGGAGGCATTAAGGTAATTTGCATGCCTGTGTATGTTGCAGGTGATTATGTGGCCTCTAATATCGGGTAGAGATGCCTTTGGCTATTACAATTTTGTTATAAAGAAAAAAAATTATGGTTGTTTATAAAACATTATGTCTACCTGAATTTTAATGGGCTGCATTTGTTTGGGCTTCTCCGGAAGAATTTATGGCTGAACTATTGAAATCTGGGTCCGTAGTATCTTTTCCTGCAGGGGAGTACACCTTTTTCTCCTTCACATGAGATTATTACGTAGGATCAGCACCTATTTTGCAGAAAATTGAAAAAAGACAAATAGCCAAATTAAAAAAAACAAAAACACAAAAGGCAAAGCAGCATTTACTACGTTGTTGAGTCTAAAATTCTGCAATATTTTCATAAGATGTTTTGGTTGGTTGGATTTTACAGCATGTCAAACCCTTGTTGGGTTATTTCATGCAAAAACATTTTTGTTTTATTCTTAATTTATTCAATTTTCTGCAGGTTCAATCCAGGTCAAGGGCGAGTAACATAGAATAATAATTTAACCCACCTTAACACCAGTTATGGTTAGCAGAATGAGAACAGGATACCCTGTGGATTGAATAGAAGGGTTAGGTTTCAAAGTTTCTGTAAGGCCCCCAATTGCAACGAGTTTTGAAAAGAAGGGTTCCTCAAGTTCGAAAAGAAATACCTGAAGAAGGCTGGAGGGCACATCGGCAGAAACATTGTACAGATAACAATAAAGGTGAGGGTGGGTATTAGTACTATGTGAAATACAAACTTCAGCCTCGTCCAGGATTTGAACTCGTGGTTCAATGAGTTCATTTTCTACGACTCTAAATTACATCACACCCTCCAACATATAAGCACATCAAATGCAAAATAACTACAACACGTGGATGGCTTGAACTGCTTTGGTCATGTAATATATGTGCCACAAATTAGCATTGTATCAAAATATTGCATAACATTGACTCATCCTAGTAAATTGGGGAAGGAGATTCAGCTAACAGTTACAGTAGTTCTCAAATCAAATTTATGAAACAAAGATGATTTTGGTTTGGTTTGGTTTACAGCAATATCTACCTCAGGTTACTACCACTCTGGGTCAGAGTGGACCAGGGGAGCAATGGTGATGAACGGGTTGCTCCACATTCCCCAAACCTTCCAAACTGGACCTCACCATCAGATAGAGTTTAATGTCATTCCAGGACATGTAAACCCTCAGCCACCGCATTGTTATATTTATATATTTGTGTAGTTTGTTTCTTAAGTAAGGGCCAAAATGGAGTGTTTTGCCATTCATGGACTGCTAAGCTACCAAGATTCCTTCCCTAAGCATCGCAGGTCCCACACGGCAACAGGTGGTCCCATTGAGGGGGTCTTACCTCTCTGTAGAAGTGCAGTCAATGTTGTATTTTTCTACAACCTCAGCTGACAGGACTTAAAAATAATGGAAATAATTTTCCAAGATTATAGTGTGAAGAGGTTCTTACCTGTATTTTCTGTTGTTTCTCCAATCCTGTGGCTTTGATCACTTAAATTTACGTGTCACTAGAATTTGGTTCTTTAGCACAGCATTGCCACATAGTGCGAACAGGCTGGTCTCATGTTTCCAGCACTCTACAAGATAAAATACACAAACCAGTGATAATTAAATTGAATGATCTTAGAACAGATTTTTTATATTTCATTCAACCAATATTTACAGTTTTTTTGTTTATAAAGATCATATAAGCGTAAGATACAAATTTATATTCATGTAATCGTCTTTTCTTTCTTCCCTACATATTTTGAAAAATGAGAATTGGGGAGGAACACAAAAAAGAAAAGGAAAGAGTAATATAAATTTTTGAATATTTTGAGTTTTTGGGGGTCAGTAGATGATTGACATTTCAAACTAGGTTGGTTTAGAAAAATAGAGGGTCACATCACAATAAATATTATAAATTGTATTATATATATATATATATATATATATATGCTCTCAAAACCCAGTAGAGCTGTCTAGGAGCGATTTTAATTGACTTTCACTGCCAGCGTAATAAATCAATGATTGTCTGTTTGTTTACAAACTGGATCTTCTGGTGATCATAAAACACCAATGTATGTTATTTATCAGTTAAAACACTGCTCCTAATGGCAGCTGTCAACAGATGAGAGGTTAAGGAACTGAGAAGATGGGTTTCACTCCTGGTCAGAAGTAGTTGCTCTGTCTAGCCACACTGATGAGACATGAAATGTTGAAACACGGTGTCTGTGGATGTATATATTTATATATATATAATATATATTATATATATTTTATATATAATATATATAAATATACTGTACTTATTTTTGGACTGCAATAGATTCATATTTTTGGTTTAGTTTTAAATGGTGGTAGAATTTGGCAATAAACAATTACCTAATAATATCTGTTTTGATTGAATAATGTTCCATCAAAATGAATAAAATCTTTCTGTCTTTGATTAGAAAAGAAAATTAACTTTTTATAGATTGTTACAGGTGTACTTTTTTATTTGGTTTTATATTTTTTTGTATGCATACATACATATTTTTATAATTGTTTTCATATTTTGAACTTGGCTCACTGGATTCATTTCCTAAAATTATAACAATTATGCCATACATTCTGTGGTGTATTTAAACAGTATGTAGTGTGGACTTTCAATAAATATAAAGGATTTTTTGACAAAGTTACAAACAGATATACATATTCTGCTTGGAAATTTGGTATTAATGTTTAAGTAATATATTACCATAACCCAAAGGTCTGTAGATTGAAACTACACTTTGCTACCAGTTGTTAACTTATTCTCTCTTTGAATCATCAGGCGAATTTCCATATAGTTCCTTCCTTAGGTTTGCTAAGCACTGAACTTACATAGCGAGCTCCTGCCATCCTATTACCTAAAGCTGGTTCCTGATTGGCTAATACTCCTGCTAAATGGTATACAAATATATGCTATGCAAATCATGCAGTCGCACCACCATTCCACCTCTTCAAACATGCACTTATTCAAGGCTGACTCTTTTATTTGACATGAAGTGTATGTAATTTTGAAAAAGAGTTAAACCATTGTAACCAAAAGTGAGATTGTTGCATCAACTCAGTTTAATTAAAGGGCAGTTGAAAGCTAAGTTCTCATTGGAGGATTGTAAAGTATATGTGATTACAATGTTAGAAGTTAGATTTTAACTTTAAATCAGTTGGGGTCAACTCAGTGTAATTGGCAGGTAGTAACCTTTAAAGGGCAGTTGAAAGCTAAGTTCTCATTGGAGGATTGTAAAGTCATGTGATTACAAATCTAGAAGTTAGATATTGGACTTTAACTTTGAATCAGTTGGCCAAGATCTGCTGAATGGTATGGTTATGAATTTCCATCAATGGTCTAAAAGATTGATTTGGTTTGGTTTAATGGCATATCAACCTTCATAGGTTATTTAATGCAAAAGTTATTCTTGTAGAAGAACAGTAGTGGTACTATTTAACACATAATTGGGGAAATGAAGGAGTCCATACATTTCCCAAGTGTATTAGTCCAAAAATGAACGTAATAGGGCAACTTGAGTTTGAACTTGCTTATTACAATGTCGCAGTCTGGCACGTTAGCCACTACACCACAGAGACTCTCCCAATGGTCCAAAGGTAATTTACGACTATCACAGGAGTTGGTAATGTGGAAGAAGTTCAGAAATGAATAAAGTTACATGTACACACAAGAAGATATTATTGTTGTTATTCCAGCAATGAAGAAGATAGAATGGAGAGAAGAACAAGTGCCAGCTGAAGAGAATAAGATGGCGATCCAGCATTAAGTGAAGAGTGATATATGATTATTTACCTGAAAGAGTTGTCTGACGAAGTGTAGACTCTCAAAAGAAATTTTCCTTCAAAATCAGGATTGAACGTACAAGGAATGATCACGTAACGTCCTTTTTTCATACTGGTTCTCAAAAAGATTGAACGACTGTTGCGGAAAACTGTGCTTGTGATCACCTCCTGATACCGTAAGTCATGAATACGGTAACGTCTATTTTCTTCCACCTGAAACAAATAAGAAGAGTTTTATATTCGGAGATAAATAGATGATTAATTGGTTGATTTTAAAGGCAATTCAACCCTGTTTGGGGTTATCTTATGCCTAGAGTTTAGGGTTTGTTTCTTAAGAGTTTTTTTTTGGCAGTTATATGGTTTCAAGTATTGTCTTACTGTTAAGGAAGAGTTCTCCCTAACGAACGTTTGACTACTGAAAAAAGTGTAATATCAAACAACATGGCTGCTTGATGAATACACAACTTGTTGACAGTTAATTATTTATCCAACCCATCCTGTTGTATTCCTGGTCAGTGAGAAAATAAAAACAAATATTGCTGTATTTTAAAAACATATTTAACTGTTTTGTTAATTTTGTTATTCGTCTTGAGATACTTTCTTTGTAGTTTATGCTTGGTAGTATGAACTGACCACTGATGTATCTTGAGTTCAACAGATATGCTAGGTTCATATCTTTGTGAATTCTGGTGGCAAGAGAAGAACAAAGAAAGTAATGCTGTCAATTAAATTCTTAATGATATAGTTGCCATCTGTTGCTTAATGGTTTTATTTGTTGGTTAAGAATAACAATTTACTGAAAACTGCTAAAAAAAATAAAAAAAAATAAATAAAAACAAAAAAAAACAAAACGTAAAGCGAAACAGTAGAGAAAGTTCAAGAGTGCCCATATTTGATTAAATATAGCAGTGGTATTAAGGCCACAATCTAGCCAAAAGGGCACTGTTGAAAATCAAAAGGGCATCTCCATCATTATCAGGAATCAATGCCTTTTTGGAAATGTGTGGCTTCCCCTAATCAGGATATGCATGCAGGGTTTGGGGACCATTTGTGAATTTCCTAGCCCCTTGTTATTCCTTCCATGGAGCCAAGTCAACAGACCCAGGGTGAATATTGTCACAGAAAAAAAATTTGATTACTTACTTTAATCAAAGTGCATCCAATTGTCTGGTTGTCATCTCCTGTTGTGGTTCTTGATGTCTTTTGCATCAATTGAATCATTATTTCATCTTCCTCTTCAGAGACATCAAAAGCAAACTGTTGAGAAAAAAAAAAAAACATTTAGAGATTTATCTACTCTAATGATGATGTGTATTTAGGCAGCAGATTCTTTTGTAAGCATGTTTTGTTAAAAATAACAGATAACTCCTAAGTGACATTCTCCTATGGAAATCAGCACATGGGCACACCAGTGTGGGCCATCCAGCAAAGACCTACATTGACCATCTCTGTGCAGATAGGGATTGTTGGCAAGAGATTGTCATAGATATTTATGCTACTAATGCGACATGGCATGGCATGGTTTGGTTTGTTTTATGGCATATCAATCTCAGTGGGTCATTTAATGCCAATAAAGTTTTGAAATAAATTCATTCTTGATACTCAATGTAAAAAAAAAATACATTTTCATATTTAACCAATAGAGGGGACCCTAACAGGTACTACCACTCCAGGTCAGAGTGGACCAGGGAGCAATGGTGATGAAGGGGTGCCCCACATTCCCCAAACCTCCAAAACTGGAACCTCACCATCAGATAGAGTTTAACGTCATTCCCAGGACATGTAGACCCTCAGCCACTGCATTCTAGCATGCATATGATAAAAAGGGTTGGGGGATGCCATAAGAGCAATAGGGTTGGGGCAATCATATAGATGCTAGTGCTTGATGTGACCAGCCGATTGATCAGAGGGGGCCTCTCCGACCGCTCATCTAGCCCAAGTAAGGACCAAAGTGGAGTGTTGCAAGTCATGGACTGCTCAATCACCTATCATTAAGCATCACGGGTTGCCACCCATGGCCAACAGGTGGCCCCATTGGGGGGGTCTTACCCCTCTGCAGAGGTGCAGTCGGTGCATTCTAACGCCCCAGCCAACAGGGCGAGCCAGCATGGTGTAACGGTTTATCAACTAGTTTCAACATTAGGTCACTGGCTGAAGAAAAAAATTTTTTTAGAAAGTTTTTAAAATAATTTTTAAAAGAGTTGATATGCTATAAGAGAAGAAACAAAAAATGAATTTAACTAATTTCTTGTATCCAGGTGTCTTCAACTGACCGATCATGCTGGAGGCATGACATGTAATAAATATTGTCGTTGGAAATGGACTCGGTAACCAGAGTTTAAATCCTGGACGAAGCTGTTTGCATTTTCACATAGCCCTAACTCCCTTGGGAAAGGTATGATTCCAACTATTTTCCTTCCAGCTGTGGGTAAATAGTAGGGAAGACAGGAGACTTGAGAAATTCATTACATGTAGACATAAATCTGATCTCACTGATAAGATAAAGCAAGAATTCTTCTATGCCATAGCCGTATCAGTGCTACTGTATGGCTGCACCACTTGGACTCTAAGGAAGTGTTTAGAGAATAAGGTAGGAGTTATACAAGGATACGACATTGTGGAAACAGCACCCCCACAAGAAAGCGGCTGTATGGTCACTTGCCCTTATACAAACCATCCAAGTAAAACAAGCAGGACATTGCTTGAGAAGTAAAAACAAACTCATAAAGAACATTCTCCTGTGGACACCTACACATGGACATACCAGAGTGAGTCAACTAGCAAGGACCAACATAAATTATAATCAATAACCCGGCCTTCGGCTCCTGGACTCTTAATGTAAATTAATGGCGTGATCCCAGGGGTAACACCTGCCCACTTGATTTCAAGGGGCAGGGCTGGGTTTATTGCCCAGTGCCTGAGGTACCCCCTTGAGGGGGGAATGCCGATGGAGATCTATGCATTTTTTGCAACTGCTATCCCATGAGCTTAAGCTGACGCTGGTGTACATTAACAAATGGTAGCAAGTTTAGTCCTATTTTTTAATGGACAAATATTTTTTGAGAGTTATATTCAAAAAAAGTCTGGGGAAATTCTAATATTTTGATAATGAGGTCTAAGGTTACATTTTTTCTCTACCCCACAATATCAGACAGTCAGTCTATTTATCTGTCTACCAAAAAAAAAAATATCTCTTGTGAAAATACAAATAAAATGGATATTATTTAATGTCATACACTACAGCCTTTCCAAGTTGTGAAAGAAAGAAAAAAAAAAAAAGGAGGAATGAATCATATTGAGTGAGACTTAAAAGAAGAAAACCAAACATTAACATTAATCTATATATTAATACTTGTGTTCCCCCCCAAAAAGTACAACCGTTATCATTATGCAACACACTTTGGTTAAAAATGAGACCATCGAAGATGAAATGCAAAAATGTTAATCCTGATTATCTGCCAAATTCTTATTTCTTATGAGTGTCATCACCTCAGCTAAATAATTGACCATTCCATTTTTATTATAAGAAAGGGAAGAAAAAGGACATGCTACACAGAAAAAATATAATAAGAAAGAGAGTAGGGGAAAGATAGAGAGAGGGGTGAGTGCACAGAAATAATAACACTAATCTGTTTCAATCAAACATAATAAAAAGATAAAACGGAAAGAGAGAGAGAGAGAGAGAGAGAGAGAGAGAGAGAGAGAGAGAGAGAGAGAGAGAGTTAAATAAAATTATTATACTTTTTACATATTGAATTATTTACAATAGCTCTTAAGTAAACATATAAATGTTGTAATAATTAAATTATCAATCACTGTGGTATATCCACAGTCCTGCTAATTAACATTAATTCTATTATATTCCATCAGGAAGTAAACACTATACTTTCACAAGCTGGCCCTTCACCTTTGTCTCACTGCCACTAAAAAATTCTTACCTGTGGGTTATTAAGGAAGTTTCTCGGTTGTTGATACACCCCACACCTTGCTGGTTTGGCCAGAGTCCATCAGCAAAACCCTCGGACCAAGTTTTTCTTATCGAGAAAAGGGAGTGTTCAACTCTGCAGATAGCAACATTCACAAATTTTTGCAGAAATCTTCAAAAGTCATCCTAAATGAGAAATAAACAAATTTTAGTTAAATCTGTAAAAAACAATATAAAAAGATTCTCTGAAAAAAAAAAAAAAAAAAAAAAAAACAACCCCAAAACAAAACAAAAAACAAAACCTTTAAGAATCAAGGAAATGTGACAACTAAAGCAACCCCCCCCCAAACAAACAAAACATGCTACTTCACTTCTTTCATGTAGGTGGCCGTTTGTAATGTGATTCATGTGCTGTTAATATTACTTAAACACTTATGAATAGGCATGAGTTATCGTGTACATTAAAGACTTATCCAAAACAACAGATTTCTATTTGTCAACAACTGTTGAGCTGGACTGAGAGTGAAACTTGGATGAAGCATAGAGATGAAGCATGTGTGAGAGAGAGAGAGAAAAAAAATGAGTTTCACCTGATTTTATTGGAGATTAGAAAATGAAAGTAAGGTCTGTTTTTGAAGTTGTGTTTTAACAGCAGCCAGAAGGATGTGACTTGCGCGAGGAGAAGTAACAAGTAATTTAGCATTGCTTGTTATATAAAATAAGTTGATTAATCTTATATCTTAAATGATGTAAATTATAAACTCTGACCCCCAGTCTAGCCCAAGTAAGGGCCAAAGTTGAGTGTTGCAAATTATAGACTGCTTAGTCACCAGGATTCTGTCTAAGTATCACAGGTCACCAACCACTGCCAATAGATGGCGCTATTGGAAGTCAGGGGGGAGGGGTCTTACTCCTCTGCAAAGGTGCAGTCGCTATATTCTACAGTCCTGGCTGACAGGGCTATAAATTGTTGAGTGAATACACCAATTAATTCACAATGGTGTTTCAAGTTTCATTTAAATTTAAAATATAGCTTTTTTACTGATTACTTAATGCTAAATGTTTTAATTTGATAACATTAAACCAGAGAACAATGTAATTAATTATCCAAAAGGTAAAAATCTTTAAGATTAAAACATTATGTACTTATGTAAGATATTTAAAAAGAAAAAAAAAAAAAAAAGGACTAACCAAAATTCTCCATCATCTTCAAAAGTTAAGCCAACCTTTTCTCGATCATTTTTGTCAATCTTCTCCCATTCTGGTGCACTAGAAAATAGAGAAACAAATATAATTATTACAACTTAGATTGCAACAAATTTTTATCAAAATTTTATTCTAAATAATAAAAATAAAAAAATAAAAATTTAAAAACTTTTACATTTTTTTCAGGTCAGTTAACTTTGAACCACGTATCTTTGAGGCATAATACAGATTCTCAAAGATATGTAGTTCAAAGTTAATTGACCTGAAAAAATGTAAAATGTTTTTATTATATCTTTTATTCAGTAATATATCAACACTGAAAAATTCATTAAATTTGGTTAATTCCCTAATTTTTGGTATTTTTTTTCTTTTGGTAGGGTGACATACGATGGTGGAATTTAGGTCCATTAAGTTCGATTTAACCTTCTTGGTTTTAGAGGTGCAAAATGAAATGGAAAGTTTCTAACTTTTGTTTAAACACTTTATTATTTTCAAGATAAGACATACATTGAGTATTTAACTATAGGCTGTTACGTGCACACGCTTGTTAGGGGCGATGATGGTGCTGACGTAATGATAATAATTTTTAAAAATATGAGCAATTCAAGACATTCATTAGGTAATCAATCTCAAAGAGAAATATATATAAAAAAAGGGAGATATTCAACTCACTGTGATACCACTGGTAGTGGGAGAAAAAAAGAATGTCTTTCTTTTTTTTTTTTTTTTTTAAATATGTGCAAGATATTCATCAAGTCCTTGGGACAATTCAAACAGTAATGAAGCTTCTTGTATTTTATACGCATTCTTGTACGCATTTTCACAATTGTTTTTTTTTTTTCTTTGATCGGATATCCAATATTCAATGATGAAACATTTTTATTTGGTTACTGTTGAGGATATATGATTTGACAGTTCTTTCTCAGAGAATCAAAATCCTTCTCATCATTTTGTCTTGGGTGACAGCAGAATATGGGAGATTAAAATTGACACGTCTGCTCTTAGACACAGATTTGCCCAACAGTGCGTATCCCGTTTTGTGGCAGGAAAACCTAAGGTCGGCCGTCATAGCAACAGGCTGAACTGCTGTCCCTTTTAGCGGTGCGAAATCCAGAGGTTGCAAGCATTTTTACAAACCGATTATGTGCCGTTAGTACTCAGGTCAACATAGATACATACTCGTGTTTGCAGTTTCCGGGTAAGGGAACTGGGGGAGTTTAAAACATTGTTTAGCAGCGAGGTAGTATTAATATGATGGGACGATTGTCTTTCTCCTGTCTATAACAGACTGGGAAAGTAGAATTTATTTCATTTTCTTTCTTTAGTGAATGATCTTTTTGCTTACCATACATTATATCTATAATTTTGTAAAAGCTTTATAACAACTAGTTTGACATACTTGTACTGTGTCACAGCTATTACACAATATATCAATCATATTCAGTTTTAATTAAAAGATTTTAATTAACAACTTACCCATCACTAAATGCCCCTTTCCACTCACATTGACCCATGGATTACGTAATCTGACCATTTGCATTTTTTCACGTCCAAACAAGCCAAAAGACCAGAACCTTCCAGATGGACATTTTTCACACAAGTAACACCATAAGCATGTCCCATGACCGGCCAGAATCCAATGTGGCTTCCATTTCTTCATTACTTTTAGCCTGAAATTGAATCAGAATTTATTTATTCATGAAAATAGATAAAAAAAAGTTTAAGAGACAATAATTTTAAAGGAATTCTGAAAATACTGAAACTTTAAATGCAATTGCCTTGAACATACTGAAAATACTGAAACTTTAAATGCAATTGCCTTGACCCCCCCCCCTTTCCAATAGTATAAAAAAAAAATAAAATAAAATATCTGCATGTGCGCAAGTGACTGAGTAGGCCAATTCCTGAATGAAAGTTTTTGGTGCACTGACTGCACCCAAACTGTGATGCTTTCTGTCTTTTCTCCCTTTTTCTGGCTCTCTTTGCTTGTCAAGGCTACTCACCTTTCTCTTTGCCTTGCTTAACGTTAAGATGCCAGGTGCCGCTCAAATTTTTTGCATCTACCTCCTGATCATAGAAAATACTTTTCTTCATGAATTGTATGCATTTCTATAGTAAATCCTGAACAATGCTTCCTCTCTCTCTCTCTATTATATAATATTATATATATATATATATATATATATATATATATATATATATATATATATATATATATATATATATATATTATATATAATATAATATAATAATGAATTTTAATACATTTACATTACACATTTAACTAGCTTTAATTCTATTATTATGTCAGGATCCTCAATTAAACTCTGGGAAACCTAATAGAAAATGTGATTGAAGGTGGTAACCCGAGTTCAAATGCTGGACAAGGCTGTTTGTATATTGACATAGTGGTAACACCTTGGGAATGTATGCATCCAACTATTCTCATCCAGCCAGAACAGACTTGGCACTTTAACATTGGTATGGCAACCAGTTTTAAGAGAAGGAAAAGTCTGAAGTCAAAACAAAAGGGGCTCTCTTCTTGTTAGTCAAACTACTTTGAGAAGTCCTCCCTCTACACTTTCTCCATGTTTCTAACAGATGTGGGCATGCTTACAAAGTCAGAAAACAGATAGCTATTACATGACTTTCAGAAACAGTTTTCATACTCTGAGTTGCCGAGGCATGGAATAAACTACCTGCATCCCCATTGTAGGCTGTCAAAACATTGCATCTTTCAAGCCTCCTGCTTCCTGTAATCCGCCCAAATACTATACCATGAAATCTGCGCAAGC